>JAOXNZ010000155.1:457999-468281 GCA_028566095.1 Kryptolebias brasiliensis
TATTTTCTGACAAATTGAAGGTCATCTGTCCTTTGATACTCAAAGACTCAGCCTTTTGTAGATTTTTTTTGTAATAAAATTTGATTACAATGGTCTCATATTTGTTTTTCTCCACATTGATCTCAGTCTTTACCTTATTACTAGCCCATAATTGCTCTTGTACCAATGTTGCAAACATGTAATGCATGAATATGCACTATGTCTGTTTGCAAATACAATACACAAACACAATTTTTTTGTTTTAAAACAATTGCAAACATTTATTACAATTTTCTAAAAGTCAAAGTAAATGTAACAATTACCAAAATGTTTTTTTAATTTAAATTATGTATGCCAGTCGAACTTGTGGGTTTTATCTGCCGTTTGTTGTTGAAGGCTTCAGTCCCTCCAAATCTGATCTTGCTGTTGGTAAATGTGCGTTTCTGAAACAAGCAAAAATGCCTGAAACAAAGGAAAGAAAACGTTTGTTTTCTTCAGGTGTTGTTTCCATCAGTGCCGATCGGTGCCAGAGCCGATAAATACCATGAGGTCTTTTGACATGAGGATGATAAACTCTTCTACACTGCGCTGACAAGACAGATGTCCGTGAGTGTTGGTTAATTTTGACCAGTGTAAAGAGTGCTTAGTGACAATCTATGCAGCTTTTTTCCAACCCAGTGAATTGATTTGCAGCGTACATAACCCAGTACATTAAAAGGAATAATGACTTGTGTGGGGCTATTTTTGGATTTGCACTGAGAGGAGTGTTTCTTTCTCTGTAATCACATTTACAAGTCTAACTACCAGAGGTGCATGTTTGAGTATTTATACTGTTTCGTCAGCACTAGCACTGGTACAGCTAGATTGTTGTTTGATTCAAAACATTATTCAAAAACTAGCAGGGACTGCAGCACTTTAAAATATCCAGCATGTTGAGTCCCACAGATGGGAATTTTCTGTCCAGCAGTACTGACCTGCAAATGTTTGTCATGTTGCTGACTCAGGAGAGAAAATATTTACATGCTGCCAAGAATTGTCCTGAAGAGACACTTTAAAATCTCTCATTTTCATCATCAAAGGCTCTTATAGCAAACTAGCGTCACCTCTTCAGATGTCATCCTCGCTCATTCCTCACCTGTTTCTGTTGCAGACTCTTCTCTCCATGCGTTGACTTTGTAACAGGGACATGCGGAAAAGAAGGGAAACGCTAAAGTAGAGCTAACTGTTCCAGAGAATGACTGTCTGATTTTTCTTGGTTTCAGGGCTTGTCGGCTGAAGAAGAAGGCTCAGCACGAAGCCAACAAGATCAAGCTGTGGGGGCTCAACCAGGAATATGGTCAGTAGTAGAGATGTTTTTTGTTGAAACTTGTGGGCTTTTTAACACTTTTAAAGGTACTAACCAGTTTTTTCACTAACAACTGTACACAATTGGGTATGGATTTCCGTTGCAGAATTTCATAAACTGCAAAAATTTTAAACCAGAAGAAAGTACTAATTGCACATTAGGTGTATTTGGGTTGATTTGGTGGCACTAGGCAGCAAAGGACTCAATGATTGGCTGGCATCAGTGAACACTATGAAGGACGAGCTAATTTCAACCGATTTGACGTTGATTCTGAAGTGTTTTTATTAGATCTGTCGGACATTTCTTCTGAGGAAAGAAGAATACAATAAAGATCAGACAACGTGAGAGTTTGAGTAGCAAGTTAAATGGGTACAAATCTATTTAGATGTATATTCCTGCTAGATTTTTTTCCCCACTCGATTGGTTTTCATGAAAGTTTACAACTTTTTAAAGCCTTATTCTGCTTGTATCATTATTGTTAAGTGATATGCCAGTACAGTAAATGCAGCAGTTCTGAGGGCCTGGCGGGACACATTGTTGGGACTTTTTAACAGAACGTATCAACTACACCAGTGGTTCCCAACCCTGGTCCTTGAGGAACCCTATCTTGCATGTTTTCATTGTTTCCCTGCTCTTCAGCAGGTCTTCAAG
This sequence comes from Kryptolebias brasiliensis, assembly GCA_028566095.1. NCBI lineage: Eukaryota > Metazoa > Chordata > Actinopteri > Cyprinodontiformes > Rivulidae > Kryptolebias > Kryptolebias brasiliensis. The sequence goes on from JAOXNZ010000155.1 coordinate 459,975, forward strand.
TTCTGCAGAAACCTGTTAATCACTCACTCAGGTGTCAAAGCAGGGAAACAACTAAAACATGTAGGATAGTGTTCCTCGAGGACCTGGGTTGGGAATTACTGAACTAGACCATGTGAATTTTATAATGTGGCTCAAAATGATTGCTGCAAATCTTTGATGAAGAAATCTGGTATGTTCTGGTCGTCTCCATGAACTGCTTCTATGCACTTATCTACTGCATTATCTGGAAATCCATGCAGTGTTTTCATGTACAGCTCCGACATTTTGCCGCAGCCTTACAAAAAACAAATAAACTCCTACAAGTTTGATCAACACACAAGTAAAGAGGAAAAATTAAAGAGAAAATACTAACTGAAGTACTCTGATCAACTGACTTCTGCTTTTTGTGATGTAAATTGAAGGTGCCAGTCCTTGGTCAACCCATTCTTTTTTATTAGGCGTACATGTATTTGTACTGATCAGACATTTTGCACTTGTACATTAAAGTGCACAACTGATTTGTTCATCACAGATAAACCCATCTAGAAGCAGATGCACATTATACTTATCTGCATTTTGCTAACTGCTCTAACAGAAAAGAAACAGAGGAAAATACTATTTATGCCTTCTGCATCAAACAAAGCATGAATGGTTAGTTCAGAATGGGCAGAAGCTTAAAAGCAACTTGTTTGTTCTTTAAATCAGCTTGATCAGCTGCAAAGTTCAGATTTTAAACCAATCAGCTTTCAAAACATATGAAGCATCATTATTGATGGCTACTGACTAGCTGTTAGCGTTTTGGAGGACTGCTTGCAAGCCAGCCTGCATTGATTGCATACCCATAATCCTTCACTTTGTGTGGGGTAAGTTTGATGAAGATACACATGAACCAAATGTAAAAATATGGAGAAAAAAGCTGAATGATTTCTATCTGCTGTGATGCTCCAGCGTACAATAGCTGACTGAGAAGTGGTTGGGCCAACATTCAGAGCATTCCTTACTGTAAAGATGAAATACAAAACAAGCTGTGTTACGGAGAAACAAACCATCTGTTAAAGCTGCCATGTTAAAGACATCATGTTGGTGCAGAAGGCTGATAGTAACAGGGCCACTGAGAGCATGTAAACACACACAGTGAGGAAAAACCTGAGAAGTGTGACTTCACCTCCTCCCTGATAATCAACACCTCCACTCTGCCAAATCTTCCAGCCGTCTCATGCCTGCTTCCTCCTCCTCCTCCTCCTCCTCCTTCCCCTCTCAAGTTTGGTTCAGCTTTTTCCATCCAAACTATCACTCAGCCTTCTTGCTACTTTTCATTTCCTTATTTTTGAACATTCCAGTCATTCCTGATCCTCCTCCAGCATTTTGTTGCAAAAGCTTTAGTTTTCACTCCCATTTTCTTTTGTCCTTTGGCCAGGAAACTAAAACCCACACAGTGCTTAACCTCACATGTTCCCTTGCCCCCCAAAGGACATTATTTTTAAAGTTCTCTCTTGTTCATTTGTGCACTTTCTCTTCCCAATGCTGTAATTTACATTGACACAAAACAGACATTACATATGTAGCTACAGATTCAACTAGAAGTTTCAAATAGGAGTTTGGCTCTATTCCAGAAGAAAGAAGTCTCCAAACTGACTGTGTACTTGGTTTTTGTTACCTTTTTGTGACCTTTTCTGGTATAATCACCTACTTCCTCAGCGCCAGTAGTCTTTATGGTGACCAACGCCCCGTCCTAATATGGTGGAACATAATTTTTGGGTTAGGGGTTAGGGTTAGGGCTACTTTTTAACCACTGACAGGATTTTTAAACCCATATATATATTCTGTCAGAGGAGAGCTTCTGTGCAGACAGAATACAGCTGTTGCGCACCTGAGACAGATGGGAGATGCCCATGACAAAATTGAGACGGGTTTGATAAGGGTTTGAGATGGCTAAGACAACTTTGACTATTCTGGAAGAAAATTTGTCACACAAATTTTTGGACTATGTTCAAAACTCAAGCAACAAGATTGCGAGCCTTTGCAACTTGAGTGATGGAATTGAGAACCCTGCAAACATTTCATGACATTTTGGAGACTCTCTAGTGAATGCCATTTGCCAGCTAGTCACCGACAGCCGCAGCCCAGTGAGATACAGTTTTAAAGTGTGAACTGAATTTAGTTTATTTGTACACTGATAATGGCTAGGTTTAGGGTTAGTCTACAGAAGTCACAATGTCCTAATAGGTTAAAAATGTAAAAATTCTGTGTGTGAGTGTGTTTGTGTATGAGGTTCCCTTCCAGACAAGCAGGTAAGAGAAGAATCCCATCATTAGAGGGAATTACAAACTAACAGAAGAGGTGTCAGCTTTCTGAAGTCACATGAGCTTATGGCCGAGGAGCCAGACTGACTTGAGGTGCTCATGTTTCACAACTTCAGCATCAAGCAGCACCACAGACGGTTGTTTTGAAGACACACAGAAAGGTAGCTGATATTAGGTGAGCAAAAATGTGTGGAAGCTGCTTCTTTGTTGTTCAGACAACAAGACAAAGAGCTGTTGAATTAAAAACTACAGTTCAGTGCTTTAAGGCTTTTGCCCATTCTGCAGGCAAATTAAATTTGAGAAACAAATCTGATTTGTGGAGCAGACAGACTCTTTGTGTTGTGATTCGCAAATGATCAGATCGGATGTGTTTCCATGTTCTGGAGTTGCTGTGGCAACAGATAAAAGACAGTAACCACACAAGTTATGCTGGTGTAACCGCTTCACTTCAGCAAGTTCATTCTAGTTTGCCTACAGAAGCCTTCTTCCCAGAGTGCTAACAAACATTACGTCAGCATCTGTTTGCTGTTTCTGTAGTTCTTTTTGCACAGGATGCTTTTACACCTCTCCATTTTGTTTGGGAGGCGCAAACTGCATCCTCTTCTGCAGAGTAAGCAGAGACAGGCCCAGAGCTAGAAGGAGAGCAGCTATAATGGCTTTTCACTTTAGACGATGTCATCATCGAGCAAATTCAATGACAGCATGAACTTTAACACTACTTTGGTCTTTGCACTGCAAAGACCAAAGTAGTGTTAATAAAGTTTCCAACTCAAACGTCACCTCATATGAATATTAATATGATTGATTTACCAATAAAACTGTTCTCACTCACATAATTTACTGTTTTTGTTGTCAGAAAGCAAAAAAAAACAAAACAACTGAAACTGACAGAAAAGCAGCTCATTAAGACTAAGTTTTAATCACAGTTACTTTCAGAGCACGATGCTGTTCAGTTTTATTAAAATCCTGACTTTTCTGACAAAACCTCCACTGTTAAAAAGAATTGTCAGTGCTGTTACTTCAGCTATATTTACATGTGCGACGATCTGAGAGAAAAGTTAGCAACACCCCGTCGCCTCAAAGTTTAGCTGTTGACACTTCCCCTCCTCTCTCCCACCCTGCATGCTGACACTCACTCTGTAGCTGCTACACCCTCTTCTATTACGTTTAGAAGTACACCTGCAGAAAAGTAATTCTTTAACCGGCTGCATGCTCTGGCAGTCCGCTCTGTGCTCTATATATAGCTCAGGAGTGTGGAGCTCCAGCCACCAGCCACTGAAGCAACAGTCAGCTGGAGCTTGAACCGCTGGGATTTGAATGACAGCTCATAGATAATGTATATCTGCTTATTGTAGCGTCAATTTGAAATGTTCCTATCAAAACAATTTCATTTCTGTAAATATCAAGTACAACTACATGGATCCATGCTCTGGTGGTCTCCGCTGAAGTGAAACTGCAGCATACTAAACCTTGTGTAGTATCATCACTCCATGTATGGTAGTGCAGCTTCTCTTTAATGTGGGCCTGCCCCCACTAAGGGTCTCTGTATTTCAAAATGGTGCATTTTAAAATGACTATTTTTTTTTCAGAAACGATGAAAAATGCAATTGTGATTTATTTATTTTATTACTATCATAATTTGTAGGCCTTTTCTTACCAGTACATGATGTTACGTGGATTTTAAGGTATTCAGTTCAAAATTGATGTTTCTTGGCAAAATACTATAATCCTGGTTAGAGCGGTCACCTCCCAACAAGAAGGTCACAGGTTGTCCCCCCACCTGGGGCCTTTCTGTGTGGAGTTTATATGTTCTCCCTGTGCACACGTGGGTTTTCTCCAGGCACTCCGTTTTCATCCCACAGACCAAAAACATGTTAAGTTCCTTGGTAACTCTAAATGACACTACAGGATGGTCAAAGAGGAGTTGAGGTCTGTATTTACCGGCTGTAATTTGCATTCAATATATATATTCAAATGAATGCTGCATCCATGTGGATGAACTCTTAATGAGGTTTGTCACGTCTACACTTTTATTTTATGTTTATTCTTAAAACACGTGATCGAACTTTCTAATCAACTCGGTCTGGGAAACATGGCTTAAGATGTGAAGCTGCTGAGCTTTTTTATTTTATGAGCCAGATTCATTTAAATTTGTATTCTTAAGAGCAAAACCTGAAGTCACCACTAATGGCTAAATGAAAGACATTTATTTGATGAAGTGTGAGTGAGAGCGTGAATGGTTTGTGTCTATGTGGCCCTGTGATGGACTGGAGACCGGCATTTGAGTTGTTATGCTGCATCCCTTTTACTTTCATTTACCGGAAATCAGAACTTGGATCTGGGAATGAGGGCACTTTCAGCATTTTCCAAACAGTGTTCCAGTTGCAGCATTAAAAAAACAGTAGATATTGGTCATTTTTGTGCTCAGTAAGCAGGCTAAGGATTATTAGCAATACAAGTTGATATCTTTGACTCTGAGTTGGAGTGCCACTTGATTTTGAGAAATTCTGACTTCTGAGTCCAAATGAAATTTATTTTTTTTCTTCTTCTTCTAGTTGTGGTTTATGTTTGTTTTTCTAAATGGATAGGGGCAGTAAAAGGGGAAATTTGGGGGTTTCAGTCCAGCTGCAGAGAGGAATTACATTTTTGGTCCTCATTGCTACACATCATGTCAGCAGGAATGAGTGCTACAGCTCACTGCTGCTGCTGTCCATGTGAACTCCATGTTCCGTGTAATGTCCAAGTGACGATGGTTTATAAAATAACTTTTGGGGGAATCCTTAAGAAATTTGGGAGATTGGAGCTGTTTTAAGAGGGCAGCGATCTACTTTGGTCTTGGCTGTGTTGGGACTCGCTGTTAGCTCATCAGTCCAGTCAGAATTAGGCCCTGGCCAAACCGGAACAGTATTTTTAGAATACGCTAAAGTTTCTTATTGTTTCAACCTTGCGTCTGCATGGAAACAACATTTCAGAAATCCCTAAACAGTGTTTTTCAAAACCGGGTTCCAGAGTGAAACAAAATCTTTAAATGCTACTGTTGCGTTCCTTTGTGGACAGCCTCAACAGGTTTTAACATTATGATGTTATAGTCCCACCTCTAACCTAACTTATGGCCCCAAACATGACAGACGTAACAGCAAGGAAAGAATACATGCTTGTGTTTGTGTTACAGGCTGATGAACACTAACACTGCCTTGAAAAGAGAGAAAAAAAATTATTATTACACCAAATAATTTTACAGCCAAAAAGGTTTTTATGACTTTATTGAACTGTCAACAATACTAAAGCAAATGTTGCAGAAAAAAAACTAAAATATAGATGAAATATACATTTGAAAAATGGGAATAGTTTTAAAAGACCAACACTTCTATATAGGGAATTTACCCTGATATGCTTTGAACATTGTAAGGACAACCCTTCCCTCCAGCCATCCTTCAGTGGATGCTGGGCCTGAAATAGTCCTTTATGTCCATGTGTTTGAACTGACACGACTCCCAGTCAATAGTAGTTTAATGGACACACAGTAGAAGTTCTACTTCATTTTCAGTCCACACAAAGGATTCAGATTTTGATCTTGTATTTGCCATCTATCTTTTTCTTCTTGTGTTTACAGTTTGGAGCCTCTGCGCCACATCATCTTCCCTGTTTTTGATGTATTTTCGTGGCAGCGTCACATACAGGCCTGGTATAGTGACTACAGTGTTTGGGGTTGTTTTTTGTGCTTCCATGTGGATGAAACCATTTTTAGAAACAGTGCCATGTTTACGAGGAAAAAGATCGATTTGGAAAGACACCGTTCCCTTGTGGATAGGGCCTTAAATTCTATTTCTCCAAAGTTAGGCTGTTCAAAGCGCTATCTACAACAAGATACTACTTATTTATCACTTTTCCACAGGAACCCTCTTTAAAACAGCTAAACTTCTCTTTTAAGAACCCCAATTCTGTGTTTAAACACCCCAAACAAAATTAATCCTCACAGTCTCTTTAAGAAACATTAAAGACGTTAAAGATTTTGATGTCATTGTGTGTGCATCAGAGAAATCCAGCTTCAGCGTCACCTTTCTCACCTGAGGCCTTGTTATTATGTTGCTCTTCATATTGTAGAAAATCTGTTGGGGGCTCTGCTGCGGATAAAGGAGGTGATCAGACGGCGGGTGGAAAGCAGCGAGGAAGAAGACACAGATGAACGTGGGATGACCCAACGCCTTGAAGACATTCTTAAAGAGTCCAGCGGTGAGAAACACACAAAGAACGAACACAGCATTGATTCGTATATAACATGGCTGCTAAAATGCTGGAATATCCAGGCAGTTCTCAGTAAAAACTGGAACTTGAACCTGAACTTGGTTTATAACACTATTTCTTTCTGATATTTATTTATTTTTTTACTGTTTTTTATTTCCATCCCTCTGCCTAATTTATCTCCATGACATTATCAGGTCCCTTAGTCGCTGGGCGGACCAAAGACTTTGTGCAGAGGATACTGGCAGCCAGCGCGAGCAGTCAGAACCAGCGCAAAGAGTCGCCGCAGGGCGGAGCTGAGGCAGAAGGCTAAAGCTACCCAGCATCCATCTTTTCTCCCCTCCCAGCACCACCCACTTCACCCAACCAATCTCCTCTGCTCTCAGTGTTATACACATGTGAGTAAGAGACAGAGAGGTGGATGGCGGGGAACAAAGATGATGATGAGGAAGAGGCAGGAAGGAGTAGTCTGAACAAAATGGTAGTCTATTTCCACCCTGCTCCTGTCGACTCTCCTCTAACAGCAGCCGTGCTCAGTGCTCTTTCCCTGCAGGCTGCACCACAAACACCACCAGGCCAGAGCTGCTGCTGCTGATGTCCCTACTCTGTGTTCTGTGTGTGTGTGTGTGTGTGCACACGCGTGCGTGTTACATACTGTGTGAGTGGCACAGTGTTCCTCCTTCCCTCTGTGTGCTGTATTTGTATCCCATCGTGCCTATAAATAGACATTGCACTGTTTCGTAGATGGTCGTAGTTGTCGGCAGGGGGGGCCGGTAGTGAGCCGAGGGTGAGGGGGCATTTGAGGACAGAGGAAGTTTTAAAATAAGGAAGTGGGAGGAGCCCGGGCTTAGGAAAACAAAGAAGTGGGTGTGTGTTTTCTCATTGGTCTGGGCTTCTGTGGAAGCACTGCATGCCATCTGAATTGCATATGAGCTGCCAGTTAAAGTCCAGATGCAACTGTTGTCAGGGTCCTGATGTGAGACCTGCTGTAAATGGAGACAAAGACCTGTTTGTTCGAATAAAACTCACTGGAGCTTTAAATGCCCTCCCTTTGTCTCCACCGCATCAAAATGAAAGTAAAGTTAAATGTGAAAATGGCAATTTAATTCAACAACTGACCAAATATTTTCCTGAGGTGCTCGAACACCACAACCTCTCACTGCTTCAGATACTGAAAATTAACCCACCATGCTGTTTAATAGGTAAAGCCGGAAAACACAAAAAGGCACTACCACTGTATACCTGAGAGGCTGTGGTGTGAGCATGACAGGATCCAACTGACAGTAACCCTCTTGCTCTGCAGCCTGGTGCTCCTTTAAGCCAGTATCTCACTAAGCCACGATTGTTGGAGACACAAAATTGCAAGAAAATACTCATACTTTCAGTTGCAGTCTCCCTGAATTTGTTTTTGCAACATATTTGCATATGTTTCATGAATGCCACAGGAATCTCTTACAACTTCCAAGGTAATAATTCTTTGTATTTTTTTTGCGTGAATGTCTCTGAATGTCCTGTGACACTAAACATTTTTATATATACACTGCTCACAAAATTAAAGGGAATACTAAAATAACACATCCTAGATCTCAAGTAAATATTCTCATTGAAAACCTTTATTATTAACACAGTGGAGTTGATTGAGAAGAAAATAAGAAAAAAATGATCACTGTAACTCAAAATTATTACACCATGGAGATCTGGATTTAGATTCATACTCAATATGAAAGTAGAAAATAACATGACAGGCTGATTCAACGTCAGTGAATATTCCTCAAGACAAGTC
>JAOXNZ010000155.1:707338-719485 GCA_028566095.1 Kryptolebias brasiliensis
CTAGTGGTGCATAATAGACAAGAGGAATTTTTTTTCTCAAATGTGCTCTTATATAAAATAAAAACCCTCATAATTTGATACGCAATTACAAAACTAGAAGCACTCAGAGAACCTCCACCAAGGCCATAGGGTCATTAAAAAATTGTGATCCAGATCAAAATTTTCATCAAAATGTAATCACTTGTTTTTTGTGACAACCCCAACATTTCTTGAAAATTAAATCAAAATTTGGTCATTAATTTCTTAAGTAATCTTGCTAACAAACGGATAGACAAACAAACCAACACTACTGAAAACATAACCTCCTTTGCAGAGGAAATAAAACACAACCGCATTGTCATTTCAGTTCAGACCATTCCACAATACTCAACTTGTTCAGTAACAAAACATGTTGAACTAACCACAAAGCAGCTTGTAGAAAAAACTCCTAAATTACCTGGCCTGCTCTAGATTTTGCTTACATTTCATTCTTTTGGCTATAATGATAGAGGTTTTGCTCACAAAGACAAGAATATATAAACATTAATTTTAAAACAGTGGAAGATGTGAATATATGTAATACTTCGATAAAAAGAAGTTATTTTTTTCAAATTAATTTTTATGAGGTACTGACGCTTGGTCAGTGGATTACCAGAAGGTTGGACTACAAAGTGAGGTTACCAGGTTATGCTGAGCTAAAAGTCTGAGTATTTGGTGTCACCAGGCAGGATTTCTTTGAGCCTGGTTAGATCACCATGGTAACAAAGACTGAATTCACCTGCTCTGGAGGAGCAGATGATGAAAGAGATGTCATAGATGCTGATGACTGTGGGCAGGAAGGATCTCTTGTAGAGGTCTGTCCCGATGTGTCCTCGGTCCTGGTGTCCTCAAAGAGCCCCACCAGGTAAGCCTCACTGGCCTCCTGCTAACACAAGTACTGGTTTTGTCAAACGGTGAGCAGTCAGGCAGCAGACAGACACTAGGAGGCAGTTCAAATGAAGGCAAGGGAGTTTATTTACAGAGTGGGAAATATTTACAGATGAATCTAGACGAGAGGGCAGATGAGAAGCTTCCAGGATGGATGGGAGGCAGACAGGCGGCAGCACAGAACGGTTCCGGTGAGGGGCTCACGCAGGCTTTTCCAGGCAGGCAAGGGAAGATCGTCCAGGGTAGCTCGGGAAGAATAATTCTGAACACAGAGAACACACAGGTAAACAGGACTCAGGTAGCATATACACAGAGATGGCCTGGAAGCGCAAGTCGGTCTTGAAGTCCTGGGCAATCTCCCGAACCAGGTGCTGGAAGAGCAGCTTCTGGATGAGCAGCTCGATGGACTTCTGATAGTGGTGGATCTCCCTGAGAGCCACGGTACCTGGCCTGTAGAGGTGAGGCTTCTTCACTCCACCTGTGCTTCCTGGGAGCTTTACCTCTGATGGATTTACGGGAGGTCTGCTTGGTTCTGGCCATGACTGGACTTCAGGGTTCTTCATGTTGAAGAGTAAAAGATGTTAATCAGCTGCTCCCGATTTTGAAAAAAAAAGCCACGTTGTCATGGTTACACATCATAACAAGATGTCCAAAAGCAAAAGCGTTTCAGTAAAAAATCCTTGTAGCTGCACAACATCTGATACCAGAGTAAATAATCATTTACAATTTACAACTAGAAAAAATAAGAATTAAAGTTAAATTAAAGTTTTCAAAAGCAATATCTCAGAATGAGTGTAACAGAGCTACTCCAACATGCAGCTACCTTGAGCGGCGCAATTCTAGAAGCTAACATTTGAATTCTAATTATAGGTAAAATCATTCCATTTCACCAGATCAAATTTTTTAAATTAACTCACATAACTTTCATCAAACATGAACAATGTGCTTAAAAACTCACATTTTGCACTGATCATATTGCCTTTTCAATATAACAGCTGCTGATTCAATGTGGCTTAAAAATATTTCTATTCAAACATTAATGGCTGGTAATTTTACTGAGACATCATTTACCAACATAACTTAATAAAAAACAACTTTACACACCTGCCATCGAGTGAATAAAATAGCTGCTGTGTGAATATTGCTGGTCTACTGAGATAAGCGGACTGTAATTACAGTTATCACATAAATAAATGATTAGTTTTTTTTCCAATAAATTTAGTATCATTTTTCAACAAGCTGTAGTTTTTAATTAGATCAGGTTCTGTTTACTTATTGATTCTCTGACATGTTTTCAGACCTGAGTTTGGGAGTTAATGATGCTCGGTTTATGATATTCTAGAGTTAGCCTAATTGATAAATACTTAGCCTGTCAGCTGCTACAGAGCTAACCAACATTAGCAGTGTCAGGCTTTGATGTCTGACTATTAAACTATGAAAGCCTTGTTTTAACTTACAAAAAAACAACAACTAATAAATGTGTTTTAAACTCAACACCACAGGCTGCTGGTCTGAGCTAACAGAGCTAACAGCAGAATGATTCAGCTTCCTTCCTTTAATTTGCGGTCAGAGCATCTTTTAAGCATGGTGGCAAGGAGTTCCAAGAGTTTATTTCATTAATTTTAGTACAAGCTGAACAGATGTCAGATGGAGGCTTTGCTGTCTGCCAGTTAACAGGTGACGTGCTGACAAGAGCATGTCTGCTGAGTTTCACTACAGGCCGTCGGACGAAGCAACTAACCAAGTGGGCAGAATTTGTAAATACTCTATGATTTTTTCAACAGGTAAACTCCTTCTTGTGGCTCATCATCACTTCTAGCCAGATCATACACCAGCTGACTGGTAAGGAACAGGCCCAGTCACTGCAGGCATTATGGTGCACTTGTGTTTTTTTCTTCTGATTTTAATGGAGCAAAAATGTTTACATTCGCATTTCATTTTTTACTCAGTAACAAATGGGATTTCAAATGTAACAAAGCACAGTAGTTGAAATAAAACCTACTCAAGGAAAAGTAAAAGTATATATTTAAATAATTACTTCAAAAAGTACAAAATACCGAAAATTCAAACTCAATTACAGCAATGCCAGTAAATGTTATTTGCTACTTTCTGCCTTTGCTGATAACCCATTTTGCTTTTAATGTGTAAAAGAAAACTTTCAGCACCATATCCTTAGATATTATTGCACAAAGTGAAAAAAAAGACTTAACTGGAAAAGGTTTAGTATATCTGGATGATTTCCAGCCAAAGGAGGAGACTCAGGGACAGACGCAACCCACTGGAGGGATTATCCATCCGTTTTGGCTTAGGAACACCTTGGGGTGCCCCAGGAGGAGCTGGAGAGTTCGCTGGGGAGAGAGATGCCAGGATTTCAATCCTGGACCTGTTGCCTCTGTGACCTGACCATGAAGAAAGGGGAAAAAATGGATAGATGGAGTTTAGTGGGTGAAATGGGATTGGGCCCATGAGCCATAACAACATTTCTGTTAAGCTATAAATAGTCCAAATCCTATTTCACTCCTTTCCCCCTCCACTTAACCCTGCTCCTACGTCATGTGCGCTTAAAAGCTGTTGGTGATTTGGGGGAAGTGTAGGGCTGTCTGGCTGTTCAAATGTTCAAATGGAGACAGTAAATGTATTAGCAAAGAAACTTACAAATGCCAGTATTTTTGCCAGTAGAAATATTTTGAACACAACTTTCATTGTAGTGTCAAGTGTGATTTTTTCTGTTGTATCACATTTTAATATTTTTGTCTAGCTTCCTTAGTAAGCATAAAAAGAAATGAATTTCTCCATACAGCCATTCATTTACACTCACAGTCACACCTGAGGGTTATTAAGAGTAGCCATTTAACCCAACATGCATGATTTTTGTTTTTGTTCAATTTCTGTTTTGAGAAAATACAACAACAAAAAAATACCCAGTTTGCCCTATTTTTCTACATGAGCCGCTCCTTTTCACTTCAAACTCGGTTACTACAGTGTTGAAACCTATTCTCAGTTTGTTCCTACTTTGTTTTCATATAGAAACACTTGTTGAATGTTTGTTGAAAGATTGTTTTAAATCTGTTCTGTATGTTCCAGTTAATGTCTTCTGACTTGATCTACTTGGCTCTGTAACTGATAAAAGCATTTTTGTTGTTTCTCTTTTGGCTGCTCCCTTCTGCAGGGGTTGCCACAGCGAGCAAACTTGCATGAAAGATTTGGCAATTGTTTTATCTTGGTTCTGTCTGTATGTCTGTCTATGTACCTACCTACCCAGCTTGCCCTTACTTTTTCCACATGGGCGATTCCACTTCAAGCTCAGGTCCTCTACTAGAGGCCTGTGAGTTTGAAAGTTCTGTTCAGTATCTTAGCTGTTCCTAGGCCTGAGCTCTTCTGGACAGAGATCTCTGAAGTTGTTTCTGGGATCGGCTGGAGCCACCCTTCTGGTCTGGGGGTCACAAAGTAGTAAGATGGTTGGCTGGTGAAGTGGTATTGTTTCACAAGTGTGGTATGGGAAATCAGGGTTCAAACTTGGATGCACAATAAATATAGAAATGATACGGTGTCAACTTGAATGTTGCCTATGTAGCTGAGTAAATTTTAGCTGAGTAAATTTTATTTATTTTTTCATGGTTAATTTCAGTGAACCTTCTCAAAACATTTTTTGTTGAATTTGTGAACGATGTCTGATGATAACTTTGCGCCACAGTAGGGCTATTTCTGTTTTATGCTGTTTTTTATTTTTGGTTCCCAAGTATTGTATAGGTAGGACCTTAATCGGTGTTGCACAAGGCGTGTTTCTGTGACATAGCTGCAGCAGCCCAGCAAAAGCTGCCTAACTGTGCTGCTGGTAAGACGTGCTAATGCTGTCTCTCCCTCAGTAATGCTTATAACGTTAAAAATACTTTTAACTGTTTTTGTGCTGTATAAAAACGTGATGTTAACTGTTAAGTTGTTTCAAAGAATTTGGGTTCGGTTTGAATGAAACGGTGTCATATATGTATCAGGATGGGCAGAGAAGGAGGCAAACCCAGAGTGCAGACTCATTTTAAAGAAACTAATTTATTAACTAAAAAGAACACAAAAACAAAGGCTGACGTTGCAGTAAAACCCTAAACAGAACTAAATTACAAAACTTACACAAGACACGAGGCATCACACGAGGGAAACCAGACAGCTCATAGGAATCACAAGGAGCGACATGGAGAGACTAGAAGAGACAATGAACCAGCGAGTAAATGGAGGAAAGGACCGGGTTTTATAGACAGGAGGAAATTAGTGGAAGTGGGCACAAGTGAAGTAATTATCAGACTCGGGACAGGTGTAGATGGACATGGCCGAACAGGAGATAGACAGACAGAGGAGAAGTGAATGATGACGAAGAACAGAGAAGACAGAACATGAAGACAAGAGAACTCAAAAAGAAACAAGAACCACTAAATACAAAAACACACATAAAAACCCAAATCCCCACAATATGAAGTTGGTCTGAACCAACCCCCCCCAAAATTGTCTTTGTTGCGTTGCAGGAACCTGACTGCCCGTTATTGCCTGCCGATTAAGTGTCCTACACTACTGTGTCTTATAGGTATGTTCGAATTGCAAACTGTTACCTGTTTTGGTCTTATATTTCTTTATTAAATGACTGCATTTTAGAATAGGCCCTTTATGCATTCTTTTACATGTAGAAGGACAGTTATTTTCTGTTTGTCAGTTAAATTAAGCAGAAACCTTGAGTTTTGTATTATTTTCCTAATTTTGATTTTTATTATTTTTGCATCATATATTAACATATGTAATTGATACTAATTTGTGCACAATTTTAACATAAAAGGGAAAAAAAAAGCTGCCTAACTGTGCTGCTGGAACCTGACTGCCCGTTATTGCCTGCCGATTAAGTGTCCTACACTACTGTGTCCTTTAGGAATAAACCTGTGCAGATCCTGATTCCTGTGTGACGTATTAGTGAGTCCATTTTACAACCGCTACATTAGCATAAGCTCAACAGTTGTAAAATTGTTGTACATGTACAAATAGCCAAAGTGAACCAAACCTAAGGTAATAACTTACATAATAAGCTACCCAAACCTATATTAGCTTATGCTAATTGAATAGTTTTAATGTCAGCAATAGCATCATTTCATAGCTTTTAAACAACAGCCTTCTTCCTCTTCTGTACTTCTACTTGACACAAGGCTAAGTCACAAGACACCTCAGGCCAGGACTTAGACGCCTTCTGGATGCCTTTATGTGATTTCTGAATGGACCGAGGAGGCAAGGAAGGTCAAAGCCAACCAAACCCTGATGCGCCTTTGTGCTGCGAAGTGAGGTAGTAACAGAGGTGAAATTGTTAACATGTGAAATGGTGACCTTTTTGTGGTTCAATAATGTGATGAAGTGATGATATATAATCGGTGCAACCATCCGGTCACGGTATTAAACAACAAACAGATTTACGGAGATGGGAAAAAAAATTGTCTTCTTCATAAAACAGAAAACACAGTATAGTATAGTTAATTTTTGTGTTTATTTTGGGCTGAGGGGTTCCTCTGCTCCCTGCCTCTCACACAGTGACGGGTGGAGATAGGCACCGGTTCACCGCGACCCGGAATGGAAAAAGCCGGTAAAGAAAATGGATGGATGGATGGGTTCCTCTGCTGTAACAGTCCTTGGTTTGTTTCACTCAGGCAGACCAAAAATTGTGTTGCACTCCATCTTTTCCCATCAATGAAGACAAATGATCTAAGTCTAGTCTGCTGCTGTAACTACAAAGGATTGTTATACTGGGTCTATCCTTTTAACACATGAAAAGGCTTCTGCACTCAGACTGGAGCTCCAACAGTGACTTTGGTGGGTTTGGCTCCTCTCTCTTTGTCTGTGCAAAGTGCACTTTTGGCTTGTTGAAGAACCACTTTGGTTCTAACATGTTCAAACTGTCCATTGTCCTTAGGTGGAGGAAGGATGTCCCATTTTGTTCTCATTGGTCTTCCTCTGAGGAGCTGGGAAGGGGATTCACCAGTTGTGGAATGAGGTGAAGCCTGGTAACTGAAGCATTTCAGTAACTACAGGCTTCCAGAGTTGTTGAGTAGCTTGTTTCCTGAATGGAGTTTTTTAGCACTTTATTAAAGTGTTCCACACAACCTTTTGCCTGGGAATGGTATACACTTGTTTTGATGTGCCTAATGCCTTGTTCACTCATGAAATCAGCAAAAGCAGGTTTTGTAAACTGTGGTCTATAATCAGATGTGATGGTCCAAGGGTTTCCAACACATGGAAAAACAAAAGTTTCTGTGATCAAGTCCTGCTCAGAATCTGCAGCTGTTTTAGCAGTGCTCAGTGAGATTCAGTCCACCATTATGTTCTGACTTCCTGGTCAGTACTGCAAGTTGTACTGGAAACACATGGCTGACCAGTGTGCAATTTCCATTCTCATTCTATTCATCTCTTTAGTGCTTAGCAGAGTGGTGAGGGCTTGATGATCAGTTCTGAGTGTGAATCTTTATCCCTATACAAATGTTTTCCATCTTTCAACTGCCCACACACAAGCAAGAGCCCCTTTTTCTATAGTGGAATTCTTCCTCTCAGCTGGAGACAGGGTGTGAGAATCAAAAGCAACAATATGCTCCACATTGCTCCAATTATCCACCTGCTTCTACGAGTTCCACATCCCATAAACTGGCTCCATGTACTCCAGGCCCCGTTCCCAAGTCTTCTCCCCAGTCTCCAGTATTAACTTCAGTCTTGAATTCTTCAAAAAGTTTCGACCACATGGAAACCTCAGAGATTTCCCCTGCCAAGCTCCTGGACATTTTCACTAAGTTCCATTCACAAATCTCTCTGTTAAAAGGACTATTTATGAATGACCCCATAAACCCACAGCCATTTCCACTCTTCAAACCCTCAGTAACTCAACTTGCCAATTCACCCTAGACTGCCAAGCCCGCAGAGTCACCCAAGTCTTCCAAACCTGCCAAGCCTGCTGAGTCACCCAAGCCTGCCAAGTCAGCCGAGTCTCCCAAGCCTGCCAAGTCAGCCGAGTCTCCCAAGGCTGCCAAATCACCACCTCCAGAGCCGGTCTCATCATATTTGCAAGTGCCGCCCTCAGCATCCCCAGTGCCGGTCTCCACTTCTCCAAAATTTCACGCCTCAAGTTCTCCAAAGGACTATGTCTCAGTGGGGGTCTGTGATGCTCCACCCGCCAGTGTCTCAGTGGGGGTCGGCGCTGCTCCACCCGCCAGCGTCTCAGTGGGGGTTGACGATGCTCCACCTTCCAGCATCTCAGTAGGGGTCTGCAACGACGCTCCACCTTCCAGTGTCTCCATGGAGGTCTGTGACGATGACGCTTCACCTTCCAGTGTCTCCGTGGGGGCCGGTGACTACGACGCCCCATCTTCCTGTGATCCCAAGAGTGTCGAGGATGACACCTATCACCTGGCTGCTCCCGAGAGGGTCGAGGATGACTTCTCTCACCAGGCCACTCCAGAGGGGGTTGGGGTTGACGCCTCTCACCAGGCCACTCCAGAGGGGGTTGGGATCGGCGGCTCTCACCAGGTTGCTCCAGACAGGGTCGATTACATGCCTCCAGGGTCCTACACTCCCGAACCTCCAGGGTCCCACAGATGTCCACCTCTGGGGTTTTCTGGCTCTCCAAGATACCCGCCTCTAGGGTTTTCAGCACCTCTGGGGTTTTCTGGCTCTTCAGGGTCTCCAGCTTTTCTCACTCCTGTGTCTCTGTGAGGATCCTGGAGGACCATTCTTGCTCCGGTGTCTTCGAGAGGGCCCATGAGGACTATCTCTCACCTGCTTTATAGGGGGTCCACAAGGACGTTTCTCTCTCGTCTGCCTTGAGGCGGGTCCATGAGGATGCCTCTCTGTCCTTTCCCTCGAAGAGGGTCCAGGAGGATGCCTCTAAGTGGACTCTCTGGACGGTTCCTGGGCCATCCGCCTGAACTCTGGCTTCTGTGTGGGCTATTCCCAGGCCGCACTCCCAAACTCTGAACCCTGCGTGGACGGTTCCCTGGCCACACTCCCAAACGTTGGCTCCTGTGTGGGTGGTTCCCAGCCCATCCACTTGAACTCTTGCCTCCTGATTGAACGTGCCCAAGGCTGTTCTTTTGAGTTTTCCTGTTGTCCTGTTTTTTTGTGTTTTATTTTATTCCCAGGATATTTGTCTGTTGGTTTTTAGTTTGTCAATGATGTTTTGTTTGTTCTTTAGTTACAAATCAGTCACCTGTGTCCACTTCCTCATTATCCTCTGCCTATATAACCTGGTCTTTGTCACTCATTACTTGCTGGTTCATTCATTCTGCTCAGATGTTCATGCCCTTGTGTTTTTCCTCGCTGCAGTCAAGTTTAATGGTTTTTTGCTCCTCATTTACCTCACCTGCCTGTAAGATTTTTGTTGCTTATATTTTGCTGTCATGTCAGCCTTTTGTTTTTCTGTTTCTTTTTATTAATAAATTAGTTTTCTTTTTATACCATTATGAGTCTGCATATTGGGTTCACCTCACTCTACCCTAACAATGGGTGAGAATGCATTATCACACTTTTATTAGTTTCACAGAGATCAACACAAGTCCTCAAATCTCCTTTGCATTTTCGTATCACCACTAGAAAACTCACCCATTCAGTGATGCCTGCTTGGAGTCAGCGCGTGAGCTCTGCTGGA
This sequence comes from Kryptolebias brasiliensis, assembly GCA_028566095.1. Lineage (NCBI taxonomy): Eukaryota > Metazoa > Chordata > Actinopteri > Cyprinodontiformes > Rivulidae > Kryptolebias > Kryptolebias brasiliensis. Next base: position 716,898 of record JAOXNZ010000155.1, read on the forward strand.
ACCTCTTTACATACTTTGAATGACAGATGTCTCAGTTTTTGGCTTACAGGTTGCAATGTGTTGTTTACTTGAACCTTGTGAATGAACTCTTTAACACATCTAAGTTGGTAGGCTGAAGCAAAATCAACATTTTTCACCCTGCATGTTATTGTGTCAGGGCAAGGAACTCAGCTCAGGAACAACCACTTCTCTCACTGGAGCCACAAGTGATTTGCATACTTTAGCAAGATGTTCCTTTTTCTCGCAGTTATCACATTTTACTTTAGCAGCAGGACAGTTTTTAACCATTCGCCAGGTGAATATCTGATCCACATCTGAAGCAGTGACATTGCTCTTTATGGCCTGCCTGTTTATAATGAACATGGGGTGGAGGTTCATGTGTTTGAGCTGCTTGTGCTCCTAACGAGCATTTGCAGCATCTACAACCTGTACAGATGCAGGCAGCACTGTACTGGCAAATGAGAGCAATGTAGCATTTCTAACTGCTGCTTCCACTTGACATGTGATGGTTAGAGCTTTGTCCGTTGTGAGGTCCTCCTCCAGCAGTAACTTATCCTTCACAGCACTGAGATAAGCGTTAGAAATGAACTTGTCATGTTTTGGGTTTATGTGATGTCTGTTTTGTTCCATGTCTCTGTCCTGATCCGATTCTGTCCGATCATGACAGAATGAACCAGTCACAAAAGAACCCAGCTGCTTATGGCCGCCGTCGGCAAAGGAGGGCACCGGCCGTGGCGGTCTCCACATCTCCACCGGTCACAGCGGTCTCCACATCCCCACCGGCGATCAACTAGGCAATGGACCCAGTGGTAATCTGGCTTTTGAGGGAGTCAGTCCGTGAATTCATGGAGACTGTGGGCAAACCAAGTCCCGTCTGGCAACGGTTTGGTGTGGCCACAAGGTGTGTCCATGCCTTGCAGGACTGTGCTCCTTATCTGGAGGCTCTTGGACTCAGGGAGTGTTTGGAGATGGCAGACTGGCACCGTCTGGTGGCTTTGGCGGAGATGGAAGGAGAGTCACCTCCTCCTAAGCTGAAGGTGTCAGTGAGTAACTCCTCATGCTCCGCCACCATGCCGTCAGTCACTCCATCACCGCTTTCTGCATCTCCAGCGCCACCTGCAGTGCCTCCAACCCCTCTTGTGCAGGTCTCGCAGACCCTCCAGCCTCCGGTGTCGGCTCCACGGACTCTTCGTCCACGCCACAGCGTCTCGGTGGGGGTCGGCGACGACGCTCCACGCCACAGCGTCTCGGTGGGGGTCGGCGACGACGCTCCACGCCACAGCGTCTCGGTGGGGGTCGGCGGCGACGCTCCACCCGTCAGTGTCTCTGTGGGGGTCGGCGATGCTCCACCCGTCGGTGTTTCAGTGGGGGTCGGTGGGGACGCTCCACGCCACAGCATCTCAGTGGGGATCGTGGAAGATGATGCCTTTCACTCTGCCTCGGAGGGGGTCGACGACGCCGACGACGCCTCTCACTCTGCCTCGGAGGGGGTCAACGACGACGCCTCTCACTCTGCCTCGGAGGGGGTCGACGACGACGCCTCTCACTCTGCCTCCGAGAGGGTTGACACCGCCGACGCCTCTGCCTTTGAGAGGGTCGCAGACGACGCAGCCGCTCTTGAGAGGGGTTTCCACCAAGGGTCCGGGAGGACGCCTCGCTCTGGTCTGCTTCGCCAAGGGTCCGGCGGGAAGTCTCGCTCTCGCCTGCTCCTGCCACGCCAAGGGTCCTGCTGGTCGCCTCGCTCTCATCTGCTCCTGCCACGTCGAGGGTCCGACAGGTCGCCTCACTCTCGTCTGCTCCTGCCACGCCGAGTGTCCGGCAGGTCGCCTCGCTCATGTCTGCATCGCCAAGGGTCCGGGTGGACGCTTCGCTCACACCTGCTGCTGCTTCGCCGAGGGTCCGGCGGGTCGCCTCGCGCTCATCTGTTCCTGCTTCACCGAGGGTCTGGGGTGACGCCTCGCTCTCGTCTGTTCCTGCTTCGCCGAGGGCAGTCCCCGGGCCGACCGCCGGAACTCTTGCCTCGCCGAGGGCGGTCCCCGGGCCGACCGCCGGAACTCTTGCCCCGCCGAGGGCGGTCCCCGGGCCGACCGCCGGAACGCTTGCCCCGCCGAGGGCGGTCCCCGGGCCGACCGCCGGAACTCTTGCCCCGCCTCGGGCGGTTCCCGGGCCGTCCGCCTGAACTCTTGCCACGCCTCGGGCGGTTCCCGGGCTGTCCGCCCGAACTCTTGCCACGCCTCGGACGGTTCCCGGGCCGTCCGCCCGAACTCTTGCCACGCCTTGGACGGTTCCCGGGCCGTCCGCCCGAACTCTTGTCCCTGTGCTCACGTATCACAGTGTTCCCCATGTTGTTTGCCAGGTCGGCTTTTTGTTGTGTTTTGGTCCCTACGTCCTGTGTTCTTGTTTTTTTTTTTTCCCCCTCCACCCACCCTGTTGTGTCATTTTTGTGTTTTTGGATTTTTTCTAGGGCGTCTAGAATCCGTCCTTAAGTGGGGGGTTTTGTCATGTTTTGGGTTTGTGTTATGTCTGTTTTTGTTTCATGCCACCATCCTGTCTAAGCTCTGTTTTGTTTCATGCCACAGTTTGTCATC
>JAOXNZ010000155.1:828499-839696 GCA_028566095.1 Kryptolebias brasiliensis
GTCACTATAATAACATATTGCTGCACATGTAGGCTATGCTAACCTAATAAAGTGGAATGAGTAGCCCAAAGCTAATTAGCATCAATGAGCTGAACAGTGATTAGCAGTGGTTTCAGACACTTTTGAGAGCCATAAAGTTGCTTTGCAGTTTGAACAGCAGTACATTGCAGATGTGTCAGTCTTTGAAATAAGGTTTTTATGTTTGTGCCTAACAAAGTAAACCTTGTCCTTAACCAAAACACTGCTTTTGGTTCTGTCCCCCAAACATTGTTATTGTCTAACTCAAAAATATCATGTTCAGAATGTTTCTCTAATTTATTTCACATAATACTATTTATCATAATTTGTCTTTTTTGTTCACATTTATGTACAGTGATTCACAAGAAGAGTCACACATTACTTAATGAAAAATGAAAATGTAGTAAATTTTTAAAACAATTGAAAAGTAACAGCTCAAGGCAAATGACAGCAGAAATTTCAGTAATGCATTCGTCCGGCCGTCCGTTCATCATCTTTGTCCTCTTAATCCTGGTCCCTGTGTCCAGCACTCATTGGATGAGAGGCGGGTACACCCTGGACAAGTCACCAATCCATTGCAAAACCACAATTAATTAAAGGTTGGCCCCTAAACTGTTTGCTTCAAAAACGTCTGTCCCTTGAGCAAATTTTGTTGATGAACTCTAGTGTAGTGTTTGTATCTTACCCCCAAATCAAATGTAATTCTTTTTACTTTTAGCCCTTTTTGACATAATGTGGAGATTGATTGTAAAAAAATAATAATTTATCAGGTTTAGGCATCAAAGCTTTTTGGTTTGAAAAAGGTACAGCCTATGAAAACCATAAAGTATCTGACTTTGGAGTGAGACTTTTTTATTCTGGCACCTAGGCTGGAGATTTAAAACAAAGGAGTGCACTATGTCCCAGTTCTTCACCAGTGCAGCCTGTCATTCCCAGTCTGCTCCTGTGTGTTTTACCCTGTCACACTCCTACTGTTTCCCACTCTAACAAGGAAGGTAATTGGCTGAAAATAACAGAAAACACTCAGTACCACTCCCATTCTTTAATGCTTAGCCAGTCAACACTATCCATCTAGCCCCAGCCACCCCCTGATTTAAGTAGTCCATCATTTGTAAAATTCCCCATCTTTCCTTTAATTGTTTTCAATTAGCTTCTTGTTAACTTACGCCTGCATCTCCTTCCTTTCTCAGTTTCATCTCAATCTGAGAGGCTGCTGAGAGGGTGAGCATGCAGAATCACGGGAACAAAGGGTGGAGGGTGCTGCATCTTACTGTTAGAGGTTAAAAATGAAGAAAAAGAAGGAAAAAGCTTTCTGCTCTCCAGATCAACAGCAGAGGAACTTAGGCAGCAGAAAAAAAACAAATACTTGCAGGTGTCATCACCATGAGGGGAGGACAGAAGATGAAAGGAAGCACATTGTCATCCTCCTTCCTGCTCTCCATCACATAATGAAATAATTAGATAGTTAGATGGCTAATGGGAGTCTTTCCTTTTTTTCTCCCTTCCTCCCACTGAGATGTTTGGTTGGCTGCTGAAATGAGAAGAGAAAAGGCAGCAGAGATTCAGAGCAGCCTCACCAAATACACCCAAATCCACTGCCTGCCCCAGTGCATCATGGGGAAAAGAAGGACCCAAACTCGCCTTGTCCTGTTTGCATTTCTGATTCATCCATGCATATACACATTGAGTATATTTGGCTGTATTTTAGAAGCAGGGAGAAATTTGCTCTACATATCTAGTCATTTGCTGTTTAATGTAAGGAGGTGATCTGTCAATGAATCAGAGAGCTCGACCTATTTTTTTCTTTCTCCTTTTGTTTTCCAAGTCATGACCATGTTGGAAATCTTAAAAAGAACACCGTCCAACCTACAATCTACATTGTGATAGAGTGTATTCTGAATTTGATGATCCCCAATTTTCTGTCTTTTCAGTTTTTCTGCAGCATTAGGAAGCCTGGTTGTCCTCGCGGTGTTGGTGTGTTAGTTGCACACATCTCCCTCCTTTAAGCTTGTCATCGGATATGTTTGAGAAATTGAGTTGAGATGATATTAAGTATTTTGTTTGTCAAAAAGCAGTCAGATTGGATTGACACACTATGGCCAGATTGTGCATTTCTTTTTCATTTGTGTGCTTGTTTGAGTATCTGCGTTCTACCACGCCTTTGGCCAATCGTGCACATATTTGCTTTGTTCATTTTCCTCTTTAGTCTCCTTGACACACTCCCACACATACACAAACACAAATACATGCTCATACGTGTTTGCATACACACACACACACACACACACATAATGCACATACCGTGCCAGAGGTGGATGTGCTTCTTATTAAACAAGCTTTTGTATTTGTATTTGTTCTCGCACAGACACAGAAATTTTTCCACTGTTCCACTGAAGTTTGTTTTCCTGCTGAGAGAAGAAAAGGTTTTAGTTGATCTTCCCTCAACAGACATCTTTATGAATCACTGCTGTCTCTCTTTGTTCTACTTCTTTGAGTTCTCACATTGCATAAATCCAAGGCATGATAAGAAATGGTCTGAAATACAGAGAATAAATGTCAGAAAAGATCAAAATTATTGTAAAAATACATATACTTCACATGCAACTAAAATGAAGCCTTAAAATCATCTCTACTTCTAAATTAAGCATCATACAGTGTGTTTGACTGAGCAGAAAATGTTTGGGGATTAGAGTCGTCACAAAGTGAACAACCTAAAAGTCAGCTTAGTTCAACTCCTGCTAATCCTACATTAACATTTTTATGGCCCCATCGGGATTTTCTTTCACTTTACAAAATTTCATTTGAAAGGCGCATACATGACAAATGATCAAACATACTGCCCAAACCCAGTATCTACTGAGGTACAGGGCCGAGGTCAGGCTGGGTTTTCCAGGATATCAGTGTAGAAGTCAGCGACACAAAATCCAGTCAAGTCATCTACTTAAAGTAGAAACAAACTCAAGTATTGATCCCATCATGCCAGTATTGATACGACCCAACACCAACATTGGTATCATATGTTGGTGTAGATACTCAGTCATCCAGGACATGACAGATCCAAATGTTTTTAAAAAGCAGCAACTGGACTTCTATTCTGTAGCTGAAGACATGCGGAGTTTGGAGCTTTAAACTGCATGATGTTGGTATTGATAAATCACTATTAAGATTGATCCACCATACCTCCACTTCTATGATGTAATAGTCTGAAGAAATGCAACATGAACGTTCAGACTGAGGTCACTCTGAAAATCATCAGATATGTATCTGATTTAGTGCTATATATGGAACTGACCTGATTTGAAAAAAATAGATATGTCACATTCAGACTCATTAAAAAACCAGATAATCAGATATTGCAAATCTAAAAAATTGGATTTGGGCCACTTTTGCCTGCAGTGTGAACATAGCCTAAACCTGCTCCTAAAACTTTCCAACACAAAAAAAGTATCTCTTGTGAATTTTTGTCTTGTAGAGGAGTTTAGAACTGTCAAGATCTTTACACAGTTAATCCTTTTTTAAATTCTATATTTGAAAATTGTTGTTTGCATGCTGACTAAAGTACATTTCCCTAATTTAGCCGTTGCATGAATGTGCAGTAGACAGCAAAATAGTTTTTAAGTGGTAAGAATGACTTAAAAGTCTGTTCACAAAAAGTAAAGAAAAGGTAAAACAGACCAGCAAAATAAAAAAACACGGAGTTCATCCAATCCTGTGTAAAATCCTTAAAACATTTGGATGAAAGAGCTTTTTCGGAATTTTCTTGCTCAAGATGTCAGCGTTCTTGTTTTATTTATTAAATGATGTTTCAGCCATTTTGAAGTGTTGTGCTATTACCATCATATCTGTTCTAGATAGCTCTTTGAACTGCCTTCGATTGGAGAAATAGAGCTCAGTCCGAGGATTGTTGTGCTAACAGCTTGTCAGAATGTGATCAAGACCAAAGTGGATTTCTGCAGTCTTAAAACAACTCCAATGTTCAAAATGTCATAGTGGTTCAAGCAAATGCTGTTGTTTAAATTTTTATGTTGCTGTTAATTTAAGAAAATAATCCCCAGACTGCACCAGAAGTGCTACAACTTGCTGCTACTGCTGCTATTTGACCTTAGTTAATGATGTTTGGATAATTACTTAAGCAACTCCAGACTTGGTGTGTGTTTAGCCTCTAATAAACAGAAGTTTTCCATGTCAGTATGTTGAGAAATGTTTTTATTTGGGAACACTGCACACTTGTTGACTTCCTGTTGGAATAATGTTTTCACACTGCAGGATGTATCTAGGATGTTTATAATCCTTTGGATGGTGTGTCAAAATGGCAGCCCTAATAATGTTGACCACGCTGAGGAATATTAACGGAACTTAAAAAGGATGGACCATGCTGTACTCAGCAACACATTAGACATGCTGTATTAGTCTTTGTAAGGAGAAGCCAAATCACAGTAAACACGGAACATTTATGAAATAAAATGAATTTATTTTTTCACATATCTGGTTGATGACTTGTCATGTGACGTCCTCGTGTCATTGCTAATCTGAGTCACCTTGTGGGGTCCATCATTGTCTTCAGAAGGGATTACATGTTTTGCTGTGCGGAGGTTATAATCAGTGTCAAAGTGCACAGAGTTCCAGAGAATAATGTTGTTGCATGGAATGATGTTATTTTTACACCAGCCCCTTTGGTAATTGCTACAGCTAATTGGAACAGCTCTGGTACAGAGAGTGAAGATCAGAAAGAGCAGCATACTGTGTGTGTGTGTTTGCTTTGTTACCATTTTAGAACTATTTCTCCTATGCACACTAACTTATCAGGACTTCTACTCATATGTTCAAACACCATTTTTGAGTTAGGGGTTAGGTTTAGGGCTAAGGTGTGAATTGAGTTTTGCTTTGAAGCATTGAAAGCTGTTTGTCCAAAAATGGCTAAATGTCTTTGATTGCCTTTAGACTAAAGAAAAAAAAGTGACGCGAAATATTTTTAAATCTAGTAAAATAAGTCTGACAACAGTGAGGTGAAATGAAGCGTGGTGTTTGCTGCTGTGACTGAAAGAAATGTAAGTCAGACGTGCAAGCTCAGAAAATATAAATTTTTGCAAAAAATTGCTTTTTTTGCAAGGTTACCTACTAGAGCAACAGAAAGGTCTGGAAAATGAAATATGAAAGAAAACATTTTTAAAAAGCTGAAAATTTTCAGAGAATTCCAGCAATCAAACACATACTGATGACCGCTGCTGCTTTATATGTTTTCTGCTGGCTGTTCACAAAAAGGATAGTTAGGACGCCTTATTAAGGGAGCCTCACTGCTTATTGAAACACCCTTTTCTATTTTTTTCCTCACTACTCTTTCATTTCTGTCACAATTTTCAATTTGCAACTCCTCACAGTTTTAGAAAACCCCATACAGAAAATACATCAGAAGTATGGCTCGATCAGTAATTGTGTGCTATGATTTTTGGTAGCTGTACATTGTACAGTGTTGATGTAATTTGAAAAAAAACCAAACAAGATTAACAAAAGTGTTTTCATACTCAACAATGTGAGTTTGGCAAAATGAGTATGAACATCCAGCCCTTTTTGGAGCTCTACAGCTCAGAAACATCATTCAGCAGAAACATCATTCAAAGTTTAAACAGGCCACAGAAAGTTGGCCTTTACACGTCGGAACTGAAACTCTGATATATTTTATGGATTTTACACAATCGCAGTTTAAGTTTTAAAATTTTTAGAAATTTTTCCATTATATATTCAACTGACAGTTGATGGTGTCACACAAAATTTCATAATCTTTGCAAACAAATTTTTACTCTGTGATTGGTGCATATACAATTATACATTGAAATGTAGGCATGTCTGTCTTATGGTTTTCTCTCAAATCCCCTCAGATTGCAGAGCGCATACCCAGACTTCCACAGATTCAATTATATTTTACTTTAACATAATCTCTTCAGTGGCACAGTGGCGTAGTGGTTAGAGCTGTTGCCTCCCAGCAAGAAGGTTGCAGATTCAAATCCCGGCCTGGGGCCTTTCTGGGTGGAGTTTGCATGTTCTCCCTGTGCACACGTGGGTTTACTCTGGGTACTCCGGTTTCCTCCCACAGACCAAAAAACATGCATGTTAGGTTATTTGGTAACTCTTAAAATTGTCCCACTCAGTGAGCGTGCGAATGGTTGTTTGTCTCGTTTGTCTCTATGTGGCCCTGCGACCTGTCTCCAGTGACTGCTGGAAATATTCCGCGACCTAGCATCCATTTAAAGAAAATGGATGGATAATCTCTTCAAAACCTGAAATGAAGGGTCTTTTAAACTCTCCTACATAAAACATGGTAGGAACATATTTACACACGTGACCATCAGTCTTACGCTGTGCACGGTTCAAGAATTTTATGAAATCTGGCTTATATGTTTTGCAGTCCATGTTTGTTTGAAAGTTACTTTCAGGCTGCTTTTTGTCTGCCTCTCATTAACTCAGCAGTCGGGGAGTGAGAGACACAGGTATGTGGTTACTATGGTGACCACAATGAGCCACTGGCAGCAGCTTTGAAATTTCTTTCCATCTTGGTTCTCTTTACACTTTATATACAATTCATACATTAAAATGTAGGCATTTTTGTGATCTTAGATTATTACAAAGTTCTCTTGGGCAGCAGCTGCATCAGTACCCTTCAAAACTTCAGAAATTTTGTTTGTTTGTCACGGTTGTAATTTTGAATCTGTTTGTCTTTTTCTGTATCTGTGGCCATTAACCTTTCACTCCAGCTTCTACTGATCAGATCAGACTTGGATTTCCGACGTGGTTGGGCAGTCTGTCTTAAGAACCAGTTCTGAGAAACCTAAGCCTATAGCCTTCGTTAACCCTGATCCCCTGTTAGGGTTAATTAGGTATTGATTTGATCAGGACCAGGCAGGAGGCACACTTCTACGGCCTTTAGTCATACTAAATTATTAATGCTCCTGCAGCAGTACACACAGCTTATGTTCACTGGTCACAAGAAAACCAAACACGGGTTTCTCAGTGCTGCATCTCTGCGTCCCTGTTTGCCTTCCCTCCCTCTACTCCCTCGCTGAACTCAGATTGATTGCACTGTTTCTTTTAGTGTTGAGTTTCTCTGTGCAGCTGTAAGGAATAGATGAGATGCACCTTCTTGACATGCGTGCAAGTGTTTGTGTGTGCCCCTTCTTTGATTTGACAAGTGTACGCTTCGGGAATTTTTGAACAGCTTTGAAGCTCTCAACGGGCTCCAAAGCACTGTAGGAACAACATTGGAGTTTATTAATTAATTTATTTATTACTTTAAATGTTTCAGAGAAATACTGGTTGGATTTCCCTGAAGCCATGATGTTGCTTTGTTCATTCACTACAGTCCAGTCCTGAGACGTGCGTCCAGTGAACATTATACCTCCCTTTATCATTTTGTGCATATCTGAGCTGTGCAGTTATTCATTTATTGATAAGAATAATATGATTTTTCTGGGAAAAAAAACTGACAATCCTGATAAGGTTAGTTGACAATCTATAATTATCAGATTCCCTAGCCTCTTCCTGAAAAGCTCTCCATAAATAGGATGTAAAAAAGGAAACATATTTAGGGCCTTATGAAATCTGTTTTTGTTTGTTTGTTTGTTTTTCATTTATATTTTTCAATATTCTGTATTATTTATTTATTTTTTGTAATTCCATGTTTTATGATGTAACCAAATTTTCTCACCTAAAAGGTGTTCTATTAATATATGCCGAATTAACACAGTTTCAGTAATTAAATGTGAAATATCTCAAATGTTATGAATGTTTGAACAAAACTACAGCAGATAGTAAACCAGTTCAACAGAACGGTCAATGTTTTATAAGGTGGTTAAAAATCTGCCTTCATAATTATTACATTAAATATAGTTGTCAAAATATTGTTTTGTATTGTTACTGTCTTGTCTGAATGACAGATGATAATGTTGACAAAACCTTTTATTTTTCTGCTGAATACCTTCCACCTTCTTCAACACCAAGGCTTTGACTAAAGCTACTGATTATTTTTATCACAGTGATTACCTTCTTCTGCCCATGCAGCTACAAAATCTTTAATAAACTCTGATTTCTGCTGACATGTTTTCATGTGGACGAGTTAACTGAAGTGAAGTCACTTGTAGCTCACCTCCTCTTTGTCCTGCTCTGACTCTCTGATTCAGTTCTTTCAGTTCCAGTCAATCGTGTGCTGACAAAACTTACTGTAATGTTGTTCTCCTCCAGATATTGTTCTGCTATAAACTTTGTTCTTAGTGTTTAATGCGCCGTCTGGATGCCTGCGGCAGCCCTATTTGGCTCCCCTCTCCGTAATTTGCCCTCCTCTGTAATTTGTTTGCCCATTTCACATTGTAGGGTGGATTTAATTTTGAACGTTCAGTTCTGCAATGTTGACCAAGTTTTTTACATGGCAGAAATCATAAGGCCCCACTGATTCCTTATTTTCTCTGCTTTTTTTTGTTAATGCCTGCCACTTTTACATAGTTAACACACAGCATATTCTTGTTTTAGCTGTGTGACAACTAAATGAGGATAAAATTAAAGACTACTCTTCCAGTGCTCCTTAAAAAATATAGATAAAAAGAGCAATTTCACCTTGGAGTGTTCTAAACTTTATGTGTTGTACCAAAAAAAGGTTTCTGACTTTATTTTGCGTGTGTGTTTGTGAGCTTCATAGAAAATTGTCATGTTTATTACACTGTGCTTGCTGTGTCTGGGATAGTACTGTTAGTAGATTGTTTTGTTTGTTTGATTTTTTTTAGCACAAACTCATTATTCTGAAGCTTCAGCTGTTTCTTGGTCAAAGTGCTGTTCAAACATCCACATATTTCTAAATTAGTAGTTTGTTCAAACATCCACATATTTCTAAGTTAGTAGTTGGTTATTCGTCCTCTCTGATGCACATGGATTAAATTGGTGTCATGTGACTCTTTCCTCCGAAGCATTTGTGTCATTTCTTTGTGTGTATTCTTGCGTGTGTTGATTCCGTTAAGTTTGCTGCTCTTGGCTTTGATGCTGAACTATGAGAAATAAAAGAGATGACACAGAGGAACTTTCAGAGATCACTTCTATATGTGTGGGCAAAAGAAAACAAAATTTATATTCATGTGCATTTTGCATTCCAATACACTGGCAGAATCCCAGATGCCACCATAAAAATGTGTGTGTGTGTGTGTGGTCTGTCTTTACCATGTCAAGTGTAAATGCTTTTGGGCCCGCGTGTGTTCCCAAACTGACCTACATTTCTGGAGCTTTTTGCCTGTGGCCCAAGAGACTTTGTCATCACTTTGTTATCTCATCTAACAAATCATATCCCTCAATCTCATTTGTCCAATCACAGCTTTGGTCTCATGGGGAAGGGGGAGTGAGGGAGGGGTCATCTACTGTATTTGGGAAGCTGCTGAAGAAGCGTTCATGACAGACTGTCCCCTTTAGATATGAAAAACCCTCACTGTTCTATTGGTCGAATAACATGGGGCCATGTAATTTTCAGAGCCAATTTCAGTACTAAAACCCCAATTACTCCCCCCAACTTGAAAGGAAAGTTGTATCTATGTGCAGCTGAAGAGCAGGCTTTTGAAAACTCTTTGAAGCTTTAGTTTTTTTGTTATCAAAGCTGCCTTTGTAAGTTGCATGAATTTTGCATGTGCAGGTTTAGGGGAACTTGGTGTGTGTGTGGGTGTTCTCCATCATATGCGGCGGGCGCTCTGCAAATTTGAGAAATGTGAAAGAGTGTTACTGCCCATTAGTTGGTTTGCATGGGGAATATAACTCCTTTTAGTTATTTTAAATCTGCAGAATCAGGATCTCTTTGATGTTTCTTGCCTCCATGATGAGTTCAGGCTCAGAGTCTGTTCGTGTGTCGATGTTCCTGTTGTTGCGCCACCTGACAGGTTGTGTTGGAACTTAAAACATAACATAACCTAATTTATTTCTGTCCTCATATCAACACATAACAAAAGGCTCTTTCTCATGTTTTTATGAATTCATCTTTCTCTCATACATTCACACACACCTCACAAGAGTGACTGTGTTCACTGGTTTGAAGGAAACACACTAAAACACTGCCACAGTAAAGATATTTTGAAGTGGGTTTGGTGCAAATATTATGAACAATTAAAATCTTACCTGTTGTGGATAACTTTTTGAACAGGTTCAGTTTGAAAAAATAGTTTAAGTCTGACTGGACTGATGAGCCAACGACTAGTCCAAAGTGGATTGCTACAGTCCTAAAAACAGCTCCAATCACCAAAATATCACAGCAGTTTATACAAATTTTGTTTATATTTTTTAATTGACCACCCTCATCTTTACATTATGTGGTTATTTCAGTGAAAATATTTTGAAATTCCTGCTAGAAGTCCACCACCTAGGCTGGTGAAGAAAAAAACTGGCACTTGTTTGGTTAGATGTTAGCCTAGCCTGAATGAAGACTGTCCCAAAAACAAATTTCCAGTTGTGTTAGATAAAATAAAACTCTCAAATAAATATATTATTAAATGAAACTGTAGATATATTGACTTACATTATCTGTTTTACATTTTTACATATTAAACATCATGAGTTGGTTTACATTTTGACTTTGTTAAAACAAAATTTCATATAATTTTCAAACTGACAGTCGGTACTGTATAGGACAGACTCAAAGAGCAAAGCTTGTTTCAGCATCATCATCAACATCATCATTGCTCTAATGGGGTTTAATTGTCTCATATCCTATAGTCATTAGAGCAAAACTAAATAACAGTCTTTCTTTTTCGAACTAACGGAAACACAGCAAATTTGGAGCGCATTTACCATTGTCAGTATGAAACTTGTAAAAATGCCCCTGCAGTCCTTGAATTCCCCCTCACCCCCACATGGCTTGCAGTGCTGTTGGTGCTTTGGAAGCTGAAGTGTAACGTGAAGACGATTGTAACGATTTCTAAGTGAGAAATACATTTCTGTGCAGGCTCTGGTTTATTCCTGCCATAGCCTCGGGCATTCACCTTTAGCTCTCAAAAGTGGCTGCTTTTGAACTATGTGTGCACTTATCTGTGAGTGTGTTTGTGTGTGTATGTGTGTGTGTTTGTGCCCCATTGACCTTTCTGCTCCCTGATTAAAATGCACAGATTTACCCACAAATATACACACGTCTTTGTCTTTGTTTCTCTTCTGTCGGCCTCTATTTCCA
>JAOXNZ010000155.1:839711-854238 GCA_028566095.1 Kryptolebias brasiliensis
TGGGGTGGGGGTGGAGAAGAAAGGTATGGGGGAGGGGGGCTCAGGTTGAAAATTACAATATGTATTTATGTTTCTCTATATGCTGTTGCTTGGCAACAGCAGACTGAGGGTATTTACAGTTAATAATAAAGTGAGTGACATTAGCTTGGTGTATTAAAGGTAAAGTGCTCATTTGCTTTAGGACTGTGGAGGAAAGACAAAAGTGTGTATGTGTGTGCAAGTCTCACTGAGCCTTATCTTTTGTAGAATTTTCAGTGTGCTTCTGTTTGCCTTTGTGCCCAAAGTGCATTTGTTTGTGTGTGTGTGTGTATATAATCTTTCACCTCATTGTGTATGTGTGTGTCTAGAAAGAGCGTTTTAACCATTGTCTGAATGTACATGTTTCTGTGTGTAGAAAAATAATCACAATTGTTGTATTTGAAGTTAGCATAAATCTGAAATAAATAAATCTTTCCTCACATCTGTAATTCACGTCATAATTTCAAATTACAAACCATACAGTGAAACCATGTTTGTTTTGGTTTTTGATTGTATTTTTGTTGTTATTGTTGTCGTTTGATGAGCAGTGAGAATCTGTGCATGCCCCAAGGGAAAAAATACTTTATCATCATGTTTTCTTGTTAAGAGAATAAAATGATGGTAAAGAAAAAGTTTTCTAGTTCAAATATTACATTTGGAAAATCAGCACATTAGTTGACGGTCATTGTAATTTGTTGTTGGACTATTAAGATATCAACTGGCGTAAAAAAATACCTCATCTTTTGTTTTTTGTTTTTTATCTCACAGGCTTTGAAAGCATCTTGGAGGGCTTGTTTGGGCCGGGACTAGTCAAAGATATCACTCTTTTCCAAGGTAAGTTCACACAAACATTTGATATGTCTAGCAGTTTATAACATTTATCGTTATTTACCATAATCAACTAAGTCAGAATTTAAAGGACTTTCCCCCATCTTTTAAACCAAAACAAATTTACTTGATAAAACTGTGATGACCAGAAGCTGTGATGTTGAGCAGAAACGCATAAGTACATCATTAAACAAATCAATACAAAAAGAAAATTATGTTACAAGTGCCTGCACAGAAGGATCTGTAATCCTCTCCATCTACAAGAGTTGTTCTGTGGATTGACTTGAATTTTTGCTGTGAAACAAATAAACAAATTAAATCACACACGCAGCAGGATCCCTACCAGTTTAGCCATGTGTTTATTCAGTGTCAGGGACTGAATGGATATTCAGTAATAAAAAAACAAACCAGCATCTCTCCAGTGTTCCAGCCTAAAGACATTTATTGCCATGCTGAGAAAACCAACACTGCTACAAAAGAAAAAAAAAAAAACACTTGAAATGCAAAACAATATATAATTAATTCATACAATACCCATCTTTAATGTATGCGCAAACCAAACAGATGTTGTTAATCAGAGCTAGAGAACAAAACCCAGCTGCCTGAACCAGCTGAGCCGAACGATTTCTAATACTCTCTGTGACGGAGTTTTGCCAGCCAGAGATGGTTTGATGCATGAGAAACTGGTGGATAGCTAATCACAGTGGAAAGAGTCTAAAATGCATTATCTGAAGAAGGATTCATCATCAGAGCATGACCAACAACATAAAAGATGTCTGATCTTTTTCAGCATTAGATTTATTTGCAGTTTTCAAGCTGTGGCTGTTTTTTTAGATTCAGCTTCCAAATCAAAGGTGGAAATGTCACTGAACTTTGGTCTTTATGATTCCAGAAACGTGTTGTTCAATTTTAGTTGTATTTTGATGGTAACAATAACAAAATGTAGTTTCAAAAGTGGCTCCCAAGCCTAAGCCTCTCTAACGAAACACTTCAAGCTGGGACTGAAACGCCTTCTTGCCTTCGCTATTATTTATGGAAGGAATAAGGTGGCACGGGGGTAGAAGTCAACCTGGCACTGTTACACCTCTGAGCCACCAAATGACCTAGTGACAGAGCTGAAACGACTGATACGTGAAAGGGTAAATTGGCATCATTACTTGCTGCAAGATTTAGAACCATAGATGTCTGATGCACATTTTATAAGTACAATGTCACGTCAGCATCACTGTGTTTCACTCCAAGCCTCCTTTATCTCTGCAATGTCAGCTTTATTAATGAATTCCCATATCATCAGGGAACAGGGATGGTTTGATTGGAGATTTATAAACAGCTATCCATCCATCCATCTTCTACTGCTTATCCATGAACCAGCTGGTCACAGAGGCAACAGGTCCAGGAGAGAAACCCAGACATCCCTTTCCCCAGTGACACTCTCCAGCTCCTCCTGGAGGATCCCAAGGTGTCCCCAGGCCAGATAGGATACATAATCCCTCCAGTGAATTCTGGGTCTGTCCTGAGGTTCTTTCCCAGTGGTACATGCCTGAAAAACCTCTAAAGGGAGGCAGCCAGGAGGCATCCTAACCAGATGCCCAAACCACCTCAACTGACTCCTTACGATGCGAAGGAGCATCATCTCTACTCTGAGTTCCCCCTAGATGACAGAGCTCCTCACCTTATTTCTAAGGCTGAGACTGGTACCCCCTACAGAATGCCTCGGGGAACACGGTCATAAGCCTTCTCCAGATCTACAAAACACATTTAGACTGGAGAGTCAAACTCCCATGACCCCCTTAAGAACCTCACAAGGGTGAAGATCTGGTCCACTGTTCAACGACCAGGATGAAAGCAACACTGCTCCTCCTGAATCCAAGGTTCAACAATCAGTCCGAGCCTCCCTTTCAACACTCTAGAGTAAACTTTCCCGGGGAGGCTGAGAAGTGTGATCCTTCAGTAGTTGGAATACACTCTCTGGTCTCCCTTTGTAAAAATGGGAACCACCACCCCCAGTCTGCCACTCTACAGGTGTTGTCCCAGTCCTCCATGTGACATTGAAGAGACGTGTCAACCATGACAGCACCACAATGTCCATAGCCTTCAGCAATTCAGGCCAAATCTCGTCCACCCTTGGAGCCCTGCCACTGAGTAGCTTTTTGACTACCTCGGTGACTTCTGCCATGGTAATGAGCTTGTCTTTCCCCGAGTTCTTAGAGTCTGCCTCCTCAAAGATGGACATAGTGGCCAGATTAAGGAGATTCTTGAAGTGTTCCTTCCACCGCACAACGATATCCCCAGTCTGGGTCAGCAGTTTCCCACTCAGACCAAGCCTGAGACAGGGCCAGCTTTCCCTTTCTGAGTCGTCAAACCGTTTGCCAAAACCTCCTTGTGGCCAATCAAAACTCCTTCTTCATGGCCATGAAAAGCTAGAGGAGGCTTAAAAATTGTCTTTGTGACCGTATTGAAGAATTGTTTTGTAAAAAGAGCTTTAGAACAATGGTCTTCAGTTAAAATACAACTATTCAACCTTATGAACATTTTCTTGATCAAAGGTCCACAGGAGGTATACATGTGTATATATAATGTATATAATAAAATAAAGAACTTTCGAAATAGGCATGTCACAATACTTGTTTTTTGAAAAACAATCAAATGTTTTGTTTTCCTTTTTTTCATTTTTCACATGTAAATAGAAATTATCATAAAGCCTCTGGCTGTGCACTCTTCATCAATCCTTGAGTTGTTAACTGTCCAGCATGACTATCATTAAAAAAAAAATCTATTTATGTTATCAAGGTTTGTTGCTGAACAGTCAGTGAGTGGCTCTGTAAGACTGAATTTATAGATCATTTTCTGTGCCCCATGTCAGATTTTAGTGGTAACAACTGCCCATTGTTTATTGCTTTTTAAGCTCGTACCTTTAGGGACTGGTGGCTTCTTTCTGCAGCCTCAAAGTCTATGGATAGGAACAAGGTTCAATTCATTACAATAAATTCATTACTGTAAATGCTAGAAAACGTGAAAAACACGGGTCCAGATATGGACTACAGTCTGAAGACCCCACTATAGATAATCCACTTAAAGAGGCACTATGTAACAATTTCTGACATCTAGTGGTGGAGTAACCATCTTAAACGTCATCTATCAACTATGTAGCATCAAATTGTACCTATATCAATTGGCTGAATTGTCTGCTGAAGAGAAACAAACGATTTCAAGATCAGCCCAAAGACTTTTGTTCTTTATGGGCAAGTTTGTATCTTAGAAAAGCCATAACGGAGTTTATCCTTTTTTCTACCATCACCTACCTCAAATTTACTTTGTCATCTTTTTTGCTTCTATGGTGATGCTCCAGTTTTAAAAATGTGTACTTTTAAGCTTTCCACAAAACAGTATCCACACCGGCTAATTCCTTCTCTTTTGTCTTTGACAACTGCTCTTCCTCTCTGTGGAAGGACAAAAAAAATAATAGAAAATAAATTGTAGTTAATTTTCAGTTAATAACTACATTACAGTTTGTTTTGACAATTATTTAGATAATAATTAGGATCTATTTGTTATAATACAGCATTTTCTTTCTTTGTCGTTTTTACACACTTGAACCTTAAAGTGGCTGACACAAATTTCATCACTTTGAGTTTAGAGTTTAGATTAAATCTAACATTTTACATTCTGGACAAAATGTTTAAGGTCATTTTAAAGAATGAAAGTGTCCATCATTAATTCTGAGCCTCAGATTGCAGAAAGAACTGCACTTTTTGCCTCCAGTCATTTATTTTAGTGAGTTGTTTGTATAATGTGGGGGGGTACAATATCTGTTATAGTCAGCCAAAGCTTCCAAGCCAAGCACCTTCCTGAGCAGAGTGGTGCAAATCAAATCCATATTTGATTTGCACCACTAACAACCTGGCTTCCTCCCTCTCTGTCTGTCTCTGAAACAAGGTCAACATGCTGTCCCAGAGTCATGTGACCCATCCCCCCACCAACTTAAGGCATTTTTAGAATATTTCGGGCATGTCATTTTCACTCATGCATTACACTTCCACATGTACACACATACACACACACAAGTAAAGCTGACACATGTTCATTCACAGAGACAGTGAAACCTCACAAACACAGACCCATGTCACTATCAACTCAAAGAGACATAAAAGCTGCATTTTATGACTTGAAGAAAATAAATTTTTATTAAGTTGTTTTGCCATACATGGTACTCATCTTCGTCTGTTTGTGGATTTTCCTACATTTCCAGCCTTCCTTTTGGTTCTATGTATCGGTAAAGAGCTTGTTGAAAAGGAAAAGTGGTCATATGTACTCCAGCATCTTTATTTTAGCTGTCCATCATGAAAAATCAAATAACGTTTACTTGGTTGTAGATATCCATTTGGAATGTCATTATCATCTAAAGTCTGATGCAGTAGCGGCTCCTGAGCATAAATATTAGTGTGGTGGACATTCATTTCCTGAATCACAAATCACACAAATTTTACAATTTGCGTTACATTTTGTGTGGAAAAAGATATGTGCAAGACTGATATATGTTGCTTAGCATTTATTTTGTTGCTTTTTTCTGTACAAAGTTGTCTTCAGTTAAGTGTACGCTGAAGTTTTTTTTGTTTTTTTACACTGCTGCTACTCTCAAAGGTACATGTTCAGTCTGTTTTTATGCACAGTCTCGCATGTATGTTGTGTTAGAACCTCACATCTTAATGCACATTGCAGTAATATTTGTCATTATGAACGAAGCATTCACACGTTTACAAAAACAGGTTGCTGCAACACTAAGCTGATTAAATCATTCAAACAAGCTGCCTGTTGACCAGGACCACAAAAGCGTAAAGCCTTGTGTAAACACTGTCAGTGTTGTTCAGGTAAACTTCCCCACTCACGCACATGTGGACAATAGTGAGAGTGATGGGTCAAGCTAGCAGTGGGACTTGAGCTAATTGGTGCCTTCCCAGGGATCTTGTAAGTGGCACAACCACGGGGTTCAAGCACAGCTCACCTGTGACCTTTTCATTACTGCAGCTGACAGAGATGGAACAAAGAACAAAGAGAGAGCAATGACAAAATCTGCTGGAAGTCTCACAGGAAGCTGAGAGGAAATTGTAGCGTGATTGAGAAAAGCAGACATGTGATCTGCTGCATTTTAGACTGCATTTATAAATTAGAACACTACACATATGTCAGCGCAAGCTTACGTACACCAGGAAAAAAGGAGCCCAGGCAGAAAACTAACAAAATGTATTATCTAACCTAGCTTGTTCATATTTACACCAGATTATAGCAGTCTCAATAAAAAAACAATACTAATATTTTTCCCAAGTCATTTGGTGCTTTTCCAATACATGTAACAGAACTGTTTGAGTTTTTCTGGTTTTCTTTTGTAAGTTGTACCACATAGCTGATACTAACCAAAACTAACTGATGTGGTTTTGTTGATACTACCTTAGTCAATGTTACAATAAATCAAAGCTGTTAATATATAACAATGTGCAAACACCACAAACTGATTGGTCAAAGACAATGAACACCATGAGTGTTTAAAACCACTTCTCTGAAGCAGCTTATACAACAGTTACTTGTTTTCTGAGGCGAGTTTAAAATCCATCCATCCATCCATCCATTTTCTTTACCCGCTTCTCCATTCCGGGTCGCGGGGAGCCAGTGCCTATCTCCAGTAGTCACTGTGCGAGAGGCGGGGGACACCCTGGACAGGTCGCAACTCCATCGCAGGAGGAAACCAGAGTACCCGGAGTAAACCCACGTGTGCACAGGGAGAACATGCAAACTCCACCCAGAAAGGCCCCAGGCCTGGATTCGATCCCGCAACCTTCTTGCTGGGAGGCGACAGCTCTAACCACTACGCCGCTGTTCCACCGAGTTTAAAATCCTAAATCACAATTCAAAAATATATATCTTTTGTGCAAACAAATTGAATATTTTGTGCATGACTAAAGAGCGCCGTGGTCTTCCTGATCACTCGCTAAGATCTTCAAATTCTTTCTTACCTAAAACCTGTTGACAGCCTACTCAATGCAATAATTACACTGTACTACTTAACAGTACTTTATAGTTGGTGAATAAAAGAGTCCATTAAAGGTACAAGTAGTATCTCACTGAGTTACAACTGTTGGAAACAAGTTGGGGACTCAAAATTTTAAAAAACAATCTGCAAATTCTTTATTGCAGTCGCACTGAATTTTGAGTCTTTGCAACCAAGCTACCAAGCGACCAGTCTTTGAAAATCAACCCCTACAAATGTTGCGGAACATTCTGGAGACTCCCTTGCTAATGCTGTGCGCCAACTAACTGCCAGCAGTCACAGCCCAGTCAGATACTACCTTAAAGGCATTTAATCAAACAGTTCTAGGAACTCTCTGAGGGTTATAGGGACTGTTAGTCTTACTGTGGAGTGGTTATAAAGACCTACAGATTTACATTCACTCCATCAGAAGACCCTGATATTATTAAACACTCTACCGATGGTCAACACAGCAATGTCACTTATATCTGTGACATTCACCTTCAGTAACAATAACAATATGTGTTTCTGTATGGGATTCGTTTTATTTTTAAAGCAGAGCTTGAACGAGCACTACAAATGTTCAGAAGAACTAGGATCTCATACAAAAGATCAGTTTACTTTGTGAGGCGCACCTAAAGAAATAATCATGCCAATAAAGACAACAACAAAAGTTAAGTAATTTCTTCAGGGATGCAAAGACAGTTTTAAAAGTATGGATGCTGGAAGAGCATTCAGTTTGCTTGACCAATCAACATACTTTATGTATGGACCAATCACACCTCCTCTCTCAAGAGCATTGCTGAGCCAAGAAAACTCCTACCCTGAAGCAGGTTCAAAAATAGACTCTGTAACGTAGCTATAAGGAATTCAACGTTCATACGTCCAGACTGGTAGTGCAGAAACAAAACATAAAAAAGCCAACTACCTCAATTGGTAAAAGGACAGTGAAGTGGTCCCCTGTTGTCCAAAAGTACCTCCACTAAATCAATGAAATGTTATAAATTCACAGATGTACGCAGAGAAGTTATGTCTTTATGTTGATACAGGTTCAAACATGCTGTGATAATAAAAAACTGATCTAAGAGCCATATGCTAAAGTTTTTTCTGCTCTTTAGTGATTGAATATCCTGCCTAGTTGCAATGACAAAGACTTGTACAAAGATCCTGTTACAACAGCAGAAAGTCAGCCAGAATGTGGATGCTATTTGTGTCTTGGCAGCATCTTCAGTGGTGTACTAAGAACACAGTGGGCTCCTAATTATGTGTGATAGAGCATGATGGGTTGTGGGGGTTTTGAGCATCCCCAAAACTGACATACAAGGTCATGGGGATTTATTATAGTGGTGGCAGCGTAACAGGGTCCTGGTTGGATCATGGGGGAGCATGGTGACAACATATCCATGATGTAGAGTTCTCTCACTGACGTGGCCTGTTCATCAAGAATTTGAAGTAACATTGGCCACACTGGCTTCATGCCTAGGCTACAACCTCATCATGGCCACACATGGCAGTAGCATTGTGCTAGTGTGGGAGGATATTGTAATATATAGCTGCATCACATTGTGGTCTGAGTGAGGGGTGCCAGTACAGGGCCATGGCGTGGTGCAAATGTGGATGCAAGTGATAGTATCATCATATGAACGTGCTGGTGACATTTAGAGCATGGTGAGGTCACAGGACAGTGTCTTGGGGAAATAAAAACAGTAAAGAAAATTCTTTTTTTTTTCAGAAAAATAAAAAAATACATTAAAGGATTTGTGAAATAGGAAGCAAGAAGAAGCTTAGTTTACAGTAAAACATGCACACTGTCTAAACCACATGTTTGACACATGTGACACTCAAGGTCTGCGGGCCAGATCTGGCCCATGGCAACATTTTATCCGTCCCCCATAATAACATTTAAATTTTATTAAATCTGGCTCCTCAGTTTGTGACAAATTAAGTCTCTATCGCTTCTCATTTTGCTTAAAAGATTTAGCCTATTTAGGTTTCTTCTCGTGACAGTTACTTTGAAGCTAAGAAAATTAAGTTTTAATTTTCCAGTAATTTTTGATTTTGATGTGGGAAGAGCAACAGACAACGTCAAATGGGACCAATCAAACTCTTGTTGATAAACTTGCAGCCAAGAAACAATATCAGATTTCTGACTTGAATTAATGTACATCAGAGAAACGAGTCTGGTTTAATGCATAATGTCGTTTTTTTGTATTTTCTTCTTGTTTCAAAGTTAAATGTTAGTAGATATATGATCAGATTTTGGTTGATGGCATTTAGCTGTTTTAATGGATTGTGATGAAATGTTTTACTAAGAAAAAATCCTTTAAAAGCTGATGGTTGAGTAAGGCATAAGAAATGCATGCTAATGATGTGTATTTTTATTTTTCCTTGTTCATTAAAGTGTTTGTTCTAAATTCTATGGAATATGTAACGAGGAAAAGAAATGTTATCTTTTTATATGAGTGATTTGATGTATTACGTCTAAAACCAAGGTTAATTTATGTATTTTTTTCAATACATATTGATTTAGATTGGCCCTTGGCTAAGACTAAGTTTTTAATTTTGGCCCCTTTGTGTAACTGTGTTTGACATCCCTGCTCTAAACCCTCAAGAATAACAATTTATTAAAGCAAGCTTTTCATTCAATAACGTTGATCCAGCATAGGTCCATTAAATTGAACAGTGGTTGTATTTTTGCAGGTTTTCAGTTTAATGTCAAGTAAAGGATCATGGTCACATTACACAGTCTTGTAGGCTGGGGAAGCACTCACACCACTTCCTCAACCTGTATTTTTAACTGCTGAAAAGGTGACATTTTGGAGATTTGAAGTCCTGATCTGACATGTACTGTATGCCCTGAGGATATTGTGACTGTATTGATTTTTCTCTTGTGTTACGGTGTTCTTTCTCTCTCTGTGTCTGTAGAGCTGAGTGTGCTTACTGTTCCCTCCTCATGTCACACTACTTTCCTTATCACCTCAATGCATCTTTCTTTTATGTGGTTTGGAACATTAAACATTTTTGGCTCAAGTGTTGCATCATAACAGCATATCAGCTAACATCACAAAAATTGATCGAAAAGGACACTAGCAGAAAATGCTAATTTAAGTATTCATTCATTACCAAGAAATGCTGCATAATTGGTTGTTTTAAGGGGATTTTTATTAATACTGTTTTTAGTATACTGTAAAAGGTTTTTTGGTATATATGATTAAACTTCCAAAGGTACAATTTAAGGTATATTAAATGCTCACTGCAAGTCAAAAGTCTAGTTTCATTTTGTACTTCTGCATTAGTTTGACATCTGATCGTTACAGCTTTTAATAAATATGACCTGTCAGCACAGAGTGGGGTCCTAAAGTAGAGTCTAAGGACTATTTCACACAAACTGATGTCAGGAGCCTCTATGACAAAAATCAGCCTGCTGTGTCGACAGCATCTGGGCAAAAAAAGAAAAAAGAAACCATTTGAACATCTCAAACACAACTTCCAGTTACAAACTATATTGCACTGTCTATAGCTACATCAAAGATGATGGGCAGTGCAGAAATGACCAGCAGTCTTTAGGTGCTTTTGGACCACAGGGGACCACTTTACAGTCCTTTTAACCATTTGAGGTTCACGTTTTTTCTTTTTATATTGTCGGTACTTTGGACATTTGCAGTTCTTACAGTGATATTTCACTGGGACTGCTGGTGACTAGCTGGCAAGAATTTTGCAATAGAGTCTCCAGAATGTCTCATGACAATCACAGGGCTTCTCAATTTCCTCGTTTGAGTTGTGAAAAGTAAAAAAGTAAGCCATAATTTTCAAAAACTGACTTCTCAAAATGCAGCTGCTCGGCTCACTGGACACTTTGTTCCAAACACTCCGAATTCAGTGAGACTGCAGCAAAAAGTTGGCATGTTTTCTCAAAATATTGACTTTAACTTGAGTTGCCAACTTTTCTAAAACTGTCACAGCCCAGTGAAATACTACCTTAAGTACTTTCTTG
This sequence comes from Kryptolebias brasiliensis, assembly GCA_028566095.1. NCBI lineage: Eukaryota > Metazoa > Chordata > Actinopteri > Cyprinodontiformes > Rivulidae > Kryptolebias > Kryptolebias brasiliensis. Next base: position 850,574 of record JAOXNZ010000155.1, read on the forward strand.
GTTTAATAGTTTTTTTTAATAGTTATGTTATTCCAAAATTAAACTTATAATTTATACTGTATATTTTGGTTATTTTGATAAGTAAAATTGTATCTTTTTAATTCAAATTATAGTTTAAACAAATACCTAATAGCCCCATAGGCTTGTCCTATTTCTTTGTTGGATATTGATAAAAGTGCTTTTTCATGACGAACATTCAACTAATCTCCCAAAGACACCAATGCTTTTGGGGTTTTTTGTCATCCTGGAGTACTTAAGGGATATCTTAAAAAACTTTATTTTTTTTTTAATAGTAGTGCCTCATAGCAGCATACGTAAGAACAGGATATACGCAACAGAAATAATTTATGTAGTGTTTGTGCTTTTCAGCAAATCTATCTTAAACTGATCTTTGCTGTCAGTAACAGGTGTGGTGAAGTTTTCCACAAAGTACTTGACAGATGAAGATAGTCATCACTGAAATGTAATCATGGGCTGTAATTAAAAGAAAATGTTTTTAATGTTGTTGATGTGAGTTTTGGTTCAGTCTCTGCAGGTTTGAATAGATGTTAGATTAAAACAGACGGCATGTTGGGATTTCTACTCTCATTTATATTCAACTGTATTTCAAAAGCAGCCAAGAAGCAGCGTAAACAGCAAAAAACAGAATGCAGTGATTTACATATGAGTTAAATCCTGTTTGTAATTAAAAATAATTCAAAGACAACTGATGTTTACTTTAAGCAATTCAAATGTTTTATTGTACTTTTAAAGCAATGGAACATTGATGCGGACACTTCCTTCACATAACTGGTTTTAGAGTTCATCCTGTGCATTTGCATTTAAACTAATAATAACGGTGTTTGTGGAAAAAAAGGTTTATTAAAGCTAAAATTCAAACATGAATTTTGTTTTCACTATGCCATATCAAATATTATTACATAAATCAAATTTCAGTTATCAGGTGTATCAAAACAATTACTGAAAAATTAAAAATGAAGTTTTCTTTAATATGGTTGTTGGTCTCTGTTTTTCATTTCCGATCCAGACTGTGAGCCAGAGGAAGTGTCTGACTGGTCCTTCGATGAAAACTGTCTCTTCTGCTGCTTAAGACGTGAAAAAACCAAGGTAGGCTGCCTTAAAACACTTTTCTCCCTGCAGGATAAGACTCTCTCAGTTCATGACTTAGAGTCCCTTTCTTTACCGGATAATGACCCAGCAACCCTCTCCATGTCCTTCGCAGCTTGTGGCCTTTTCACAGCAAATTTGATTGCCTTCAAAGTGAAAGCAATCATGACACTACTTCGCTCTTAAAACTCACCAGTTAGGTTTTTTTCATGCTTTTTTGGGCATCCTAAGAAGCTCTCATGTCCCTCACAATGCTCTGTATGCCCATCCTGGCATGACTCTCTTTTTTTTTTTTTGGCTTTTCATTCTGAATCAGCTTGAAGAGAGGTGAGTTCCTCCCACCTGAGGTATTGTATGTACAGGAGCCATTTATTGTGTTGGATTTCACTATGGGTGGTAGTGTGGGGCACACCAAATCTTATAAAGGTTCAGCCAGGGGTGATGTAATATCTCATTATCTTTGGGAGATGAGGTGAGTGCACAGTTTTTACTGCTTGCCACATTTTTGTCATCTGTTTTGCACTTTACAGTGGTTATTTGTAGCAGTTACAGATTAGTCTGGCCACTATAGCACTTATAATCAGCTATAGACATAATTCTAAAGCCTTGAAATGATGAGAATCATATTCGAACATTAGGACCTGGATAAACATTTGAATCGTGTTAAAGCCAGCTCTCCTCCTTCACCAAGCTGAGTGACTCAATGTAAATGTCACTACATGATGGAAATATAAAAGTGTACCTCTTGTGATTCTTTTCCTAAGTATATGTAAACATCAAATAATTAAAATTAATTTGCTCATGACAGTTCATAAGGATGCTCTTAAATTTTGACCAGACATTTTATAATCTGATTTGTAGCTCATTTTTCACATAAAATTTGACAAAATCGGTCTCATTGATTCAAAAAGTGCAACAGTCAAAATCACATGCAAAGGTGTTTTATTTTATTTATTTTTGTCATTTCTTTTTACTCCATAAACACTCAATTACTTGTTAAAAGCAGCTCTGGGTGTAACAACAGTGTCTGATGCAATTAAATGTTTCCCCAGAGTTTTAAGAGCTGCTTTTTCATGATATTATTTTGTACATGTGAAAAACATTTTGACAGCCTCTGGACCATTAAAGCCCTGTGCCCTCTCTGAGGTCTCTGGCACCAATTTAAACTGACCAGGGTTAAATTTTGAAATGTATAAATCTTTCTTCTTGGTCAAAGTTTTGCAACCCAAATAAATGCCTTTTATTGTAGGTGCCACCAGTATTCCAGTCTCTGTTCCTTACCAAAACTAAAGGCAAAATTACAATTTCCTCTTCTTCCTTCTTGTTCAAACACATGCAGTTTTTGTTTCCACCATATTTGAGTTTCTATTGAAAGTCTTTGTCTCTCTTCTTCCTCCAACTTTGCTTGGTATTTTTGTTGTTCAACCATCATATCTTGATCCCAGTTAGGCTCTTGAATAAAAAAAGCCATGATGAGTTGAAGGTGAGTATGAGTATGATTGTGATGGTTGTGATGGAAGGTGTTGATGAATTAAGTAATTGCATAATTCGGGCCTCCTAAGAGTTTCTAAGAGGCTAAAAACAAAATGAGTCCACTGAATACATATGTATTTAACACTTGACTCTACCTTATTATGCTGTAAAGAAAGATTTTACAGAATGTGATGTTGTCATGCAACATGACAACTAACCAATTCATTAAAAAATTAGAGGGCCAAATCATGCCAAAGTTTTAGACTAAGTTAATTTTATGTGGAGAAATGACAAGAGTGTGTAATGTTTTGGTTAAACCTGTGCAATCGCATGCAATATCTCAAAATGTCATGCCATTTTTGTGATTTTTAAAGTCACTTGGCTATGGCAGTTGTAGTTGTACATTCGATGATTACTTTCTGCAAGCATCATTTAAATTTTTCCAGTGGTTCATGACATATTTTTCTGACAGATAGACACACACAGGCAAAAATATAGTCATCCACCTTTGCCTTTTGGTGGCTGGCGATGTTAAAGAGTGAAAAGCAAAACTACCGGAAAGATTTCAGACGACCCCCCTAAGCTACAAAAACTTAGGTTGTAGACAAATATGTAAGTTAATTAAAAGCTAGGAGGAAACATAAAAACTTTGTGGGCTTTGGAGCTGTAATACAGTACAACATGATCAGACCCAGTTGTGTTCTGTCAACTTGATGTTTTAACACTCATGTAAATACATTTTGATGAAAATATTGCTTATTAAATTCCTTAAAACTTATCTTTTAATGGCAATAAAAAATCAACATTTTTGTCCAGCATTTACTTAGATAATCTGGTGGTAAATCTTGTCCAGTTAAAGAATAATTGGTTCCATTTTGAGACTGTTTGTGACTTATAATTTCTCTTATCAGTGTGCTACTGCAGAATTATGTATTTTTAAAGAAATTTGATACGTACCCTATACTCAAAGTGCAGATTGCAGAGACGAGAAAAAAGTTAAAAACAACTTTGTCACTGCTATAGTTTTTAAAATGCTAAAATATTGTGTTTTGCCAGATGTAAAAACATAGAAAACCCTAGCACCA
>JAOXNZ010000155.1:864399-876815 GCA_028566095.1 Kryptolebias brasiliensis
TCCTCAGCGACACTCTCCAGCTCCTTCTGGGGGATCCCAAGACATTCTCAGGCCAAAGAGGATACATCTCTTTAACCAGTTTCTCCATTCATCCAAGGCCAGTTTTATAGCGACCAGCTCTTGATTTCCAGCATCCTAGTTCCTTTCTGTTTTCTGATAAACGTCTGGAGAAAAATGTGCAGGGGGTGTAACTTGCCACTGAGAAAACACAGCCACCACCTGAGTTGGATGCATCAACTTCTACCACAAACTGTTTCTGGGGCTCTGGATTGATCAGGAATGGTGCAGAGATGAAGAGAGTTTTAAGTTTTCAAAGAGCATCATTAGCTTCAGGAGATCAAAAGTGAGGTTAGTGGTATTTATTTCGTTAAAGGGAGACAGTTTGGCTGTAGTTACGAATAAATCATTGGCAGAAATTTGCAAAGTTGAGTAATCATTGCAGTTCAGGAACAGGCCATTCTGCCACAGCTTGGATCTTTTCTGCATCTGTCTTCACCTGTCCGCTCTAGAAGATGTAACCCAGGAAAGGCACAGATGGAACTCACACTTTTCAGCTTTTACATACAGTAGGTTCTCGAGGTGCTGGAGGACTTTTTGGATGTGGAGTTGATGTTGTTCCAGGTTTTCTGAGATAATTAGTATATCATCCAAACACACAAAAACAAACTGGTTGAGAAAATCTCTCAAAATATCAATCACCAAGGCTTGGAAAAGTGCGGAGTGTCAAAGTAACTACTTTGGTCTTAAAATAGTTGTAGAAGGAACAAATAAAAAAAGTATGAATCTTCTCATCCATCCATATAGTACAGTGAAATAGACACATTGCAGCATTTAACACGGTTAATTTTGAGCTCATAAAACTGTGTATTTGTTAAGTTTCTGTACAAAGATTCCACTTTTGCTATGGTTCTAAAAGTGATTGAAAGGTTGTTTTCTCTCTATTAAAAAAATCCAAGGTTGATAAACCAGTCAGTTGTTCCTGTTCTAGCAAAGTGCAGGATTCTATTTGTTTCATTGTTCTATTTAAAAAAAGTTTACATTTTAAAAATTGACACAATAACTTCCATCCATCCATTTTCTTTACCCGCATTTTCCATTCCAGGTTGTGGGGACCCGGTGCCTATCTCCAGCAGTCACTGTGCAAAAGGTGGTGGACACCCTGGACAGGTCACAGGTCCATCGCAGGGCCACATAGAGACAAACAACCATTCACACTCTCACTCACACCTAGGGACAATTTTAAGAGTTACCAATGAACCTAACATGCATGTTTTTGGTGTGTGGGAGGAAACTGGAGTACCCGGAGTAAACCCACGTGTGCACAGGGAGAACATGTAAACTCCACCCAGAAAAGGCCCCAGGCTGGGATGCGATCCTGCAACTTTCTTGCTGAGAGGCAACAGCTTTAACCACTGCGCCGCTGTTCCACCCCACTAGGAGAGAATAATTTTATTTAATTTTATTTTTCATACAACTTTCTTCTGATCGACTCATTGGACACATTATTTGTCAACAACCTTGCTGACAATAAATGCTACAACCTGGAAATCAGATAAGCCAAGTGCTCATGGTGGAGGATCTGGCCCCTTTACTGTTTAAAAAAAAATCCACTAAAGCTGTCCAGTCACACCTGTTTTCTTGAAAAAGAAAAAGGTTTGATAAGATAACGCTGTAAAGAGGAGTACAGTCGAAGAGCATCCTGATTTCTGCATGAACAGTTTGCTCCTGATTGGTTATTAGACTGTGTACTCTAGTTGTGTACACTGAGTGAAATCCTGAGCTGGAAATCAAAGAAGAATTGAGACATTTCAGACTAATTTAAGATAGCTTCTGTTTAAATTAAATATATTTTGCACTTTTTGAGGAATCTAATTCAGTGGGCTTCATTATTTCATTATTTGACAAATGTTATAGCCGCTATGTCATCTCTTGTAAACGCACTCTTATCTGTGTCTTTGATGTTTAGTTAGACTCCCTAAAGTGCATTTGGATTAATTTTAGTCCTGTTTTGTACAATATGCAGACCATATATAATGTTGCACATGAGCCATTATTCTGCAGTTCAGATTGAAGAACATTATCATATCAGCTGGCTCCTAATACCTTTTAAACTAATAACATATTGTGGTGTGTCTCGAGGCTGCTTGCTGTTTTGTAATGGAGGAGAATCTGGTGCGCAGAACCGGTTGAATGTTTTATGTTTTCCAGGAGGGAGGAAACAGACATTTGTCCAATCAATCTTCTGCCCTAATCAATGTGGCCTCACCCACACAGGCAGAGATCCCTGTGGAGAAGCTATTTTTAGACAGATAACAGTCACTGAAGAATAAACTTGATGTGTTCCACTTATGCACAATGACACAAGCACACACTTAACGGGTCGTGCAGACAGTAGCACCTGTTACTGAGCAACTAAGCCCATAAACTCTGTGTTGTAGGTGTACATCCAATGATTATTTTGAGAGTTTGATTAAAATCTGACTACTGGTTCATCAAATATTTTGCTAACATGAGAAAAAGCGTTGACTCCAACAGTTAATACCAAAGCTTTAATCAAAAATCCTGTGTGTTCTGTTAACACTTAGGGTATGGGTTGAGGATGACTCTCAGCTAATAGCACTCCAAATTTTAGCTCAATATCTACAAAGTTGATGGAAATATAGCGATGTTTGTGTTTGCTAATGCTAATTAGACAGCTTCTCTTTGTGTGTGTGGTTAACTAAGCTGCAAAAGTATGATTTTGCAGAGGTATGAATTGACCTGGCTCCCAGATAAGCCCTTTATACAGTTACTGTGAAAACTTCCTGTTTTATGACGTAATATTAGATGTGTTTTTTTAATGATAAGTTGTTTTCAGCAACAGGAATGTCAAAATAAGCAATCACATTTTAAGCAGAAAGTTTTTACTAGGAAAATACCTATTTTTTTTACTTTCTTTTAAACAGGGACAATAGATAAAACATATTAATGCAACTGTTGCCCTATAAATATTGCGATTAGGATTAAAAGACATTTTTTTCTTATAAAATGTTTCTATCTGTATCTAAAAATGAAATAACAGGACGTAGGGAGAGAAAAGCCACGAGAGCCTTTTGGTAAGTTGTTCAAAAGCCATAGCTCTTGTGTACCTCTGTACAGCCCTGTAGTGTTACACCAGAGCTATTTTCGAACAAAAACGCCATTCTGCCACAGCACACTGGACTTTCCCCAGGAGGTTTCCCAGGGTGGCAGCCTGCACCTGTCAACAGGGAGCTGTATAATTAGGGCACATTTTCAGCATACTAACCCGCTCCCTGGAGGTTGTAAGATTTTAAACACCCCCTTTAATGAATATCAACCAATCCTGTCAACCTTCAGGGTGGGACGTGTCAGAGTTAGTGACTAGCAACAAGGTTCACCCAACAAAATGGCTCCTCATTATTAGCTGCTGGCTAAAATGGTAAAACCAAAGCGTCAGGCATCTTTTAGCAGAGTCATAGTTGATCAGCTGCAGCCAGGAGAGTGGTGGGCATTAAGGTGATGCTGTGTTGCATATTCCTATGGGTTTTAATAACACCAATAGGGAGGGGGTTTGGGCTTTGTTCAGATTTGCAGAGTGAGTCGTTTTGTAACAGTTATTACACAGTGTGATGGTTTCAGTGAAAAACAGAAGTCAGACAGCAGAGGATTAGTCAGTTTATCACAATATGGTAACACCAAGAAAATGCTGCAACATTCTGAATCTGAAGTAGATTAATGTTGTTGATTCAAACACAAAGTTAACGGTTTGTCCAGTGGTCATTCATACCTAATAGCAGGTTTTATATAAACTTCTAAAAGTATCCAACAGAGCTGTTCTGCAGGCATATTTCTATTTTTTTTTTTAAGTGGACTACTATTGTCACATTTTTACTGATTATTAGTTACACAGTTTATGTTTTTAAGTAGGAGGGTTTTGTATCCCCCTACTGCCTAAAGTGTTTTTGCCCTTTTGTGTTTGTGTGTCTGTGGGTGTGTATGTGTGTCTGCCTGGTTAGCAAAATATGTCATGAACCACCGGATGGATTTTAAGAAAACTTTTTAGAAAGTAATCATTGGGTGTATATCTACAACTGATTACCTGAAGGACAGTATGACATAACTGAAGGAAGTAAGATAGCAGGTTTAACAAGAGGCCTGCTGGGGAAACAGATGACAGGAAAATAGCAGCATACTTACACCTGCTGTATGTTTGGTGCTTTAACCTGACTCAGTGGTCAGGATTATAAGCAATGCATCCTGTATCCACAACACGTGTCATTTTGGGATCATATCTGCACATTTCAGGATTACAGTTGTGGGCAAATGCATAATATGAAGGATTTAGGTTTTGACTCACCTTCATTTAACCAAATAATATATCAAATGGCTTTGAAGTGGTAGGTGCAGCTGAATTATCTGAGATGGAGCCAGATTTTGATGTTATTAACAACAGTGTTGCTATTGTCGTTGTTTGACAGTGTGAGTTAATCAGTGAAATCAGTAGCTGATGTTGAAATAGGGACAGCAGAAAATTTGACAAGTTTTTTTTTCTTATTTGTGTCCTAGCACTTGTTGCAAATGAAAATAATTATTCTGTTTAGACTGTAGGTTTTTGTGGTAGAAAAGACTATTAAAACAAACAAAACAGGGACAGTATCAACAGTGCATTAGGGTAAAAAAAAACATAATCTGGTCTGCCAATTCAAATCAAAGAAGTAACTCTATTGATAAATAACCATTTAAACCTTATACTACCATGGTAATTTTTCTGTATTTTTAGTTTATTTTTACAGAAGTGCTCCACTGACCAGCTTTTAGAATCTGAACAGAAACTGCTTTGAGTTTTAGTTTAACTGACTTAAAATAATACCCAGGCCCCATCTACACTACTTTGGGTATTGTTAAAAAATGACATTTTGACCTGTGTTTGCACCTCGGCCACACACAATTATTGGTGGATCCATGTGGGTTTGAATTTAAAGCTTTAAAGACGTAGCAGCTTGTTTCACATATTTTTTTGCCCTAGAAACCAAAACAAAAATGTAACAGTTTAATGGTTTGTCTGCTTCTGTCTCCCGTTCTACTGATCCCATCACCATTAAAGTTTGATTGTGTGCTGAAATGGTTAATAATTGAAAGGAAACTAAATTGTATCAATGAAAGCAAGCTGCAAATTATTACAAAGAATCATTTAAATGTAAGAATGCTCTCTGTATTTAATACTTTGTTTAAAGAAATAGTCCAATCAACTTTGAAGTGATGTTCTGTCAAATAGTACCTTATCAGCCGTGACATCAGTCATAGAGCACGGAGTATAGAGAAGGAGGCAAAAGTTTTTATCCAGGTTAGGCTGTAATGCTGTTGTTCTATCAATTTTCAGGCTCATAAAACAGCTCTTTCTTAAAAACTACATACCATTGTAAAGGAACGCTACATTAACTAATTTTAAATCTCTACAATTTGCATGACATCATTTGTTCAGTTTGTTTCTGATACATTCAGCAGCCTCAGAACCATCAGCTTATAACAGTCTATCTATACTCCACACACATACATTGGTGTAGTAACATTGTAAGGTTGAGAAAATGGAAACAAACTAAACAAACTGTCATGCAAAAGTGTTTAAAAGTGCTTTAATTCTGTAGGTTTTTTTAGAGTTGTTTTATGAACCTGAAAAAATACAATAAAAAAACAAGCCCTCATTTGACTAACATTAGCGTAGCCTGAACAAAAACTTCAGCCTCTTTCTCCATACTCTGTGCTTTTTTTGTTTAAGCTTACACTGACCAATAACTGCCTACTGGTTTCTGATGGGTTTTTGCTTAGCTTGATCCAGAATGTTTACAGTTTTTAAGTCAACACAGTACTATAGTTCTATTGTATGACCTTACTCTGTGTAACTGAGCCATAATGGTTTGTAAGTATTATTTCTTTGTATAACACTGAAGCAGTGTTGTTGTTTTATGTAATTATTTTGTATTTTCACCCTCGTCTTGACGTCCGTGTAGAAAAATCTCTTTACGGATGTAAATTCTGTCATACAACCTATTAGGTACATTTTTTTAATCCTAGATTTTAGGTTATTTTTTTAAACCAAATTTCTGTAGTTGCATGTTATTTTGCTCTGTGTAATCCTAATACATTAGGATTAATGATGATATTGCTTTATCAAAGATTGTTGAAGTGTTGCCTTTTATTTGGCTTGCTGATATTTTATGTCAGGACACTTAAAAATTATTTGGTTTATTTAAAAATGGACTTCATTTTTAAGTTTAATTAGAGAAACAGTTAAGATCCACTTATGGTTTGTACAACAATGGCTAATTAAAAAAGTAAACTCTGACCAAGTGAACTTTCTTATAATTTCAGATGGTAGGCTATGCTTCAGACTTTAGATGTTACAATAAAGTTAAGAGCAGCTTTACTTTGTGTCACTAGAAACCTTGAAGTTAATGTGCATATAATCAATACTGTATTTTTTATTAGTTGAATAAAAATGTTGATGAAGCCCCAAAAATAGCTCTAACCCAGGGGCCCAGACCCTCCTTAATCTTGCCCTGGAGATATTTCAGTGTTTTTGTCAAGATTGTGTGAAAAGACAAAATATATATATATGAACAGAGAAAAATACCTATTTAAAAAGAACATCCAGAGTAGTGTAGATAAGGCCACAATTGATTTAGTTGCATTATAGTAACTATATTAGATTTGAATGATGATTTCTTTTGGAGGACCTGAAGTGCAGACCAGAGGGCAGTTACACAAAAATAGAATTGACTAATCCAGGATAAGAAAAAAACTGGGCTTGACCAAACCTCATCAGAGCATCTTGGCTTAGTTGATTTCACAGATGCAAAGCCAGGCTGAAAAGGAACAACTGAGTCAAGCCAGGTTAAAGTAATCCTGCTGAGTACAGAACACCCCTAAGAAGAATAAAAATAAACTGAAACTTTATTAAACAAAAGGCAAAGGAGGCAGTAAAAAGAAAACAGAAAAAACAGCCCCTAGTAGAAAAGAAACAACCACACACAAAGCAGGGAGCAATCCATAGGATCTGACAAGTGAAATAAGAAACCAAGAACTATTTACCAGGGAAGGGTGATTATTGGAACTAGGAGAAGGTGAGGTAATTGGGCAGATGAGATGCAGCTGTGAGATGTAGAGTAAAACAGGAGCTGAGAGAACGATGGGCAGTGATACAGGATGCAAAACCAAGTGAACAGAAATCCACCTAACACAGGTAAATGTCCAAGTAAAACAACAAGAAGCTTTAAAAATGAGCTAGAATAACAAGAAAAAAGATCCATCAAAAACTAACATAAAACCCCAAGTTCATGACAAGCTAAGAAAAAGCCCATCTCTAAAACAGATTTGATTTATAAATGATGGTGGGACTCCAATTGTTTGAAAATTTCTCTGAAAAATGTAACATAAAAACAACTAGGAAAGCCTTCAGTATTTTAAGAAAGCCTCACACAATGTTTCCAGAGTCTTAATATTTTATAACTAAAAACACAAAACCTAAATAATGAACAGTTTAGCAAATAAAAGAAGCAAAAACTACAAGAAGCTGCAAACACAGTAGTTTTTTGTTTGTTTGTTTTGATAAATAATTACATGCTTCTTGAAATCAATAACTCTTTTTTTTGGTAAGTTACTTATTGATCTTTTTTAGCAGTACCAGAGTGCTAGTGTAGCTGGAGTTTAGAAAACTGTGGTGTCTGTCCAATATGTCAGTCTGGGGAGATAGACTGAAGTGTAATAAAGTGCAGCGTTGAAGAATGAAAACAAGACTGAATCTTAGAAAACAGAAGGAAAGGCTATAAAGTTTCCATGTGAGGAATGACAGGCAATAATCTGTTGTACACACTGATATCATGGTGCTTTCAACATGGTCAATAGGCAGGATTAAGCGCAGCTTCAGTGTGATTTTTGGATTATTTCAGCATGGCATCAGGATTAGATTTCCAGGATGAAATGGGATAAATAAGCAGCTGAACATGCCAACAACTGAACAAATTCCTCGAGGACGGAACACTGATATGTTTGCTCCTGTGTATTTTTCTCTCTCCAGACCTCCCAAGTTTCTCAGACCCTCACATTCCTCTAGTGGCTCGTGAGATCATGCAGCGAATGATTCACCAGTTCGCTGCCGAATATACCTCAAAAACTACTCAGGACGACCCGCCCCTGCCCAACGGCACCATGAAGGACCAAAGCCTGCCGAGAGCGGTGTCTCTGGCCCCGGCCCCCAGCTCCCCGGCCGGGCCCGCGCCAAGCTCCCCTCCATCGTCTGCCTCCTCCTCTCCATCCCCAACCCCGGGAGCGGGCTTCAGCCCCACCTCCGCTTCTGCTGCTGCCTCAGCGCCCACCTGCATCCAGAGCAGCAACGGAATGGGAGCCAGCAACGGCGGGGGAGGAGGGGGCACAGCTGCTGCCTCTGCACAGAACCCCGTCCTCAGTAAACTTCTCATGGCCGACCAGGACAGCCCGCTGGACCTCACTGTTAAAAAGAACCAGACTGACCCAGAGCCCAGTCAGCAAGGTGAGAGCGACATCACACACATGCACATATGCATACACCCCCCCCCCCACACACACACACTTGTGTTGTGAGTTTTGAGTTGACTGTCAGTTTGTTTTAATTCATTAGTGGGTCGCCCTAAATTTAGATCAACAAATCTAATTCAGATTTTGTTTTGAACTCTGAACATGAAAATAAGACCTATCACTGACTGTTTTTATTTTAGTAATTTGAACAACTATTTTTTCTTCAAAAATCATATACATTACAATTATATAACTGTACTGTAATGTTAACAAATGTTCTTTTAACTTAGCCTTCACTTCTCACATCATACATGAGCTATATATATATTAAGTATTATATATGAATTTGCCTGATTTAAATTTTATTTATTTAGCTATTATTATTTACACAAATTAATCTCTTTAAACAGGCAGAAGTCAGATGCATTCAGTAAAGCAGCACATTAAAGCAGGTGTTTTGTCGAGATCTGTTCCCCAACTAAGTATAGATTTTCAGCCTTCCGGGTGTATTTATTCTGCTACAACAACAAAAAGGGGACATTTAACTTAAATAATGTTGCTTAAAACAACAGAGAATAAAAGGAAAACAGAACGAAGCTGGTGGGGTATCAGAGCTTGACGGGGAGATTTAAACTTGTACACTTAAAAATAATATATAGAAGAGCATTCTCGCTGAAAAACTGTGGGCTACAGTGAACTGCTTGCAGCAGCTGCTGCATCTTCATTTTCCTACCTGGTAATTGATTCAGTATATACAAGCATAGCTCATTATCGATTTTTTTGTTTTTTGGGGGGGGTTGTTTTGTTTTTAAGGGGCCAATATTGGCTAAATAAAATTGGTCTATCTCTAGTTGGTTCCAAAATTCTGCATCTGTTGGTATTTAAACTCATTTGTGTTTATTTTAACAAATTAACAGCCAGATGACTGCACATACAGTTTTATTTTCTGCACACATGGAAGGAAAAACACCCTTTGTACATATGAACAGATCTCTGAAAACCCTAAATGTTTCAGATGGCACCTGTGCAGCACAGCTGGATATCTAGCTCTGCGTTTAGATTCTGTTTAATCAAACCAAACCAGCAGGGGTCTGCAGTTTGATCACCACAAATGATGCAGGTCTGATGCTGCAGCTCACTGTTTCAACCCTCAGCCACAGTGTGACTGGTCACACGTTAATACCAGCTTTTTGGAATCTGCTTACAGTAAGCCTCCTTAATTTTTACAACAGAGCTCTAGGCATTTACTGTACACCCCCCTTCATGCATCTCTCTCACTCTGTCTCAGTTGCACACACACTAACACAAAATGCTTCTTTAGAGGAATTCCGACTCAGATTATACTCATAGAATGATTATATTCACAGCATTTTTAAAATATTACACAATAGTTGTATTTTCAAGAGGAGAAAACAAGCCTTAGTATTGATTCAGTGATCAATAACTTGTCAAGGATGTGTGTCTGCTGATCATTATTCCAGCCAAAACAATCAAACTCACCAAATCTGTATTAGAAATTCATTGCTGTGCTGCATGAACGTACATGTTGATGAGGAAAGATTTTTGCTTCCTGTGGCTGACTACAACAGTAACATTGGAAACTTATCACTGCTACATGAGAAGACTGTGTGCTTGGAGATGTAGAAGGCAATTTTTTATGTTCAGTAGCTCAGAAGTGCTTCATTAGTGTAATGTGTAATGTATAATTGAACTTGGCCCAAACTGTGTACACATATGGTCCTTGGTTCTTACTTATGAGTTTGCTTCATGTGCATGTTAAAGATCCGCACATGCTGCCACACACACAATCAGATTAATCTTTTTCCTGTGTAGGATGTGACTATTTCCCTTTTTAATATCACCTAATGTAGGCCCTGAAGATTAGCGAGGCAGTACATGTCCTGTGTCCATATGGGGTTGTCTGGGTCAGAGGGGCCAAAGGGTCAGCAGCTCCTCATGGATTATATCCACTCTAAAGAATATTTTCTCTTCATACTATTCCCATTTTTTTATTTGTTTGTTTGTTGTTGTTTTTTTATAGAGGCTGCTTTGTATATATAAAAATTAGGAGTTGTAATGTTTTTTATGTGTGTAGTTTAAAATTTAGGCACAAATGTGCATCTTTTGCCAGCAAAATTAGGATTTTGTATATCCGTCTAATTCACAAAGCACTCACAAAGGAGATGTAGGCTTCAAACTATGCTGCAAAGCTAGCACTCTCTCTTTGTGAAGTTTGCTTACATTTAAATTGAATAATATGCATACATTCCAAAACCAACAATCATATATATGTAAATTACTGCCAAGGCATAAAGTGTCTGATTCTCAAGAACCAGCATGGTTTGAGAAACTCTGTGTAAATATTTACCACCTCCTGAGAACTGGTGGTATTTCTGTCTCAGGAAAAGAAATAGAAGAAGAGGAGCAATCTGATGCACTGTTACCTTCACACAAAAAACAGGAATGTCAGGGAAAGTTTTTTGTTTTATTTTGTTTTGTTTTGTTTTTGCTTTAGTGATTGCCAGACATTGTTTTACTTACAAATAAACAGTCTAAAATTGAATAAAATCCCCCCAACATAACTACTTCAGTCTGCAGCCACAATGAGGGCAAAGGGAGGTCCAACCTTCCCCATGGAGAGAGAAGGTGCAGCGCACATCCTTTTTCAAGTTATTCAGTGAAAATAAGAGGATGTAAGAAAGTACAAATGTCAAGAAAGAGGATGTCAAGAAAGTACAAAATGTTGCTTATTGATTTAGAAATGGCATCCTGAATGATGGTCCTCCCTGATACCGTCAGATGTTTTTCATGCAGTTTTAAGGAGAGTCTTTGTACTTCACTCATTAAACACCTGAAGCTCTTCCTGTCACTTTGTCATCGGTTGTGTTGTGGAAGGTCATATTTAGCAAGGACTCTGAGTTCTGATGCAAAAAGAGTGCAAATTGCTCACACCCATTGAATTTGGAGATGGAGATGGAGCAGAAAGCAGGTGCAGATGATGCACAAAATATGGACCGAAAAAAGGGGAATTTAGGTCTGAGTTTTTTGCTTGTTATTGCCAGCTACTGAAAGCGAAATGTGGGTGATGATGCTTTTGCCGATGACTGTGTGTGTGCGTCTGTCATGTTAGCAAAATATCTCATGAAACACTGGCCAGATTTTTATGAGACTTCCAGAAAGTTGTCTTTGGATTCAGCTGATTAACTTTTGGAGTCACCCTAATCCATGGTGGTCACTATAGCTAATCTACTTTAGCAAACACAGAAATGGCTATAATCAGTTAGTTTTACAGGTATTGAACTTAAATTTGGTGTGGTAGTAGCTGGGACTGATCCCCAACTCATACTCCAAGTGCTAGCTGATTACTCAAGAACTTTGATTCAAACTTTGTCAATAACTATTAGAGTCAACCCTGGCAATATTAGAAAACATCTCATGAATCACTGGACAGATTTTAATAAAATTTTCAGAAAGTAATCACTGGATGTACGTCTCCAACTTTTAGAGTCAATCTAATTTCGGGTGGTTGCCACAGCCAACCGACCATAGAAAACACAAAAATGGCAATAACTCATGAAAATCAGGTGTGGTAGTAGCCAAGAGTTTTTCCCAGCATATACGTTGAGCATGAGAGCTTTAAACATTGTGTGAGAATGTGCATATCATCATTTTCAAGGTTTGACCAAAACAGCTTTAACTTAACATAAGATCATCTTAGTTTAAAACTCTGGCCTGAAAGGCAGCGGGGGATATGCATTTTTTCGAGGATTGCTAGGCCTTTAGTTAACCTTTTTTATATTATTATTTTTGCAGCTTTTTGAAACCATGTCTTTTGATCATGTTCACACTTGGTTCAGAAAACAAAC
>JAOXNZ010000155.1:1036554-1048523 GCA_028566095.1 Kryptolebias brasiliensis
TGGAAGTGGACTATCAAAATAAAAGCCCAACCTCTATATACACCTCTTGCCAAACCGCCAAAAAACACCAGAAGTAGTAGAAGAAGAAGAGCTGCTCCTGGTCATAATGAATTGCTTCAGTTTTCTCTTATGTACCGTATTTTATCATCATTCTTTTCCTCTGGACATTGCTGTTAATTTTTGACTGTGTAACTCTACAAACAGCACCCCATACAGGACTGCCAAGTTGTGTAAGTTATCACTGCCAGGGGATCCAGCACATCCTAAAGAAACTGGTGGCACAGTTTGAAGGTGAGAACAGTTTAATTGCAAAAAAAATTAATATTTGTAATTCTGACAAGATGAAGATAGAGGAGCAGATTGTTCTGATAGGATGGATGGAGAAGGAGTGAAGGATAGATGGAGACGGATCCTGGTGAGGGGTCCAGAATAACTCCCTGCATGTGTGTGAAATTACCTTGACAGTTAAAACTGCACAAGAACAACTAGCATCAAAAGGAGGGGGTGACATACAGCAAATGATTACCACATTTTCACACACTTAATTTACATGCATGGTCACTCAGAAAAAACACCACTCAGCTAATTGCAAAATGCCCACATGGTTTGTCTTTTTGTGAGTAGAAGAAAGAAGGGAACAGTGATGCGTGGTTAATTGAGTTTTGTGCAGCATGGCTGGGTCAGGGGTTCAGCTAAGCGACAGACTCCCCTCGAGTGGTGACTCTGTCAAACAATAGCTCATTAAAGCAGAACGCGTCTGGTACATACACACACAATCAGGGCTTCACTGGGCAGTGAGGCAGTTGATCTGTTCAGCTTTGGTCTCCAGTGTCACATCTGATCGGGAATCAGAGCAGCAGGGGGGCAACTTCTAATAAATCATGTGAATGGAGAAGCTAGCAGAAAGACTTAAAGCACAGCTCATTTTGTATTGTTAGAAATCTATATTATATGCTAGCAAAGTGTGTGGCATACTCAAAAAAGCATTTGTTTACATATTTGTTTGAAATTCATTCTAACACTGGCAATTAATGGCTTCTTCATCCATACCTAACTTATAATCCTTACTCTCAAAAAATACACACTCTGAATCCTGTTGAATTCATACAAGCAAGCATGTAGCTAATACAACCACCGCAAAACTATAATTTTTCAAAATCCCAACTTTCTGGCATTAAGAAACAATTAAAAAAAGAAAGAAAGATAATTGTTGTAGTCAGTTGCAATTGCTTTTTTAAAATCAAATAGAGGGGAAAAAAATATAAAATCACTCATTCTGAGGAAAGGATTATGGAATCATGAGAAAACCACTGCACCATTAAGGCCTTTGCATACTCCATGAGAAGTCACAAAGTTGACTCTCAGTCACGTGGTTGTGTGATGAAAATTGCATTATTTTGTTTGCGTAGCAGTTTCGCCCGGCCCTTCTCGACACAAGGCCCTGACTGAACTGTTTTTCCCAAGGGTTTGCGCCAAGTATTGTATTGTATTCTGGTCAGAAGTTGTTGTGGGCGTGTTTATGCGGAAAAGCCAGCGAGCTTTAATGAAGTCATTTTGTTTCTACTACTCTGCTGTGAAGCAGCTGGCTGAGGCAGTTAGAAAATACAGTCATCTTTACAACTGTTCTAGCAAAACTTAGAAACCTATGAACTTAAAAAGACGATCAGTTTTGCAGGTTGGAGTCTTGTCATTGACCATTTTCTTCAGTGTCCACCAGAGATTTTCAACTGAATCCAGAGCCAGACTATTTGCAGGCCATGTCATTGACATTATGTACTTCTTGGAAATGAAAGTTTTCACATCCTTTGCTGTATGGCAAGATGCATTATCACTCTGAAAATTGAAGTTATAATCATGAAACATCCTTTCAACTGACTCCAGCTTTCGCCCACTTGTTTCTCATTTGTTTTGTTTTGCTTTAAGTTTTCTATCTTGACACTTTTGATGTCTTTATTGGTTGACCTGTATGCTTCCCTTTTACAACCTTCTCAATGTGTTTGTACTTGGTCCAAATTTTAGACCCAGATGACTGGGAACAGCCAACATCTTTTGCAACATTCTGTGATGATTTACCTTCTTGAAGAAGTTTCATAATCCTCTCCTTTGTTTCAACTGACATATCTGGTGTTGGAGCCATGATTCATGTCAATCTGCATTACACTCCAAGGTGTGAGCGCTCTATGTTAACTGATAACTAATTAGCAGATTTAATCAGATGCAGGTGTTTGCTTCAGAACCTTAAATTACAGAGTGATTCCATAATTGTTTTCTCAGAATTAAATGAAGTGATTCCATCATGCTTTCTTCTACTTAATCTAAACAAAGGGACTGTCATAACTCAGTGGTCAGTGCTGTGGTTTTGTAATCCTGGGGCTGCAGGTTCGAGCACAGGTTGTGTCAGGAAGGGCATTCAGCATAAAACATTTGCCAAATCTTATGTGTGAAGTTTGCTCATTGTGGTGACCCCTGAAGAAGTAAGCAGCTGAAAAGAAAACAACAACTTGATCTTTAAAAAGCAACTGTGATTACAATTATATTTCTTTCTTTTTTATTGTTTCCTAATGCCAGAAAGTTGGGATTTTGAAAAATAATACTTTTGTGGCATGTCTGTGACTTATTTTTATATATACACAAAATTAAATAACTGAAAGAACATCTTTTAAATGTGGTGATTCCATATTTTTTTTTATCAGGGGTTGTAAATGCAACTGTGTCATTTTAATTTCTGATAGTCAACTGAGCATCTCTGCTAGATGCAGCAACCAGTAGCAAAATGCTCATGCTCAGAAATCCAGTTTGTCACAGGACCACACAATCTGAAGGTGTGGATAAACAATAAATGTTACTGTCTAGAAGACATGACTCAATGTAATTTCAATTTATATGTTTTCTCATAAATTTGTAAGCATTTGAGTGTCCGTTTATCCCTTTGTCAAAATATACCACCATTTTGTACTTAGTGGTTGATGTTTTATGTCAGTTGGGTACAAAATATTTACCACTTTGCACCCTTATAAATTTCCCAATTCATGTTGAGAACTGGGGGATATACAAATACAAAGTAAATAAAAACAGAATGCAATGATTTGCAAATCTCATAAACCAATATTTAATTTACAATGGAACTAGTAAAAACATTAAGTGTTTAAAATAAAAAAATGTATAGTTCTTTGGAAAACAAATAAGGTAATTTTGAATTTGATGGCAGCAAAACATCTAAAAGAATTCAGGACAGGGGCAACAAAAGGCTGTAAAATAAGGTGGTATGAATAAAAAACAGCTGGAGAAGCATTTTGCAACAAATTAGATTAATTGTCAACAGGTCATTAAGAGGTCTGGGTTTAAAAATAGCATTTAGAGAGGCTGAATCTCTCAGAACTATAGATGGGCAGGGGTTCACCAGTCTGTGAAAAACTGTCTAAAAATTATGGAACAATTTCAGGATAATCATAAAGCCTGCTTTTATGATGATATAGGGGTGGATTAGTGCCTATACTGTGAGCAGTTTACACATCTGGAAAGGCACCATCATTGCAGAACAATATATACTGCATATACAAAACACAGTATGCTCCATTCCAGACAATGTCTTTCAAGGAAGGCCTTGCATATTTCAGCAAGACAATGCTAAACCACATACTGCATCCATTACATCAGCATGGCTTCATAGTAGAAGAGTCCAGGTGCTGAACTGATCTGACTGCAATCCAGACCTCTCACCAACTGAAAACATTTGATGCAGCATGAAACAAAAAAAATCTAGCAAAGACCCAGGACTGCTGAACAGCTAGAATCCTCCATCAGACCAAAATGGGACAACCTTCCCTTCAAAACCTCCAGCAGCTGCTCTCCTCGGTTCATCAGGGGATGTTTCATAGTGGAAACATGTACCTGGAACATCTTTTATGAGATTTGTTGCTGCCGTCAAATTCAAATTTATCTTATTTTTCCTAAAATGGTACAGTTTACCACTCGACCACTCAATCACGGTGCCTTAATTGGCATGTGACAGACTGTCAATAGTGCAGATGTATTATAGATTGAGATGTTGCCCTTAAGAAATACAAAGCAAACACAATAGCCTGCATGTGTTTTAGGCAAACATATTAAACTGTCAGATTATTGCAGTGGCTAAGTGCCTGATTTGACTAGAACTGCATTATTAAAAAAAATTCTGTCTTAATATCTAGGGTAATGCTCAGGCATAACCAGGTCAATAATAATAATAATAATAATAATATCTGATGTGGTGACAAGGTGGGTACAAAACGCACAAAAGTGAGTACTAGGCAAGCGGAGGCAGGTACTACGGAATGTGCGGCATATGGTTTTTCACCCCAATAAATCATTTGAGGAAACTATACTTTAAGCAATATAAAAAACAGAAAGCATATCTATCATTTTTTACAAATGATGTCTTTCAACAATCTTTGAAAAATTAGGGTTCAGGTTAGTACTGGAGCAGTGGCGATAGCATGGATAAATGGCTTCCAGTAGGCAGATCTTGTAAGGTTGCCTCATTAATACAGTGGTGAACTGGGTTCATGTAGGAGACCCCAGTTCAACTCCCAGACCCGCTGAGTCATTAACGTGTGGAATCTAAGCTTCCTACCTCCTTTGCTCTTTCATCATTTTATTTTTCTAACATAAATAACCTACTTTAAACAAATGACATGTCACATGTTTTATAAAAAATTCCACTTCTCAATAAAATTAAAAAACATGAACATTTTGAACAAGGCTGCATTTTGTTCACTTCATTACCTCGCGGTTGAAGCTTGTGTGTGAAAGCCCAGCCCTGCTGCCTAAACAGTAGCTAACCACACAAATTGTACAATTTGTATTAAATTTTCTGTGAAAAAAGATAGGATGTATGTTGCTTAATATTTATTTTGTTGCTTTTTGTCCACAAAGTTGTCACAGGTCAAATTTGTGTCTTGTAAAAACAGTCTGATCTAATAATTAAATCAGAGGAACGAACGCCTCCCACATACACACATAGTCCCAGAACAAGAGTTTTCTTTGTATTTTAGCTGTGGCAAGACATGTACACAGCCTTTTGCATTTCCAATTTGATTTTAAGTGATCATTTTATTTAATACTCCAAATTAATAAAGATAAAAGGGGAGAAAAAAGCTTCTGTTAAATAATTCTAAAAACTATAAAACTGAAGAAGTGGTGTGTGCACATATATTCACCCCTTTTGCTTTAATGCCCCAACCCCAACCCTTACGTTCAGAAGCCACCTAATTACTTAGATCATCTACAGGTGGATATTATTTAAGGGCAGAAAGTCAAGGAAAATAGGCCTAAATCTTTAGAATGAGGAAAACACCCATATTTGATGCGCACTTACTCGCCATTATTTGCCCTGCAGAGTGAACACATGAAAAATCTTTATGAATACTGTAGTTACGCTAATCCAAGGTTTTGTTTACACGTTTCCATAGCAACACTGAAAGCCAGCACATGCCAGTTCTCCCTGTTGTCATGATGTAACTGTTTCCTTTTGGAGGGCTGGGGCTTTATAGTTCAAAAGAAAAGTACATTTTTAATATCTTATTTTGAATTTTTCACAAAGGGTTTCTAAAATGATATCATGAATGCTCTTATTCAGTGAAGCAAGTATGTGTGTTTGATGGAAATGAAATTAACAATATGAAAAACAAACCCACACACACAGTATGTTGGTATGTCCATACAAAAGAAATCATCCTGGTTTTTAGTGGAACCTGAGGATGGTTTCTTTATTTTTTTTTATCTGATGAGAACAAAATAAATCTGGATGTTTAAGTTTCTAACCAGCCACGAAGAGGAACCTTTGTTCTAAGATCTAATCAGGACAATATCTCCCCAAAATATAGGAAAGTGTCAACAAAAATTTGGCCTTTCAAAGCAAAGTTCTTTTCTGGCATCAAAATATATCAAACCACTTGTGGTTTTAATACATTTGTCAGCTAGTCAACACCAGACTGCAGGGCTGCTGTAAAAAGGAATTTGTTTTCACTATCACTTCCTCTCTTCTCTCATCTGGTGTCATCCTTTACTCCTTCACCTCTGTCCATCTTCACATCTCCCTTACTTCCTTTCAAAACTTAAAAAAAAACTAAATCTGTGCTTTTCTATTCCCAACTGTCTTTCTGCCATTTCCCTTTGTTTATTCTGCTGCTCATTCTCCTCATTTGTCATATTTCTCCCAAGTGGCAGAATAGTAGATGTGACTATGATTAGCAGGAACACAAACATACACACTCAGGTGAAATGACACTTCATTAACAGCATATTTCCCACAGAGGTGTAGCAGGGGACTCCGTTAGATGAACATAAGAAATGGACATAAAGAGATGAAAGGCTGAGGAGGAAATCTATAATGAAATGAGAACCAAAAGAAATGAGGTGTATGTGGAAGTGTGTCTGGGTAAGAAGGGAAGAAAATACTGACTTAACTGACAAAAAACAGAAGAACTCTTGAAAGAAAGTACTTTAAAGAAATAGTCTGGTCAGTTTTGAAGAGATGTTCTGTCATATAGTTATCAATAGAAAGTCTTTATCAGCCATAGAACATGGAGTTTGGAGAAAGAGGCAGAAGTCTTCTTCCAGGCTAGGCTAATAGCTGGCCAAATGAGTGCCAGCTTTTTGTCGTTTTTCAGGCTTGTAACACAACTCTGTCTCAAAAACAACTTCCCTCCAATTAGCTAATATTAAACGTCTACTCTTTTGCATGACACCATTTGTTTAGTTTGCGCCTTAGCACAACTGAGGAACATGAGGACGCTGCTACTCACTAGAACAGAAATTCTCAAAGTCAACTCTGAACTGAACAACAAGTCAGCTCACATGGTATCTCACTGTCCTGCCATTGTTGGAAACTAGTTGATGAATCAAAATTGCAAGAAAATAGGTGAATTTTCTGTTGCACTCTCACTGAATTTTGAGTGTTTGCTACCAAGTGGCCAGCAAGCCGTGCAGCTGCATTTTATACAGCCAATTTTTAAAAATCACAGTCTTTTTCAAAGTGCTCTAGGCTGTGCACATTATTTTGTTGCCCACCTCTACTTACATCAGGCCCTCCTCAGCTCGCTTTATATCCACCTCAGTTCAGGTTGCAGCTTCAGCCTTTGTCTGTATCATTATCAGAAACTAAGGCAGCAGATGAGGTGTTATGTCATATCACCAATGAGTTATCTAAATGTGCAAAGAAAAGAAAGGTAGATAGAAAAAAATATGTTTCCAAAGATGAGTGGCTGGAAAAACATGCATTTCTTTTGTTCTCACCTCATATCTGTGAGTGCATTCTCAGCAATAAGGTGTAGGCAGCCTATTGAAGGCAGACAATGCCATTTTTCACATTATGTTACAGTAACCTGGTTACTATGTATTTTAATTATCTAAGCATCTGTACCTTTCACCTCAATCATTTTGATGTTAGTGTTTTGTTGCCTTAAGTTCAATTGAATATGTTTGTTTTTGAATGAAGACAAGGGCCTTTTATTTTGTTGAGGCATGAAAAGTAATTTATCAATGATTTGTGTCCAGTTTATTTTATGATTTCATCCAAGAACTATTATCCAGTTTTATTTTAAAGTGTGTAGCAGCAGTCTCACTGGTTCAGATGTTCATGTTTAAGTAGTGATTATCCAGGACCCATCCCACATTCACACACTCACACATTTCTTTCTCCTTTAAACATAAAGAATAAACATCAGTTTAAAAAACACAGACCTCGGCCTGCACTTTCTCACACTCCCTCCTGTATGTACAAACATACACTGACAGAGCTCAGGTTGATTCGAACAATTTTCTCTGCCTAATGGTACATTGGGTTTGTGTAGATCCAAAGTAATAGGAATAATAAAAGTCTTTCTTCGATGACATAAAAAAGGGATATTATTTTTATTAAACAAAAACAACAAAAAAAATTGAAGTCAACTATATGTAAAAGATAAACATGAAGAGAATCTTTCAAAACTGCTTTCTTAAGAAAAAGCCATATCAAAGTGGACTTTTTTCTTTTTTTGCATTGCAGGAGCTAAGGATATTTTTTAAAAGACAGGTTATCCTCATTATTAGACCATAGGGGAGTGATGGAACAAGTAATTATCACCACTCCCCCGTTTTTACCGCTGAGGTCCAGAGCGCGCAACCAGATGAATACTTTATTCACACAATTACCACTTTTATCTAGAAGATTGCACACTTTTTTTGGTTTGTTTTGTTTGTTTGTTTTTAGCTTTTTGCTAAGGATAGCAAAAAGAGTAGACAAAGATGTTATCTAAAGCCCTCTTCACCAAAGCAAAGCAGGAATTGATAGTTCAGACAAAATACAGGTACCTTGAAGATCTGTTTGTTTCAAACCAGATGTGTGGAAAACTCTTGTGTTTCTTTGTGAACAGTAGAACGTGAGAGGTGTTGGTATGGAAAGCCAAGAGGGCCGTAATTCACATGCTTTAAAATGCCCTCTGGCCTCTTATAAACATTGTTAAATTTGTCACCAGTTGTTTAAGAAGAGTCAACCATGCATGAACAGAACACTAGTACTCACAACAAGCTGAGAAGCTAGGAGTGAGGAGTTAACATTTTATATTTGTTTTGTATTTTTCCATTTGAAGCTGTTATGCAGTTCTTATTTGCCTTTTATTTTGCATCAAGTTTAGGACAAATTAAATAAAACTAACTCTTTTTTTGTGTGTACTATCTTTTTAACAAAAAAGAAATACTTTTCAGTTTTGGAGCTTATCAAACTATTTGTTTGACATGTGGTCTGTAGGAAACTGTTTACAGTTCAAACTGAATGAACAAGACAGACTTTATTTATTTTGAAATTTTATAGTCAAAATATCAGTTGATAACTCTATATTGTTAAACATGAGGATTATTCAGTTTAAAATGAATTTAAAAAGTAGCATATGGATTTGTTGTACTGAAAAAGTACTGAACCGCGACATCATAATTGAGGTACATACCAAACTGTGATTTGTGCATACCATAAAACCCCTAATTGTCAGGGTCTGTGTTTTTCTGTCCGTCTTGTATGGTTTTTGTCTGTCCTTAAGTTCATTTTTTTTATGTTTGGAGATGCCTGCTGCTTCCAGCAGCATCCACAAGATGCCGCCTGTGGCGGCACTCCGTATGGAGTGCACAGCTGCTATCCTTCACACCTGCGGCTGATGAAGAAGATGATTGCTGGGCTTCTTAAGCAGCAGGCAGACGTCTCCTCCCCGCCTGAGTGTTAACTTCACATGGTAACACAGTGTTCGGAGCTAGGCCCTCTATTGATCTCCTCGTTGTCTCTTACTTCTCGTTGTCCTCCCTTTCAGGTCTTCCTTGTTGTCTCCTGCGTGTGTCGTTTGCCCCAGGAGCTCTGTGAGTCTGTTCCCCGTCGTCTGCCTGGATCTCCTTGTACTCCCTCACGACGCTGCTGGTGTTACCAGTTGGACGCCAATCTCGTGCATTCGTTCCTCCTGTTCTCCTCGTACGGATTCCCCTCTGGACGCCACAGTACCGACCTGCCAGTGTTCGGACCCGTCTGGAGCTGCACCCCATCGGACAAGTTGAGCACCCGTTTATTCTCTACTTACCCGACCATCAACGCCAAGTAAGCACCCCATCGCTGATTAATTCCGCGTCCTTGTCCACCTCCACTAACTCCCCCTCTCGTTTACAGTGAGACGATCCAATAAGCCAATAAACAGATTTAACTGATTCTTTGTTCTCCTGAGTCGTGTTCTGCATGTGGGTTAGATTATTTAAACCCACCATGACATGATGAAGAAAACTGGAGGTTCATCACACATCCACAAGTACCACCCAATAAGGTTGAAGGTCAACTGAGAAGGGATGCGGAGGACATTCAAGCAGCTGCAGAAGCGGAGGGGGAGCTGGAAGGAGAAGTGGACAAAGAGGCAGAAGAAATGGTTGTAGTGGCACAGACACCAGCTGATGAAGCAGACAGACAGGATTCTGGGGGAGCAGCGTCATGTGATGGAGCAGACGAACAGGATTCTGGCGAGGCAGTGTCATCAGATGATGCAGATGAGAGAAGCCTTGAACCACAGTGTCCTTTTACAAGACCGTATCCTTTTAGACAAAGAAACCCACCCAAAACACTAACATTCAGCAGGCTAGGCCAACCAACACTTATGGTTTGGCACAAGTAATGGTTCAGTTCATATTTTTTCATGTTACATTGTTCTATGTTCAACTCTGGTACATAGGTTAAGTAAATACACAGCATGGAGTTGGTGTGGAGATAACAGGTTATGGTCATCAAGATATTTAGATAATTTGTTAAAAACAAGTTTTTCAAATACTTTTGCTATACTATTAATAATTGAGATAGGTCTATAATTATTAATGTCTGTAGGGTCACCCTCTTTATAGATTGGGGTTACTTTAACACATTTCCATGATGAGGGGGTTTGTCCAGTTTCTAAAGGTAAATTAAACAAATTATCACAGTGCATTCATAGTAACTTATGTATCTAATAATACCTGGAAAACAGCTCTGTTTACACAGGCAGCCCAACCTACTTGTGTTATAAGTGTCATTCTGCTGCAGGAATTCAATGCACTTGTTGCACCTGGACAGGTAAACTTCTAAGGACCCACTGAAGAGGGGTTGACTCGAGAGCCATACATTCTACAAGACATTTTTGTGCGCTTTGGTGGGTTCTACATACGTAGCAAATATCAGATTGTCATACTGCAAAAAGAGGTGGTGCTATTGAGCCAGTTTGTCACGACTATTATTGAAACCCTCATAGAATCAAATTTTCCACTTACTTTTAAGGTCTTTCCAAAAAACGTCATGAGATTTTTTTGAGCATGTTAAAGCTCCCAAAAAGGCAATTCATTCAGAACAAGAAACACTAAGATTTCAATAGGCCTTTGCATCACCTGTGGTGCTCTGGCCTAAAAAACTCAAAACAAAACATACCATCCACTGTATGTCTCCATTGAAGAGTTCTGCTTTTGCAATGTCCACTCGGTTCCAGGCCACAGCCAGGTTCAGCTCTTCAGTGTACTCACTGGCTTTACTGGATACACGTTTACTAGCTTAACACAGAAATGAACATTTAAGTAGCATAAGTGTACAAAATAATACTAGTCTCAAGAAAGATCAAACATACTGTACATCAAAATAATCTTCAGAAAATAAAAATTATGCTTATAAATAAAATAAAATATATTCTTCTGGTTATAAAAATGCAAAGGAAGATTTTCCAAGGCCCAAATTCACCAACAAACTGAGCATTTTTAAAAGATAAAAATGTTCTGCATTTGTCTAATTCACAAGCCTTTGTAAAGGGAGATGTGTGCATCAACTTTTGCTACCAACCAAAGCACGTGTCTTTGTACCAATGCAGTTTCCCTACATTTAAAGGAAATTTTATGCAGCATTAAAAGGAAACCTCGTCCACATTTACATAAACAACTAACAAGGCCAAAAGCTTCTGATTCTCAAAGACCAGCGCTGCTTGTGACACATAGTTAGAATTAAATGATTACTGTCTCCTGAAAGCTGGTGATAATTGCGTCTCCTGAGAAGAAACTAAGGGGAAAAACAGCTCCACAGCGGTCAGGAAGTTGATCATATCCTCCACTTTTTTTTAGCTTTATACAATTGCAATTCCATATTTTACAGATGGTTGTTGTGAAACTTGTCTTTTCAATAATCACCAGAAATGATCTTGTCAATTGTGTACATGCTTTTCCTTATTTAACAATATTCTACATTTTGTTTATTTGTTGATTTGTTCCCCCCCCACTTGTTTTTTATTGAGTTTTTTCTTTTGTTTTTTTGTACTCACAGTTCTCTGTAATTATTGTCACCATATGCAATAAAAAATTATGAAACACAAAAGCAACATACATCCATCCATTTTCTTTACCCACTTCTCCAATCCGAGTCGCGGGGAGCCGGTGCCTATCTCCAGCAGTCACTGTGCAAGAGGCGGGGGACACCCTGG
>JAOXNZ010000155.1:1069265-1084188 GCA_028566095.1 Kryptolebias brasiliensis
ATAAGAATAGCTTTGATTTTATGACAAAATCTTATTTTTTGTTAACAATCAAAAAAGCAGGGTGTATATTTTAATAAACTCCAGCAGGAAAGTTCAGACTGCATGAAAGTCCCTACTCCCCCACTTGGTCTGAGGTTGTGGAAAAACTATAACGTTTGTGAAAAAGAACAAAATGCCATCTTAAAAGCAAGTTCTTTCTTTTTTTTCTTTTTGTAATGTTCATTTTAGTCAATTATCAAATCAAGGCAGCAAAAAAACGGTACACATAAGCCACAGTTTGGTACATACATCAGTTCTGGGGTCTTTTTTGTCTAATTTAGACAGATGATAATCTTCCCAAAAACAGAGAGGAAAAAACAACCTTTGTTGATGAGGAGGCTCTGAGTTAGCAGGTTTTGTACAGCAAGGTAGAATTTGTTAATTGGTAAATCAAAAATAAGTAATATTGTTCTGTCTTCTTCATCCAATTTGAACTTTAAACTACATTCTTCAGGAAACAAGTCAAACAAAATGGTCTGATAAATTCCAAAACTGAAAAGTATCCTAATTTTGTGAAATAGTTTAAACAAAGATGTTTGTTGAGATTAAATTGGCTGAAACTTGATGCAAAATAAAAGGCATTACAGAACTAAATATCTTCCAATGTGAAACTGGTGTGTGCTAATGTGGTGTTTATTTACAGGTGGTGATGAATACCTGGTGGAGTATTTAAGCATTTATTTAAACCAGAGGGCATTTCAAACAAGGCTGATATTAGAAAACCTTGTGATGTGCAATATTGTTTAATACTGCAATATTGATATTGCACTCACTAACATTGTGATGGTAATAAATTTCCCATAAAGGATTAAAACTAGATGTTTACATACATTGTATAAATAGACACACAATCATATTTTTCTCACAGTTTGACATTAAATTAGACTAAACCTTTACTGTTTTGGGTCAGTTAGGATTCCAAAACTCCAAAATTATTTATATCATCTAAATGCCCAATTAATGAGAATGTTTTAGTACCATCTTTAAAGTCACTAGTTTATATACACTATGATTACTTTGCCTTTAATCCTCCTGAAGCCCTCGTAACTGAAGAGCGGAAGAGAAGCCCTTGTAACTTCGGGTCTATTTGACCCAATACACAAGGGAGGGTTAAACAATTTGGGAAAGGCCAAATGATGTCATGGATTTGGAAGTTTTTGATTGGTTAGTTGACATCATTTGAGTCAATTGGAGACACACTTGGGGATGTTTTTTAAGGCACACCTCAAACACACTGCTTCTTTGTGTGACATCATGGTTCATTCTTGGGTGCAGTTTCCAGATGCCTGAAGGTGCCATGTTTATCTGTTCAAACAATTACACAAGTATAAACACTGTGCGAATGTCCTGCCATCATACCACTCAGGAAGGAGACAGGTTCTGTGTTCATGAGGTTAAAAAATGTTTTGGTGTGAAATGTGCATATCAACCCCAAAACAAAAGCTGAAAGGGCTGAAAGGTCTCTCGGCAAGTAAGAAGCCATTACTCCAAAAACAACTGTTACAGCCTGAGGCTTGGTTTGCTCAACACTGTGCAGTTGCAGGTTGGTGATTTGCTGGCCCAGTTGTGTGGTTACACATCTGGGATTGGCTAGCCTCTCCTGACTCCTCTCTGCATTCTGGTTGGATTGTCGTCTCTTGCTCCTCCATCCACAGAAGAGGTCCATCTATTTAAGTCCACCTCTCCTGTCAATGAGCGTGGCTGTGATTTGATTTGATTTGATTTGATTTGATTTCTGGAGACAGACCCAGAAATCTTACTTGTGGAAACCATTGTGTTGTTTTGTTAGTTTCCTTTGGTGACTAAAAGCTTTTGATTTTAGATCTTTCGTTTGCTTTAAAAAGGTTGTATCAGTAGTTCATTTTCTTTATACTTTGTAGTTGGCTATTCAAGGTCATGTAAATTTGTTACATAAAGTGTTTTGGTTAAACACTTCGTGTAACTTAAATTGCTTAGATTATTTGTTTTTATTATTAGACTGCTATTTGTTAGACGTTATATTTGTAATCGATAACTAATGATAATTAATGTTACTTCCCCTTTTTCCAAACTGAGCTGGGTCGTAATAAGCAACAGATTACAATTTGTAAATGCACACAGGGACAAAGACCTAATTTCTGGAGACATGTCCTGTGGTCTGATGAAACTAAAATTGAACTCTGGCCATAATGATCATTGTTACATTTAGAGGAAAAAGCACCATGGCAAACTTGTGACTTTGAAGAAAGTAATAAAAAATTCTCTCTCATTATTTGGTCAGTTTCTAAATAGATGGTAATCCTAACAGACTTCATCTGAATTATCTGTTCACGTTTTGCTTTTGGTGTAAAGTGTTTTATATCATATCTTCCTCTACTTCTTTTCTCCTGATGCAGTTAGCAAAAACATGTGTACACTCTTCCATATAGCATATGACTAATGTAATCTTCACCTGCATGCTTGAACTCGTCCCTGACATCTGTACCATGACTGTTCGATATATGTACAGTTACAACCCTAAAAAACACTGATCTAAGCGATTGATTTGAAAACAGTCAATTTTTAAAGACATGTTCATACCTTGGAACCCTTAAAAGTTTTGTCCTTGTGAAAAATAAAATCTGGGTTTTTGACGACCAGTCCTGCTTTCCCCATGATGGAACCAGTCAATGGGCTGTTCACCTGCTCACACACATACACACAGATCTAAAGTAAATAGGTAGATCTAAACTTGGACTCAAAGAAGAACCAAGAAAACAAAGGCAACAGAACAAAATGCTCACCGCTTCCAGGACAAGGTTTTCTTTACCAGCCCGGCTGACGGCCTCGGGGGAAATGTGTCGGACCCATCGCTCTCTTGTTGCTTGCTCACCTCGGGCTTTGCGCTGGTAACAGAACAGCAGGTAAAACAAAGGGTTCATACAGCTCATAGTATCAGAGTTACTGAATGTGTAGTAAAAGAAACAGATAAAATTGTGTACAAATAAATAAATAAAATTTTAAATAAAATTAATTGTAATTTGGTAAAAGAATCAAGAGAGTGGCTACAAAATATAAGTATTTAATGTATAAAAAAATTCCTATTAAAATCACCCTCTTAGCTATTTGGTTTATAATTTTGTTTCTTGTCTAAATGCTTTGTAAGTTACTTGAAAACCCAGTTATATTTTAATAACGTATAGTCTCGTACTGCTGCTTATCAGGATGCTGATTCAATACCTTGATGAGGCCACCAAAGGATCTGGAACGTGGGTGTTTCTTGGTGCAAGTTGGGGACACTAGATGGTCTTTGTTAGTAGGTGCTCCTGAGGGCGTATGTTTGACTAACTGCATAAAAACACAAAAACATAATGTTTAAATAGGATACCATAAAGATCCTGAACACATGAAATCTAACTTGAGAAGAGATGCTGTTAGATTTATGATTCTGGATTTAACCTGTCGAACAAGTTTCTTCTTCTTGGCAGAGTCGGGCATGTTGTGGTGAACATGTCTGAAGAGCTCCTTCAGGGCTTCTTCAGTGTAGTGTTGAGCTGGTGATTGGCATTGCTCCTGAGAGCCGGGGCCCAGAACAGCTGTCCTCTTTGCAGGCAACACTGTCCGCTGAGCAGAAGAGCTGCTTGCTGCTAGCAGCTCCATATCATCCTGAGAGACCACAGCACAAGTCAGACCACATATTCAAGATAGAAACAAGACAAAGTAACAGTGATTTCTCCCTCCAGATTAGTAAAAGGCTAGTAAATTCAAGAAGGCAACAGTTGTGGTGTGCAACAGTTAGAAAAATCTAAGGACATGCTCACTGGAACATTTTAAAATTTGGTGTGATTTGGTGAATTCAGAGTGGAATATCACAGCACAAAATAACAAAACCACAATAGGATTAAAACTGTTTTATTGTATACAAGTTTATTATTTTTCTCATAACTGAAACTATCAATGACCAAATAGAATTTGTGAACATCCAATGCTTTATTACGGTTCTTGCAGTGACATCAATTGCATTAACCTCCTAAGACCTGAACTCTTACATGACATGCATTTTTAATTTCTCTTTGCTATTTGGGCTGATTGGGACCTGATGTGAATCAAGGAATGCTAAGCAAACTGTGATGTCCACATATGTGGACGCCAGGTCCTAGGAGGTTAAACCCATATTATCCTCACTCCTCACTTTCTCTTCCATCATCACTATCATCTAAACCAGATGTGGGCATCAAGGCCAGTGAGAGTCCGTCTGTTCATCAAATATATTATTAGCAGTAGAACATGAATGCATGGTACTTGAAATATATTGGCCTATGATTTATTGCAATCCAACCAGTTCTTTGCAATATTGATAGTGAACTCAAATGTGTTTTACGTGAGAGCAAAGAAACATTTTTTTCTTTTTGCAAAAAAACTCATTGATACATGAACTTAAAACTCACAACAAAGTAGTTAGTTTCTGGCAAAGCTTCACCTGCTTGTTTGTTTATCGTGAAATATTTTATTTTGCACATACAGCTACAAATTCTTTAACAAACTCATGTCTGCTGACGTGTTTTCCTGAGGACAGGTTAGCTGAAGTGATAAGCTAACATTAGCTCCCTCCTTTCTGTTTTGATATGATCAATTCTTCAGGTCGACACTGATTTTCTTGCAATTGAAGTCAATTACATGCTGACAAAACTTATTGCAAACTAGTTGATAGATATTGTTCAGACACTGTTTTGCTATAAACTTTGTGTTTAGTGTTAAACAACGTCATTTCTATGTCTACAGCAGACTTCGCCTTAGCGCTCAGTAACGAGTTCTCCAGTCAGATCCATCGCCATGTCGATGGTCACATCATACAGGGAGGAGGCTGCAGCAGCCAAAATAGTCTTGTTCATTGTGAAAAACATTTAGATTTTTTTTTTTTAATCCACATATTAATGAAACTACATCTGATAAAGAAAATTTAAAATTTTACAAGAAATTTGTTTTTAGCATGGGTTGTTTCCAGTTAGAACTGGTAGGTTTTTGAAACTGAAACTGTTTGACAGCAGCATTTCTCTTTGGTCTTGGTTGCATTTAGACTAGTCATTAGCTCTTCAATCATATCAGATTTACTGTAAACTCTGTCTCCAAACTGAGATTGCTCAAGGAGCCATCTATAACACATAGGACAACGATTGTTCATGTCTTTGACACACTTCAAAATGGGCAAGATATCATTTTAAATGCCATTCTCTTCAAACTGAAACAATGTTGAAGGCAGAAATATTGTGGTCTAATGTGATGGCCAGTCACTGACCTTTGACTGCAGAACCTTTGTCCCAGTGAAGTGCATTCTGGCATTTTCCCGTAGGCAGACTGGAGCCTGAACAACACACAGTATTATGTGAACCTGTCAGCCATCAAAGCATTGTACACATTTCTAAATTGCAGAGGATTTCTCTTCCAGACTGGATCATTATACAAGGTTCACCATCAACAGTGCAGATTATTCTGTCATGCTTGTGTGGTCAGTAATCACCCTGAAGAGTTTCTGAGAGTGTTTGATGAGAAAGGCCATGCTGTTGTTCAGTTTCTTCAGATTGTCTTTGAGGTCACCAGCTGTCATCTAAAGCAGAAGAGAGGAACATTTTAAAATATAATGAAATTAGACTACTTACAGAAAAGCTGCACTTTAACTAAGGGGGGGGGGGGGTAAATGTGCTGAAAATCCTAAAGACATTTCTAGTCAGGTCTGATAACATTTCTCTACTGCTTTCCTTTATTTTGTGATTTGAATCAGTGTCCATGTGTGGTACTGTCGGTGTTGCTAACAGCTAACCAGCAACACTTTTTTCTTTTTCTTTTTCCTGTTCCATTTAATACATTTTCCTTGCCTAACCAGTGCTTCAAGTAGTGTAAAAGTAATCTTTAATTTTTTGAAGTAAAAAATTAAAGACCTAGCATCCTTGAAGGAATGCAGATCAAGTTCTTTCAATTGTTCAATTTTGTACAAAAATAAATAAATCACAGATATGCCACCAACTATTAGTTTTCAAAATTCCACCCTAAGAAACAATAAAAAAGAAAGAGATATAATTGTTGTAGTCAGTCACAACTGGTTTATTTTAAAGATCAAGTAGAGGAAAAACTATGGAATCACTCAATTCTGAGAAAAGGAACTATGGAACGATATAAAACACTGTACTATTAGGTCTTTGTTGCACCACCTTTGGCTTTTCTAACAACTTGAATTCTCTGAGGCATGGACCTAACAAATGACAAACTCTACAACAGTCTGTGCCCTCATTTACCCATCCACACACACATTCATACAGCACTCTACTACATCTCTACAAAGCTAATCTGAATAAGTCATTCTGTAGAGTCTAATCAGATGTGCTTCAGAGCACATTTATACACTGTGGGACACATCAGAGGCAGTGAGGGGTTCAGTGTGTTTCCCAGGGACATTAACATGTGACTGGTGCCAGAAATTGAATCTTCAACTCTCTCGTTGGAGGATGACTGCTCTAAACACTGAGCAACAGCCACTCCTTTTAGATTTTGGGCAGTCTCATGAGATATCATGAGATCTGATGATATATGATAGCGTTGCAAGAATGTTTTCAGGATGACTCTACTATCACACCAAAATTAGCTCAATATCTGTACAATTAACTGTGTTATAGACATTTTTGTGTTGATCAGCTGTCATAGCTATCATGAATTGGACTGACTCCAAATGTTAATGAGCTGTAGATGTACATCCAGTTATTTTTTTCTGAGTTTCATTAAAATACATCCAGTGGTTCATAGCATATTTTGCTAACAGAAACACAGTGGACTCCAATAGTTAATGGCAAATATTTTAAAACACATCTCATGTGGTTAGTTAGTCCTTGAAGTATCTGTTGGGAATGACTCAGCTACTACCACAAAAGATTTTAGCTCAATATCTGTAAAGCTGATTGAGTTATAGCTATTTTTGTGTTTGATAAGGACGCCAATGCTTAGCTGTGGCAGCCATCTTGAATTGGGTTGACTACAAAATTGAATCAATTGTACATCCAATAGTTACTTTCTGAGTTTCATTAAAATTTGTCCAGTTAGTCATGAGATAATTTTCTAACGGTACAGAGAAACAAACACACCAACACTCAAGTACAAATATCATCACTACATTGCCTTCAGCAGTGACCAATAATAACTTTGATCTTGTTTTCCACTCTCTGTTATGCAATCATACATCTAGTCTTACATGTCTGGGGCAGAGGACATGTGGGGCAAACATGAGGGCCAGGTTGTAGGAGGACATCTTGTTCTTGTCCTGCTGTTTGGCTGTGTGGTAGAGCAGGTCCAGCAGCAGTTTGAGCAGTGAGCGGTTGGTCTGAGGTAACAGCAGGAAGAGAAGCTGCAGGGCCTCAATCTGTCGCTCCTTGTTTGGTATCGTAGTCTTGTTGCCTTGGTCATCAAACAAACTCAAGTCTGTAAGAGGTGTTAGAAACTAATTTAAAATAAACCCCCGACCCATTATATTCAAATGTCTTCTAAATATTTAAAGAATCCTTGTGTGTGTGGGGTGTGTGTGTGGGGGGGGGTGTATTCCTACCAGCTATCTTCAGGTGAACGTGGAAGTGTCTGTGCGTCAAAAGGGGCTCCGGCAGTTCCCCCAGGAAAGTTTTAAGTAAAGTAGCCACATCATTGGGGTGGAAGTCTCCAGACTCCAGGTCAACATCAGCACCACTGTCGAGGAGCTCCTTTAAGACCTGCTGCCGAACACTGTTCCCTGGCACCCGAAACAGACCCTCCACATGCAGGTCTGAACAGGAAGGAGTCAGGAAGTTAAGCCCTCAGATCAAACTAATTATTAGTGTAGCAGAGAAAAAAATGTATTTAAAAAAAATATTGTATTTTAACAGTTTAACCAAGATTAAAAGGAACAGGAACGACTACAAAATGGTTCTGAGAAGTAATTGGCAAGTCTTTTTATGTCTGGATGTGTTTAATTGCTCAGTCACAAAACCAGTGAGAATGAAAATGAAGACCACATTTGAAAATAGGTGGAGATAACACAAGTATTTCAGGGTTGGAACGTCAACAGCAGGTATGAACCCATCATAAAGTTGTATCAAGTTATCATTTCACCAATCAACTATCAAAAGTGTCTCACTGGGCATGGATGTCACTGTACACCTTTATACTGTCAGTTTGAAAAGACACCAACCTCAAAATTAACTAATGAACCATGACAGTTAGCAGTAGAATTTCATCTTTGTGCAATTATAAAGTTCTCCCTTTTTAGATTTTATTGTAATTTTGAGGGACAAACATATAACACTGCACAGGTGCTTCAAGTAAGATACAAAAAAAAACAACTAGAAATGCAAGGAGGGACAAAAACATTTTGCAAAATTAAAAGTCCAAGATTCCTAAGTGGAATGCATATTGCCCACCGCCTTTCATGCCAGAGTTTCAGACTAAGAGAGAGACCTGCAACCTTCAAAATTAACAGAGCCATTCCTCCACTTTTTCCCACTAAATAAGTTTGCCCTGAACCACAAAATGTACTTGAAAATTGAAATAAAAACAAAACAAGTCAGTAAGTGTTATTTAAACACG
Organism: Kryptolebias brasiliensis; assembly: GCA_028566095.1. Lineage (NCBI taxonomy): Eukaryota > Metazoa > Chordata > Actinopteri > Cyprinodontiformes > Rivulidae > Kryptolebias > Kryptolebias brasiliensis. The sequence continues at coordinate 1,077,861 of JAOXNZ010000155.1, forward strand.
ACATATAAAAAAACTGTAGTTTGTTACATAGTTTTATGTAATAAATTGTTATCAGTTATTGGTATTTTTACATGTTAGAATAAAGAAAAAGACCAAACTTCTATAAAAAAGTAAACATTTTCTTGTGTACCCTTTGAATCCCCTTTAAACACTGATCTATGCAGGCCTATGGGAGTCTTTTTGTGAAAATGTTATACAAGTATACAATTTTAAAATAATAGATTAGGTTAGATTGTTGGATATTTAACTGTGACTGTGATAAATTTCTTCTCATAAAGTCAGAGCCATTAATTTATTTAAAATTGTATTCAAAGTTTTTGTTTTGTTTTTTTAATCAAAGATAAGTAATTTAATTATTATTATTTTGATGTTAGTTTTGGTAAACGCTCCAGAAAGTTGCTGTAGAGGGAGCAAAGAGCTGCATGTGGCACCAGAGGCGCAGGTTGCTCTGTTACCATGGAGATCTAACCAGACTCAAAAAAATCCTCCACTGTGGTTCTGAAAACTCAAATTTTCTGCTCATCATAGCAGCAAAACTGTTAACCTCACATCGTAGCCCTGCCCTCTGGTAATCCACCGACCAAAAGAAATTCATGATACGGTTGCTTGAATTTTGAACATGTTCAAAAAAACATAAGCAACAAGGTTTCTCTCAAAATTGTCAGTCATTACAGGTGTCTCAAATACATCTCAAGAGCACTAGAACTATATTTTGACACCTGCATGGGAGCTTTCCTTTGATGAAAAACATGTCCAGGTCTAAAGTGTTTGAAAAGTCCAAAATCAACAGTTTCTGAGGACAATTTGTGAGAATCTTTGGCTTTTTAGAAGGACTGGGAGAGTTTTCAGAAAATCAGATGAAGAATTAATTTAGCTAAGACAAGGAACTATCTCCTAAGGCAGTAAACTTCAAGTAAGTAATCTCGTAAAATAATTTGAAAAAAAAAAAGATTGACTAGAGATTTGACAAGAGTGTCACGCCCCCCAACATCGACCAATCAGAAGCCTCGGCAGATAAATGAGAACTCTTGTCCAATCAGCAATGGTGTTTCAACAATGGAGCTTGCTTGCTTGCTCAAAGATGGCTGCGCCATGTATCAACAAAAGTGATCAAAAACAAACTCGGGGGGAAGAAAATCACCATTTGTTGTAAATTTAAAAATCAACTATACTACTTTTAAAACCCACCCAGTGGTTCATGACATATTTTGCCAATTGGCAAACGGTTTTGACTCAAACAGTGATTACTAAAGTTTTAAGCAAAAATTCTGCACAATGTGTAGCATTTGGAGTATGCAATGTGAATGACACTCAGCTACTACCACACCAAATTTTAATATAATATCTGTATGGACTGTTAGACCAATTTGTGTTTTTAAAGTTAGTTAGTTGTGACAGCCATCTTGAACTGGATTTACTCCAAAGGTCAGTTGGATGTAGATGTACAATACATCCAAACATTACTTTCTGCAAGTTTCAATAGAATTCGTCCAGTGGTTTATGATATATTTTGGTAACAGACAAACACAAGCACACACAGACAAAACATTATTGGTTGCCTTTCGGTGGCTGGCGATTATGAGTTATTGAACGATACAAGTTAAATACAATTCCCACCACATTTTAAGCTCATATGTGCTGACATTCTATAGCTGTTTTAAATCCTCAATGTTCCAGTCCAAAGTAAGGATGCCTAATAAAACATATTCATAGCAAACACACTCAAGACATACTGAACACGTAAAATAGAAGTGGATCATTACATCCTTAAAAATCAAATTCCAGAGGGAGATAGGGTTGCAAAAACAGCTGTGATTGACAAATCAACATATTTTTAGATGACTTACTTTTCCTGAGGTACTCAATAAGCGAATAGATCTGGGCAATGCAACTTTCTGTTAGTGGGGTTCCAAAGACAATTCCTTTATCTGTGAAAGGATAAAAAAGAAAACAGGAGTAAATGATAAAATCAAACTTTAAGTTTCAGACAGACAGTCTTCAGGAAGCTTACAAAAGGACAGTTTAGAGCCATTAGAAAGGCAGAATAATAACATCAACATTTCTTATCTTCTGAATGCTGATTCTGCATTCAGACTATTGTTGTTTATTTTCTATACGTTTTTTTTTACAATTCAACAACTTTTGCATACTATGTCTTATTTTAACAATTTATTTACTAAAGATTCAGCTTATTCAGAAGATGCTAGAATGTTTGCAACTTTTATAGTTTTCAGAAAACATTACTTTATGTACAAAATTTTACCTATAAAAGTACACAAACCTCTTCAATTCATTCTAAAACGTTTTCTTTTAAATCTGCTTCAACATACTTTGTATCCTTGTCTTCTAATGCTATTTTTAGCTTTTAGCTAGCCTTTTGCTACTCTCAGCTCCTAGCTAGCTTTTTGCTACATTTAATTTTTTGCTACTTTTAGGTAACTGTTGGTTGCTTTTACTAACATTGAATCACTGTGCATTTGTACTGTAAAGCTAAATTAAACCAGCTATTCTGTGAGCAGACAGCTTAATCCTATATATTTTTTAGTCATTTGTGAATAAAAATGTGTTATTTTAAAAGACTAATATCAGGGAAAAATTCAAATTCCACTGACTTTCTTCTCAGTGAAATGTCACAGACTAGTAATTAAATTTGAGTCTAGGCAAAACTTTAAAAGTAAAATCCAGTACATCTACATTTTAGGCATTTATTCCAACATTGGTCAGTAAATCCTGAGAATAATCAACTTAGTTAAATTATTAAAATAATTAAAAGGTTAGCAATCATATCACCCTCTCCCTTACACGCTAGATGTTTAGACTAAGATCATCTTATGATGAGAATGGACACAAAGTTATAGCTGCATTGGTCAAACCTTTTAATTGACATTCTGGGCAATCTCATGCAATATTGTAAGACGTATTAGTGATGTACTGATGTGTGCTGTGATGTACTGAGAATAACTCTCAGCTAAAATCTCATCAAACTTTAGCTTGATATCTGTAAATAGTTATATTTATTTTTGTTTTGACTAATGTTGATTGGCTGTGGTGGCCATCTTGAATTGGGGTTGGCTCCAAAAGTTAATCATTGGTTCATGAGATATTTTGACAAGAAACAGACAGGGTTGACACCAACCGTTAATGCCAAAGTGTGAAGCAAAATCTTGAACAACGTGTAGCGTTCAGAGTATGTGTTGTGAATGACTCGGCTACAACCACAGTGACTTTTAGCTTAACATCTGTAAAATTGGATGAGTTATAGCCAGTTTTGTGTTTGCTAAGTTTTATTAGTTATGGCAGCCATTTTGAATCAGGTTGACTCCAAAAGTTAAACAGCTGTAGATGTTCATCTAAGGATTACTTTCTGCAAGTTTGATTAAGTTCATGAGATAATTTGCTTACACAACAGACAAACAATCACAGACACAGACAAAAACATTATTGCCCTTTCACCTTCAGCAGCAGGCTATAATAATTAATCACAATGATGAGGAAAAATAAATAAAATAAAAATCAATTTTGTACTCATTTTAAAACATTTCTGTGACCTGGGTTATCTCTGACCTTTGCGCTTGAGGAAGTTCAAGGATCGGAAAAAGCCTCCATTGCCACCTGTTGGGGTTTTGGGGCTCTCCTCACCGAGGAGCTGGGCAAACTCTGTCCCAGGAAGATCGATAAGGCGAGTTATGTTACTGAGCACCAGCTCCAGGAAACTATCAGGGTTCTCATGGCGGAGTTTCTCCACAAAAAAATCTGGATTGAAAATGACTGGTGGTCCAGGTGTTTCCTCGTGATTGATCACCATACTGCACGCTGTACCTCTGAGTGGGAGACACAGACGGATCAGGCATACAGTTATTACACTGAATGTGAGAGAACATATCTGCTAAGTCATGATTCGATCAATGACGAGTGGCTGCATCAAAATCTTTGGATAAAACTGTTCACATTTTCCTCTACAAGTGGTCAGCTGGAGCTAAAGATTAGACTCTCACTTACGGCTGCTTGATTATGGGAAAATAACCATTGTAATTATTTTGGTCAATACTGAACTCGCTTATTGAACCAGATTTTTGAGTTTGGAAACACATTGCATTTATTGCACTTAAAGAACAATAACTTGAAGGTGAAGTTTTTCCTGGTACCTTCTTGTTGAATTTTCCCTTAAAATAACTGACAAATTATTCAAATGTAGACTACAGTATAAAATAATAAAAAAACAATAAAATGCATTTCCACTGCATTTGAGGGACTTATGAAATCCAATTTACTTTTCATATTCCCAATTTTGTTCTTCTTTATTTTTCTGAAGTCAAGGGTCTATGATGTAACAAGATGCTTTCACCTAAAAGGTGTCTTATTACGAGGTGGATTAATAAAATTTCAATAATTAAATGGGAAAATATTCAAAATGTCATTTATACTGACAATTTACAACAAAAATACAGCAAAGTGTGTTTCTACACTGAATACAAATATGTATAAAAATACCAGTTAGGCCAGGTTTGACCAGTAAAAGTATTTTAGATTTTGAGAGAGATAGTCTAAGGTGCAGCAAATGCCAAAAACTCAGGGATCAGAGACTAACTTCAAGTCTTCACAGCCATGTCTCCCCTGAAACACATCCTTAAGGACCTGCTCCATGTCTATTAATGACAGCCATAACATAGTTTGACTTCACAGAGTTGACAGTTGTAACAGCATGTAACCACAGATGTGTTTTTTTGTTCCTATTCTTAAAAATAAAAAAGCTTTCAGGCAGCTTTGCAGAGAACTCTAGTTTAGATGTGCTCGTAGTGCTAACACAGTTGGTCATAGAGAGTGAATTATGATTATTAAGCTATTTTAGGGAAAGCTAAACACAACAAAGCTAACATTATGAAGCTAACTAGCTCCGCTTGAAGTCAAACTTTTATAACGCACGTTTAGAAACCTCTCAAGCTCGCCTTACACCAAAAAACACTTTCTTTTCGGCAGAGTAACTACCGACAAACACGTTATATCAGCAGTAAACATTTTTTACCTTCTGTTATGTGTGTTTTCGTCAACATCTTTCCCTGCAGCCATGTTTGGTTTGAATGCAGCGCTGTCGTCCTCCAAGCTCCGCCCACATCAGCCGCCATTGGTGGTTTGTTGAAGGAGCGTCACACATTGGCCCTGATTTGCATGTCCCTCCCTGTGATTGGTCAGTTTGAATTTATGGTCTTTATTAAAAGAAACGCATTCTTTTGTAAAAAAAAAAAAAAACATTAGATGGAGCCTGAAGAAGACAATTTTCTTTAATAATTGCTGTTTTTCATTTAAAATATCCCCCACATGTTTTATAAAATTTGATACTTTCTCCTGATGATGAGTACAAACATGTATGTAAGGTATAATTACCTTATCCACCCTCAGTACTTTAATGACAATACATATGAGATAGTTAGAAAAAATTGATTGCAAAAGTTGGTCCAGGTTTAGCTGACAAAATAAATGTGCCAAAACCAACAGAAAAGGGAACAGATAAAAATATTGAAAGAAATGCCAATTCAAAAAATTTCACAGCAGTTGAGAAGGAAATAATTGAAACTGTATCAATGTAAAAAACAAAACTTCCAACAGACTGGAATGAAATTAATATGAAAATTGTTTAAAAAGCAAATGACAGCATTTCAAAACCTTTAACTTAACATAACAAACTGGTAATTTTCCAAGCAGTCTGGAACAAAATAAAAATGAAAATGGCTAAAATTATACCACCTCATAAAACTGGAAAAAGACAAAACCACAAAATAAAGGCCTGTTTCTTTACTTTCATTTTTTTTTCAAAATACTAGAAAAACATTTTGTTGTCAGACTGGATAAATTGATGTCAAAACACAAACTATTAACAGACCGGATTTAGATCAAACTGATCAGCATTGATAAAAATTATTGAACAGTTCACAAATTCTGTTAATCATAAATAATATGCAATTGGGATTTTTGACGAGTTAAAAAAAAAGCTTTGGACAGCATTAATTATAAAATACTACTTCAGAAATTAGAAGGATATGCAAATAAAGAGGTGGTGCTGGACTGGGTCAGGAGTTATCTGAGTAACAGGCAACAATCTGTGAAGAATCCAAAAAAGGTTAAAAACAAAAGCAACTGGACTTCAGTTTTGTAGTTGAAGACATTTCCTTTCTCAATTCAAAAACAGGGAGTGTGGTATTTGAGGTTTTAAAGCTGAGATGTTCTGTAAGCTGGATTCACATGCAGATTGCCCTCTCTCTCCTAACAAAAGAGGCTCGTTAGCGTCCTTGTTCACATGACTCACTGATGGGCCACTCTGGTCACATGAATG
>JAOXNZ010000155.1:1086467-1107556 GCA_028566095.1 Kryptolebias brasiliensis
CTGCATTTATATATGTATATATATATATTATGATGTATTATACATACATCCACATGCATATACACATATATACACCCATACACATACATACGTACGTACACATACATAAACACAGCTTTTAGATACTATTCTATTTCTTTAAGCTTTTAGCTACTGTTTTGGTGATTTTGCTTTACCATTGGTTTTACTCTTTTTAGCATGTTTTGCTCATTTTAGCTCCTTTTTTTATTTTACCTTTTGCATAAGTATTGCTGCTTTTAGCTACTGTTTTGTAAATTTTTGCATCTGATTTGCTCCTGTAAGCTTTTAGCATTTGTTCTGCTGCTTTTAGTTTTTAGCTTTTATTGTTCTGCTGCTTTTAGCTTGTGTTTTGCTCATTTTAGCATATGTTTTGCTCATTTTATCCTGTTCTCTTTCTTTTACTTTTAATAACTCAGTTTAAGCTTCTTCAGCAAATTTCATTCAGCACTCAGCACTCACTAGTTATGGTATGCATTTTGAGTTTTGAGCTTACACCATTTCTTACTCTTATTATGAAGACTTCTAAACGTCCAGTTTACTAAAATAGTTTATGATCCAGTTAAATCTAGATTTGATTAAAGGTTAAATTTTGAGTGATTGTTAAAACTGACAGATGTAACTGCTGTACCCTGTGATCTAAATGAATGCATATAAAGCTTATAAACCATTCCAAGTTGTCACTATTTTCTCTCACAGGCTTCGCAGAATGAAATAAACCCTTCAAACTAGAGCAATCAGCTTGTCTTGGCTGTTCAAGATGTGACACCTCAGCAGTGAGGAAATGGGCCTCCATATGCTGGTCTAATCCAGTCCAGGTGGTCCTGTCTGCTTCCATTAGAGGAGGCTCCAACAGGTCAGCTCTGAATCAGAGCAAAGTCGAGTGAGGTGGTGCTCTTGACATTACAGCAGAATCAACTGTTGTGATCGTTCTTTTCACACTATAGTTAAAAAAAAATAATCACATGATAAACTTTAATCAAGGCTTCCGAGAATTTACATGATCATTAATAATAAGAATAAATGTGTACAAATAAATAACTTGTAAATAATCTAATTATGAGTAAAATAAATTCTTTGTCAGGTTAGAGTGGAAGATATTTGACATCTCTGAGCCTTGTTGGGTCTTCCTGTAGCTGTCTCTAACTTTCAGAAACAACCAGCCTCAGAGTGAGATCTGCAGCTTTTCATCTGATTTCACAGCTCTCTTCTCCCATCAGACAGTTGAGCTTCCTCCACCAGGTCTCAGAAAGGTTCTTGATCTTATCAGGGGTCTTCTTCCTCAGAGTCAGACGCTGCAGCTGGATGTTGTTACTGTCCATCTGCTGGAAGCTGGCCAGGATGGCTGAATCAAAAGTGTCCTTCAGGTTCTTCTGAGTCAGGGCCGAGCACTCTGCAAAGCCCACTGCCCTGAGCTCCAGGGCCAGCTGCCGGCCCTCCTCCGTGCTCACCGGCCGCTGCTGGTTCTGGGCCAGGTGGATCAGCACCTGCACGTCTTCTCTCAGGTCTACCTGGGTGCCGACCAGGACCAGGGGTGCGTCAGGACAGTGCTGACGAATATCAGGAAGCCATTTGCTAGTGAGGTTGCGGAAAGAGCAGGGCCGAACCACGCTGTAGCAGAGGAGGAAGACGTCTGAGTTCCTGTAGCACAGCGGCCGGAGTCGCTCTAACTCATCCTGCATGGAGAAACAACCAGGTGGATGTTACACTTCTGGATTACTGTTAACTAAAGCCATGGAAAAAACAGAACAACATTACGACCCATTCTACATGTGTTTGGATTTTTAATTTGTAAAAGAAAATCAGTTTTGATTTAAAAACTGAATTTTAAGACACAAAACCTGGGCAGTGTTTAATCTTTTAACAAACAAAAGTAAAATTATAAGATACAGTACATTTATTTGGAACTATTTTCAACTGCAGAGAACAATAAAATAAAATAAAAGCTCCTTCATTTTTGTCACAGAGACTGTTAACTTTAGCCTCAGGTCAGAGATCATCAAGTGGCGGCCCATGGGTCATTTTTCACCTGCGTTTGGGTGTGTATATGGTGGGGAAAGATTTTTTAAAGTTGCAGTTTTCCAGCTCAACTTTACAATTAAAGCTCTTACAGACCACAAACTTCCTGTTTCCTACCAAACATTTTCCACTAACATCTACACTGGATATACACTTCATTTCATTTATTATTAATATTTATTATTGTTAATCCCTGTTTGTCCCAAAGAGGTTAGCGTAAATGCACCTTCCAGTTTCAACTGGCTGCTCCATGAGTTACTGAACCAGAAGATCTGGTAGAAGCCAGAAGGTCATTGAGCACCTGAGGAGACTGACTACTGAACATTACAAAATACGTACCATATTGAATGTCTTGAAGAGAGGACAGTGATGTGATTTTTATGGGTTTGATATTTGGCTTGATATTTTTAAGGCTTCATATTTGTGCATCCTGCCTGAGACAGAGAGGTTACACAGGAACTTAAATAAGAGAAATTCCTGGAAAATCAAGGAGTGTAGGAAACTACAATATACAATACAATAAACTCTTTCTCTCTTGCTCTCTCTTTCAAGCCCACACAAACAAAGATCTAGCCAATCAGTGTCATACTGTGTACTCTGGAATTACAAGTTGTTATTTTTCAGAGAATGCAAGAAACTTAACAGATTAATATAAATATATAAATAATTATTAAAAAATATAACAATATATTAGGCTACCAGGCTAATTAGACCTAAAATATTTTATCAGTGTTAGTAATTTATTCATTTGTTTGTTTGTTTATATCAAAAGCAGGTCACCCACAGAATCTGCTAAAACAACTTCCGGCTCCTGTGAAATTTGTTGGTGACCTTTGACCTGGACTTTACCTTTTAGCAGTCTGCTTGGTTAATCACAGAACAGTGTGAGCAGTGTTATGTTACAATATGTTCACCTAATTAAACCTAAAAGTGAGATCCTGTTCACAGTGAAGCTGTGTAAAACAGCTGACAGCTGTCAGTGCACCATTCCAGTGCGGTGAAGTCACTAATCATTGTATGTGCCTTTATTTCTCTTATATTATGTGTCTATTAGGTAATTATGCTCAAAAGGAGAAAACTCAACAAAAATACAACCCAAATGGCTCTGAACCACGTTAAGGTCAAAGTAATAATATAGTCCAGTCTGAACGTATTGTCATTTCTACAGAAGCATCAGCAGACCTGCTGATGTCCTGTTTGTTGCAGATGTGACAGCTCACTTTGCGACGTAGCTACAGTATGTGTGAATCTGCTTACAGAGTGGGTAACTGACATCTGATTGCAAATTCATTTTGGGGTACACATTAACCAGCCAGGTGTGAATGCTCTCAGACAGAGCTGTACCCTTTCAATTGGATCACCCAAAACAGAAATAAAATGCAAAGTGTGAACAGGGCTCAGTAAGGAAGATGTTAAACACTCAGCCAGAGGAGGGCAATGGAGCACAGGGGAACAGATGTGAAATGTTTCCCACTTACACACTGACTTTATTCCTGTAGGGGGTGATGCAATGATGGAGGCAGGGCAATTCAACTTCAGTCACAAGTGGGCCATATATAAAATTTTATAAACTTTTGGCATCAACCTAATCCAAGATGGCTGCCACATTAATATTAGCCAATACAAAAATGGTTATAACGCAGTTGATTTACAAATAATGAGCTAAAATTTGATGTGGTAGTAGCTGGAAGTCATTCCAAACACATATTGTGATAATGTTACACGTAATTTCATTTTCAAGGTTTGACCAAAACGACTACAACTCTGTCATTTTTCAACATATCATTAAGCACTGGTTGCTGTTGGCAAAACAATTTCTGTTCATAACCTTTAGCACAGGTCAGATGGATGGGTCAATCAAACAACTGCTTACAGGTGAACATGTTTATCCATCCCAGCCCTCCTCTTTGTCATGGTTTGCCAAAGTTCGCCTGTTTGACAAAGGCGGACTTCTACTAGTTTAGAAGAGAAGGTGTAATAGCAGCTCTGATTTGTATACTTTAGCATTATATCACACATCAGTTTGAGATTTGGTGGCCAAAAAAATGAATTCAAGTTTTATACTTTTAAAAGGGCCACATAGCCCCATGGGCTGCTTGTTGAATATGCCTGCTGTAGGGTAACAGAAGACCAGGGTGTGTAGGAGACAGAAAAACAAAAAGATTTACCAGCATGGATCAATAATGACACATTGATTAGTGATTACTTACGTTAACTGATCCATCAACCAGCCCCCATTTCTATCACAGCCATGCAGAGCAGGATAAAAACAGTTTTGGTTAAAAGTTGTTTTACAGATTTCACATGTTAAATATTAAGAAATGTTAAACAGCTTCTATTGCATCTAATAAACAAACCAAAAAAAACAAAACAAAGTTAGCAGCTCACCTGTCCAGCTGTGTCACACAGCTGCACTCTGACTGGTTTTCCATCAACCACAACCATCACTAAGGAAAAAAAAACACCCAAGAATAAACTGTATGTTGAAATCTTTTACTTTAACACTGGATATGACTGATCAGGTGAAATCAGCTAAAATGGGCTTGGTGAAATCAAAAATCCTTACATTAGTACTTTATTAAATACAGTTAGATTTTTACAAATTAGAAAATGTGTCTTCAGTAAATATATAATGTAAAAAGCGGGACAAGTATAAATGCTTTGGAATTATAATAAGGACAACAAAAAGTGGCCTCCTGAGCAACAACAATGTTCAGGTAAAATGGTCCAACATAAAAAATAATCATCTCAGATGAAATTTTAGCTTCAACTCACCACAGCGAGTCATCTTCCTGCCTCTAACTCTGTCTTCTGCATCCTCTGTCCTCACTCCAACTACCTCCACGTCCTCTCTAACTGCATCTATATAGCTCATCCTTGTCTTTTCCCTGGCAGCTGCATCTCTAACATCCTTCTACCAATATATCCACTGTCCCTCCTCTGCACATGTCCAAACCATCTCAGTCTGGCCTCTCTAACTTTATCTCCCAGTCCTTCAACCTGTGCTGTACCTCTGATGACCTCATTCCTAATCCTATCCATCCTTGTCACTCCCAAGGAGAACCTCGACATCTTCAGCTCTTTAGCTATTCATTAGTGCATGTGTCAGGTTGGGCGGAGATGGAGGCGAACCCAGAGCGCAGACTCATGTTTGAGCATTAACGAAAACTAATTTATTAAAATAAAAGACAAAACAAAACAAAGGCTGACGTGACAGAAAAAACCTAAACAGAACTAAATAACAAAAACTTACAAAAGACACGAGGCACGACACGAGGCACGACACGAGGCACGACACGAGGCACGACACGAGGCACGACACGAGGCACGACACGAGGCACGACACGAGGGAAACCAGACAGCAAATAGGAGTGACAAGAAGCAATAATGGACCAGTCAGTAGTGGAGGACATGACCAGGTTTTAAAGACTGAAGGTAATTAGTGGAAGTGGACACAGGTGGAATGATTACAGAAAAACTTGAGGCAGGTGAAGATGGGCGTGGCAGGGAGACAAGAGATAAGAGAACAACTGAGGAGAAGTGAAATGATGACAGAAGCATAAGACAACATCCCAAAAAGAAACCAGAAACAGAAATACTAAAATAGCACAACAACCAAAATCCCAACAGCGTGTGTTTAAGTGTGTGACCCATTATAGCTTCATGATTCAGCCAAAATGGGCCAGTACCTGATGGTAAACTGGACACTAACAGAACTGAGAAGTTGAAGCATTAGAAAAGTGCCCCCTGTAGGCCAGTTGCGGTATACATTTTAATGTAAACAAATGAGACATTTCCTGATTAAAAAATAAAACTACACCTCAGACATTTTTTCAGGAGATGACTTCTGTTGATTCATGTAGTTCTTAACCTCCTGCTGTATGGTGTTATATACATTTTCCTATGTGTTTAGCTGTAATTAATTATTAAACACTTTAAAAGATCATTTGACATCATTATTCTATGCAGGTGTGTAGACAGGACTTTCAGCCACACATCCCTACTTGCAGACCCTGGCTCCAAAATTACTGTATAGCAGTGCCTGTAAACAAGATATTACTTCTTTTGTACAACTGAAGACAGAGATGTCAAACTGTGGTCTTGGATCAGTTGAAACAAAATAAATAAAAGCTTCTAACTGAATGGTTAATGCTTTTCATTTTTTAGAGTAATTTATAATAAAGTCCAGTACATACTGGGTACATACCTGGCACTTTTACGGTATTTAATAGGTACATATCTACTAGGTAAGTACATAGCACGCACTACCTGGTACTTGTTAGGTATGTACCAGGTATGTACCTGATACTTATCAGACACTACTGGGTATCTACCTGGTACTTGCTTGGTACTTACCGGATACAAACCAAGTACTTACCTGGTACATACACTTATTTCTAGTTTGTATGATCTTGATACTTTTTTAGCATATACTAGATATATATATGCTGCTTATTTGGTTCTTACCTGTTACATACCTGGTTCGTACATGGTGTATACCTGGTTCTTACCTGGTACATACCCAGTACTTAGTATGTACCTGGTAAATATTTGGTACCATCTGGGTACATATCTGTACTTGCAAGGTATTTATCTGTTACATACCATGTACCATGGTACATAGTACCATGTAAGGGTAACAAGTCCTGCTACATACCCAGTACTTAGCTGGTAGGTAAGCCTCCCAGTTTGGTACCAGGTTTCATAATACAGTACCAGGCAGTAATATGTATTTCTATCTTGTAAGTTTATGTTTTTTGTTGCTCCTATCAGTCAGGAGTTAAGTTTGTTCTGTTAGTCTCAGGTCCCATGGTTTTGCCGTGTAACTAACGATAAAACCCTCTGATATAATAAAAAACTTCAGTCAAATTCAAACTACTGTTAAATACCAACCAGGGTTGTAAGTGAGCAGGGTACTGTGCTAAATTTTAAAAACATCTGTTGCTCCAACCTGTTTTAGCCCTTTGCTCCAGTTACCTGATGACCCACTTTAGCTGAATTCTCCCTGCAACCTCTGTTAAAATGTGCAGATCAGAGAAGACACGCGGTGAGCCAAAGAGCGTAAAACCTGTGCGTAAAGCTCAGAATCAGCTCGGCTCAAATCAGGGATTACCGGTGAAGTTGTCAAACGCTGTGGGAACATATTCTGTGGGGTATCCGTTGGTGGTGTAGCTCACGATGAGGCTGGTCTTCCCCACCGCTCCGTCTCCGACCAGAACACAGCTCACCCTGCGCTCAGGAGCGGAGCCGGACCGCCGGCGCCTCCCGCTCCCAGGAAAGTCCCGGTTCTTAAAGCGCCCAGGAGGGACCTGGGGACAGTCTGACCCGCCGAACGGGTCCGACACTCGGCTGAGCTTCTGCTTCCCGAGCTCCTGGGGCAGCATGCCTCTGCCTGCAGACAGAACTGGATTTATTCTTTAATATGTGACGGTTCAGATGCGCTGCGGAGCCCCTGCTGCTCGCTCCATCCTCCTGAAGTCGTTCTGTTGTTTTGGTTTCTAACCTGCAAACCTCGGGAGCTAAACGGTCTTCAGACGTGTTTTCTGTGAGCTGTAGTTTCTCTGCTCAGCAGGAGCTCCTGATTGGCATTCTCCTTACATCTGTCGACTTGGTAAGAGGCTTACGGAGCTCGGCACCATATGATGCTCCAGGGCTTTCCAAGTGAAATCATACAAGCTTACTAAAATCCTTTATCCCTCAGAGGGAAATATGTCTTCTTCTTTAACCAATTAAAATATCGGAAAATCAGTTTTAACCTTCACGTTCGCATACTAGCTCTTTCTGAAACAAAGTTCAGACAGTTAGTACTTTTATTTGTTTATTTGCGTGCATTTACAATTTTTGCCCATTAAATGTTTCAGCAACTTATAAACGGATCTTTTTTCAAGTAAATCATGGGGAAGGTTTTTGATTCGGTTCAATACATATGAATTACAGGCATATAGTGAAGAATTTCAGTCATATTGCAAGAAAATAAGATGAAGAAGAGGTATGTCGCCCTCTAGTGGTACAAACATGTCATTCGTGCTGCATTCAAAACATGAATCATCATCTCTGACGTAAACATGGGGTCTAGAGCTGCTACAGAGACACAGCTTGGAGAAGAAGCTTGGAGTTAAAAATAGATTCAAACGTCAAAACATTGGGGGAGTAGGCTGTTGTGCATCCAGCAAATAAAAAGAAACACCTACAAACAGATAATGTGTTGTCATTTTTACCCTCATTAAAACAGACAGTTCTGAAATAAATGTAACAAAATTCTCAAGCCTTTTGATCCTTTGAAATTCATTTTAAAAGTAAGTACACATTTGGAAACATTTTTGAAGCCATGGTTTAAGTGATTCAATGACAATGTGCATAGAATAATCACAAAGATTTATGAAATAATTTATCCATCCATCTATTCTCTGCACCTACACAATCCTGTTCAGGGTCACAGGAGGCTGGGGCCTGGGTTACAACCTGAACAGGTCACCAGTCCATCACAGGACCAACACTGACACACAACCATGCACACTTTTTAACTTCCTGAGACCCTGCATCCTCATATGAGGACATTGCATTGAAAAAATGCACAGCAAACAAAAGCTTGGGTCTCAGGAGGTTAAGGTACATTTAGTATCTTCACCTAACTAAACACCTGTGTTTTTGGACTGTGAGGTGAAACTGGAGAAAACCTATACCTGGATGGGGAGACCATGCAAACTGCAGACACAAAGGCCCATAAACAACTGGAGTCACTTTAATTCAAGATGGCCACCACCGCTAATCAACCTTGGCCAACACAAAAATGGCTATAACAGTCAATTTTAGACATACTGAGCGAAAAGTTGCTGTGGTAGTAGCTGAGAGCCAGCCCCAAAACATCCTTTGAGATCTAACACATCTCACAATATTGTATGTGATCAAGCATAAGGTCATTTACAAGGTTTGAGCAAAACAGTTATAACTCACTTCTCATCATAAGATGGTCTTTGTCCAAAATTCTGGCATGAAAAGTGTCAGGTGATATGCATTCCTTCAAAGAATGCTAGCCCTTTAATTAAATAATATAAAACAATCTATTTATTGCATAGGAGATGCAGGTTTTCACACTACATTCTTTTCTGTATTAAAAACATGAAGATAATTTATTCTACATTTTATATATCTGCTTTATATTGTTATAAAATGAATAACTGAACTTGTTTCTCATTACAAACAATATAAGAAAGAGCTCCCCAAGCCTTCTGCACCTGTGCATGAAGTGTGTCATCTCTCCAGGAGGCTGCTAAACAACAACATGGTGAGGCTGAAGCGATGAGTGTGTGTGTGTCATCAAAATACGCTGCCATCCATTTAACTGCACCAAAAACTGAGTGGGAGGAAGACCTCATATGTATGTATAGACACACAATGTGCTGCTTCACATTGCAATCTACCTCAGTGCTGCTACCTGTTCTGGTTGAGTATCCATGTTTGCCACAGAAATCACCAGATGTTTTACATTTTTCAGTTAGGAGTCACTATTTGCTGCCTAACTCAATATAATTAATAAATTAAATAAAATCTGTACAAGCTAAATAGAGATGCATAATAAACATTTAAAAGATCCTGCTTAGTTCTTGTCTTTGGTGTTTGTGAAGTGCATTTTGAACTTCTGTTCTTGAACACTGTGTGGTCTTTCTTTTCATTTATACATTTCTTTCACTTAATGTGTACTCCAATAACTTTCCTTGCAATTGGTCTGATGTTTGCATTCAGAGTATGTAGAGTGGTATGTATCCAGTACACATCAAGTAAATACCAGGTAAACACCCAGTTCATTCCAGGTAAGTAACAAGTATGTACCAGAAAGGTACCAGGTACAAACCAGGTAAATACCTGGTAAGAAGGTACTCAGTACCTACCTGGTATGTACTATGTAGGTACATGCCTGACACGTACTAGGTTCATTACATTAAGTAACATTAAGTAACAGGTATGGACCAGAGAAGTACCTGGTAAGTACCTGGTAATTACCCGGTACATGTCAGGTAAATATCCAATGCATTCCAGGTAAGTACCGAAAAGGCCAAGTATGACTCAGTACCAGGTACTGAGTCATACTACTATCAGAATGTACCAGGTAAGTATCCCGTACGTACCTGACACATACCAGGTACATTCCAAGTAAGTAAGAGGTATGAACCTGATACATACTAGCTTTTTGTTTGGTACGTAGTTGATACAAACCAGGTAAGTAACTGGTACATACCAAGTAAGTGCATGGTACATATCAGGTACATTCTAGGCAAGTAACAAGTATGTACCAGGTAAGTACAGGTTAACAAGTCACTTCATTATACAGGCCTGTACCTGGTACATACCATGTACTTCCTAGGTAAGAATCAGGTGTGTACATAATATTTACCGGGTTGTATCATGTATTGCTACCAAATCTTTTTATGTGGACTTCAGCAGAAGCTGGAGCAATTATACTGTCATTAAGAAAAATAAAATAAACTTGTGAACATTTCAAACACACTTCTGTTCAGTTCTACATCTCATTATTGATAATATTATTGTATCTTCAAACACTGAAAAGCAAAAGTAACACTTTACATTAGTAATATCAGCAACATAATAAACTCTAATTTTAGACATACAAAAATATTTTAAAGTTCCAAATTTTATTTCATGTTTTTTGTCAATAGATCTCCTTACATGTCACATGTCGAAACATCAAAAACAGACACAGGAGCAAATTGTCTGTGGCTTAAATCTGCTCAAAATAATCTTGAACCGGTCACCGATGTTGCTGCTTAACAGGATTAACTAGAAGTCAGTTAGAAACAGCAGACATGTCCTGAATGGATGGAGACGTCGGCTGGCTCCAGGAGCTGGCACAGCACTCATGAAACCACAAAGCCAGTCAACACATATACATAACATACAAAGCTGCTTTTTTACTCTTGTACAAATAGTGCCCCCCACCTCCACCCCTTCGCCCACTCACCACCCTCCAACATCTGATAAACTAGACACCTAATCAAAATCTTTGGGGACCCTGGGCCTCCTTTTGGTGTACGCAGACCAGCCAAATACATTAACTCAATTTAGAGTTTAGGAATAGGGGCTGATCCCATCTCTTCAGGCACACCCACACACACAATTGTGTGAAAGCTGATTCAGCAATCACTCTATATTCCTGTTTTAATTTTTCTGTACGTTAGTTGCAAACTAACTACTTCTGCATACTTTGTCTGATTTAGACCATTTATTTACATCAAACTATCCAGCTTGCTCAGGATATGGGTGCTATGCTTATGTTTTTTGTAACTTTTATACTTTTCAAAATATTTAACTTTACTTGCAATCATTTTTATCATAGAAATACATTGAGAAAAAACTTATTAAAACATTATCATCTTTCAAATCTGCTTCAACACACTTGTTCTCTTTTTGTCTTCTTACGCTACTTTTAGCTAGCCTTTTGCTACTTTTAGATATAATTTTGTTACTTTGGCTTTTAGCTAGTGTTCAGCTTCTTTCATCTTTAACAACTCAGTTTTAGTTTATTCAGCAAATTTCAGCAGACATTCAGCACTCAGACTTCATTTTCACAGAAAATGTAACTCCTTTAATTAGACATAAATGCACATTTATGTCATGTATCCAATATATAAACACTCTGTCATCCCTCCTCTTCCTTCTCAGTTATTCCTCACCTCTATTTTGAAGAGATCAGCTGAGAGCTGCATTCTCTTCCCTTCACCCGCTCCTTATCTCTCTCTTTTCCTCTCTTGCAATCACTCTCTCCTTCTGTCCCCCCCACCCCCCGGGGGACCAGGGCTCTCGGACTCTATAGTTATGGGCCGGGGCCATCTGTCACCGTGCACATTCATGCAGGCACCAGAAGGCCGCAACATGTGCAGGTTTAAATGGAGAGCCCAACTTTCCCAGGACACACAGGCCTGACCCCAGCAGCCGCTGGAGCCCCCTCCTCTTCCTCCCCTCGCATCACCCCGTGCCTCCCTCTTCCTCCTCCTCCTCTTTGCGCCATTCCACGACCATAAGCACCATCCAGCATCCCTGAAGCCCAGACCCCACCCTCCTGTCACACCCTCCTCACCAACACCTCCAAGAAATACTGTCTGCATGTGATTCAGTGAATTAGAGCCCCTCTGGACCAATCAATCCCCCACCCCACCCACAACCAAACACTCCCCAATAAGTGTTTGTGTGTATGGCAATGGCACAGCACCTTCTCTCCACACAATGATGGATTTCCACCTTGTGCAGCAGCTGATAGTGGAGGGGGTGGTGATGGAGGAGGTGGGCTCAAAGTGAGGCTTAGGGGTTGGGAGGTGGGGGCGCAGAAGGTGAGGGCCAACCCCTGGTGGATGTGTGAGAAAGAGGGAGATCAGCTGATTGGTAAAACTGATTGCAGAGCAAAGGAAGAAGGGATGGAGGGGAGCATTTGTGTGTGTTGTGGGTTTTGTGGATGCGAAGGAGTAGGGGGTGAAGGGAGGGGGGCAGGATTGGTTTTGTCTGTGGGACCCAAAGGGAGGACAATGGAAAGCGGCGGGGGTGGGGTGAGTGTCACACGCTTTTGCTTTGTGGCTCGGTCAACAGGCGTGTGCCATGGGTGTCGTCTCGCCTCCCCTCGCCTGCTGTCCAACTCCGGGGATGGAGCAGCAGCCATGAGAACCGGGGCCCCGGGGCCTTTAATGAGGGGCGTGCTGTTTCTTATCAAAGATGGACAAGCCATCATTACAATCATCATTAGAAGCTGCACAATGGAGCACGTCTGCCCTGGCTATGGATGGGAAAATCCTCCCACAGAGCTGCGGCTGTGAGCACTGCGATGGGAGGGTGATGTTTGAAAAAGCACAAAAAGACTGAATGTATCAGTTTATAGGAACATGTTGGATGCAGATGAATGAAGGGATAGTTCTGAACTAAAAGAAAAGGCTAGGCCTACCATTCCTTGAAGGAATGCTTATTACCCGCCACTTTTCATGCCAAGATTTAAACTAAAATCATTTTACGCAGGCAGGGTGTTTTTGTGCCATTTAGGTCAAACCTTGTAAATGACATTATGCACAGTCTCATGTGATATTGTAAGATCTCATGACATTTGTTATTGCTCACAGAACGTGTTGATCATGACTCAGCTACAACGACATCAAAATTAGCTGTAAAATTAGAGTTAGAGCTATTTTTGTGTTGGCTAAAGGAGATTAGCTGTGGCAGCTAGTCTATCAAATGATTATTTTCTTAGTTAGTTTCAATCCACTGGCTCATTAGATAATTGATGACAGAACAGAGAAACACATTCAGATACACACACACACACACACTCACGCCCCCCCCCCACACACACACACACATCTACGGTGATAAATTGTAATGTTTTGATGTCAAAACTGTATAAGTGCAAAGAAAACCAAGATCTAAAGAAATGTTAAAGATACTGCCAGTGGCTCATTAGGGTCACTATGGTAACCACACACCTGTGTCTCTCATTTCCTGACAGCACTCTGAATAAAACAGGCAGTAATGCAGACTAGAAAATAAGTAGCACAAGCATTTTGACAAGTTAAAAAGACCCTTCATTTCCAGTTTTGAAGAGAAAACTCTGATACAACGAAAGTCAATAGGAGTTTGTATGTGCTCACTGCATTTGTTGGTACTTATACCGAGTGGTTTTTCTAGTATCAGTATAGCAACAGATGTGTTTGCATGTTAAAACATTATGCCTTTGTGTTGCTGTTTATTTAGTGAACAAATTATTTCAAAGTTTGCCATAAATATTTAAATATTTTCATGAAAAGATTCAGTACTTTCAGGTACAAATCATACTTTTGTCTTTTAATGTCTAAGACATTTAGAATTTTAGATGAAAGATAAAGTGGGTATTAACCAGCTGTGCAGCTCTATTTTGTGCATGAAGTACGGAGCAGTTACACCTTCAGGTTCCCAAGAGGAAACCTGAGCACGTATGGGGGGAACATACAGGCTCTGCAAGGAAAGCTCTGCACAACCAGGACTCGAACCAGCAACAGTGGTAACCTCTACACCATGGTGCAACCAATCATTTCCATAATATCACCAAAGATTTATACTTCACCAAGTTCAGTTCAGTTTATCTATTGTTTGTCATTTTCACATGTCACATAAAAACAATATTGTTTCATATATCCAGGGCTGCAAGGTGGAGCACTGATTCACAGCAAGAAGGTTGCAGGATCGCCTCCCAGCCTGGGGCTTTTCTGTGTGGAGTTTACATGTTCTCCCTGTGCACGTGTGGGTTTTCTCCAGGTACTCCGGTTTCTTCCTTCAGACTAAAAACATGAATGTTAGGCTAATTGACAACTCTAATGAATGAATGGTTGTTTGTCTCTATGTGTCCCTGTGATGGACTTGCGACCTGTCCAGGGTGTACCTGCCTCTCACATGATAACTGCTGGAGATTGACACCAGCCCTCTGTGAAACTTGCACAGAAAAGCAGGTAAAAAAATTAAATGGAATGCTGTTTTAAACATCCACCACTAAGTGATCAGTGCATACAAAAAAGTAGCAATAAAAAGGGTGGATAAATGGCTTAAAACAAACTAAAAAAAATAAGAAACGTTACTAAAACCTAAAATACTGTAAATAGTTTGTGTATAGCTGATTAACATTTGGGGTCAATTCAAGATGGTCACCACAGCTAAGCAACCTTATCCAACAGAAAATGTCTATAAGTGAGCCACTTCTACAGTTATTGAGCTACATTTTGGTGTGGTAGTAGATGAGTCATCTCCAACTTACAGTATGTATGTCCAAGCCTAGTCCTCTATGGCCACTATCCTGCATGTTTTACTTGTTTCCTTGCTCCAACACACCAAACGGGTAAATTAACTCTTCATGTTCTGAAGCCTGTTAATTGCTCATTGATTGAAATCAGGTGTGTTGAAGCAGAGAAACAAGTAAAACATGCAGGATAGTGGCCATAGAGGACCAGGCTTGGACACCCCTGCTCTAAGTGTTAACAAATTGCACAATATGTGTTTTTAAAACTTTGCTATTGACTATTGGAGTCAACTATGTCTGTCTGTTAGCAAAACATCTCGTGAACCACAGAACAAATTTTGATAAAACTTTCAGTAAGTAATTACTGGATGTACATCTACATCTGATTAATCTAATTCAAGATGACTACTACAACCTACTCACTGTTGGAAACACAAAAGCAGTTATAATGCAGCCAATTTTACAGATATCAAATTAAAATCTGGTGTGGTAGTAGCTGACAGTCTTCTCCAACACACATTTTGAGCAGTAACACATATGAGAACTAACATGACATTGGGCGTAATATTTACAAGGTTTGACCAAAAAGACTACAACTCCATCTCTCCTCATTATAAGATGATTTTAGTTTAAAACTCTGTCATGAAAGGCAGTGGGTGATATGCATTCCTTCAAGGACTAGTAGGTCTTTAATTCTCAGATGTTAAGCTGGCAACAATGACTGCCTGCTTTCTTGTTGTCAAAAAGTCCAAGATCCACCTGCAGATTCCCAGGTCTAAACTGAACAGTAACAGGTTTTCAGTAAGCTGTTGCAACAAAATGGTAATAAATGCAGAGCATATTAGGCATCTGAAAGAATTGGGATAGTACAGATGTTAGATTGACTTTGTATTTTACTCTGCTGCAGATTGAAGGAACACAAGCTGTTCGATGTTTAGTCTGTTTTATTGGTTAACAGCTCTGTATTATGTCCCTCATTCAAGCTAAGATTCTTTCCAGCAGACACAGCCAAGCATGCAGTACTTTAGGTCCAAAGTGTTTTACTGCTTTTCTTTTTTTTTAAAGAACAGCGCAATCTGTCATCCTGAGCAGCACCTTAGCGACAGTGGAAAGGAACAACTCTCTTTTAACAGGAAGAAACCTCCAGTAGAACCAGAACTAAGCTCAGAATGAGCAGTCATTTGCATCAACCATTTGGGGTTTGAAAGGACAGGAAAGAGACACAAACAAACACAGAAGGACTGGTCCAGGTGGAGTTTCTATAGAAGGAAGGACAAAGAAAAACACATGTTAATAATAGAGATAATAACAAATACAAACAGCACAGAGAGTAAAGACAGCAGCAGAGTGAGAAAATGTGATCAGTTTGTCTTCCAGCAGTCTAAGCCTATAGCAGCATAACTAAGGGATAGCTCAGGAAACCCAAACTATAGGATCAAAAAAGAAAGTCTTAAGCCTAGTCTTAAAAGTAGTCAGCCTCACGGACAGAAACTGGAGGTTGGTTCTACAAGAGAGGAGCCTGAGAACTGAAAGCTCTGCCTCCTGTTCTACTTTTAGAAACTCTAGAAACCACAAGTAAACTTGCAGTCTGAGAGCAAAGTGCTCTGCTAGGAAAATATGGAACAATTAAATCTTTAATATAAGCTGGAGCTTTGTTGTGAGAGCTTTGTATGTTAGAAGTAAGATTTTAAATTCTATTCTGAGTTTGACAAGGAGCCAATGGAGAAAAGCTAAAAGTGGAACAGTATCTGAAATTTCTAACTTTAGTGATATTGTACAGGTGGAAAAAAGCAGTCCTGGTGATATTTTTAATGTGGGGCTTAAAAGACGTATCCTGGTCCAAAAAAACCCACAAATGTTCTTTATGGCCAAGTTACCACCAACCGAAGGAAGTGAAAGGCTGCAAAAGTCGTTCCTAAATTGCTCAGGTCCAGAAACCAGTTTTAAATCAAAAATCACTGTAAACTGTGTTACTGGATTTTTTTAAATTATTGAAGAAAGTTGTTCAAGATCTGAAAGGCATTCAGGCATTGATGATTCCAAGCAATGAAGAGTTTCAGGTAGTTTTGTCAGGTCGGGCGGAGATGGAGGCGAACCCAGAGTGCAGACTCATACTGAGTTAAAGAAAAACTAATTTATTTAAAATAATAAAACAAAAACAAAAGCTGACATGGCAGCAAGCCAAAACACTAACAAAATCCAAAACTGCAGACAACACGAGAGGCGAGACACGAGGACAACAAGACAGCACATGAAAGTGACACGGGGAGACCAGGAGAAACTTGAAGAGAACAATGAACCGACGTGTAAATGACCGGGTTTTATAGACAGGAGGAAATCAGTGGAAGTGGGCACAGGTGAAGTAATTATCAGAACTTGTGGCAGGTGTAGATGGGCGTGGCAGGCAGGTAAGTGAAAGACTGAGGAGAAGGGAATGATGACAGACAGAGGCATTAGACAAAAACAAAGACACTACATAAAACCAGACCACGACAAGTTTTTGTTGTTGTTTTGCCTCATTCTTTCTGCAAACATGTCTTTAAGTGTGTAACAGCACAGGGTTGTTGTTGGTGTATTCCATATTCAGCACCTGTACCCTCTTCTTTGTTAGGCATGTCTTTGTAATACATTCAGAATGTGGTTTTACATTGTTTTGGTAAAAACTGCAGGGTCTTGGAAAAGATGTGGTTTCGAAAGCAGCATTTGTTGCTTTGAAGTATCTGCTGTACTTTCCTGCGTGATTGCTGCATCACTGATGTGGAAATGAGCTTTATCAAAAACCACTGACATAACCAGGGAGACTTTTTTGCAGTTTTTGAGCACTGTGAAGGCAGACCTATAACATACAGGTATTTGTTACATTAAACTAAAACTTTATCATTTTGCAGCATTTTAACCATATAATTTATAGTAAACAACCGTGTATTATTAAACTGACTACAATGTAAATGTTTTCACAAAACCCCACTTCAAATAATGCTGCAATATCACTTTACCACTTTTAATCCAGATCTCTGTCAACAGCATGAGACAAAAGAGCACAGTGAAAATTTTCTGTCTGAGAGAACAGAATCTGCTCTGAGGGCCACTGAGCCAACATCAGGCTAAAGAATAAACTCTTGACCTGACAGACTAGTCTCAGGGTCTGTACGGTGAAACAACTTTAAGGTTGGACTTAAATGTTTTAAATATGGATTTTATTTTATGAAGCACAGGATTCAGAAATAGACAGTGTTTCTATTAATAACTTAAGAAAAAAACAGAAGTTTTTTTTTGGCGGCAGACCAAACTGGGCCTTCCCAGAGAGCTTGGGGTTGAGTGTTTTCAGTGTTCCTTCAGAATAATGGCTAAAAAGATTTTGCATCATCTTCCACCATGGTCCCTCTCTGACTGTTGTTCTTATGTCTGCTTCAGTCTCCAAGACGGTGCTGGGAATGAGGTTAAAATGTCATGCTCTGTAACTCAGCCTTCAGTTCATCCTCATTAATGTTGCTCCAAAAAACATGTTGCTGCTCTGAGGCCGTTCTCAAGAGTCGCCTCCAAATTGTTTTTAATGCTCTCCACTGACCTGTGGCCGTGTCCACAGGAAGCATTGTCATGCTGCTGAAGGTGGTGGGGAGGTAGGGAGGAGGTGTGTGTGTGTAGAGAGGTGGGGATGGGGGGGCATGACGCTGCAGCAGTGGCAGCTGGCAGCCCAGCTTGCAGAGGCCATCTCCTGACAATGGACAGCCTTCCCCTGGGGCCAGTGATTTAGGACAGGGCTCTCTGGACAGGCCTCTGAAGAGGAGAGAGGACACTGGCTTTAGAGGAACTTACACACCCTCCCTCTCTTTCCTCCCACCTCTGCCTCCCCTCCTTTTCCATACCTTGTCCCTTAAAGCCCCCCTCCCCCTCCCCCCAGCTCTTCCACACACACTCCTGACACCCTCCCTTTATCACACTGTGGAAAAGCTGTCTCCTGGGATGAGGAGGGAGGCCTCTGGATGGGAGCATTCCTGAGGTGTAGCACACTAATGCACACTGGGAACAATAGGGGGAAGACAACAGGTGCATGTGGATCCTCTGTCATCCAGCGGCAGCTGAGAGATGGGAACATGAGGCTATTATGGCACCATTATCCACCACTGCTGCACCGGTGGGCTGTTGGACTTCTTTTCTCAAACAAAACCAGGCTTTTTATGTGTAACCTGGTCCTGTTGCTACCCTGCCTCAACAAGCCTCTCTTTCATCCTGCTGGCCCAGCTAACACCTGCTGCCCCAACACCCTTAAAAAAAAAACCCAAAAAAAACAAACCCAAGAGCCACTTATCCCAAGACTGGACCCAATTCAATCAGGCCCCAACAGCAGAAAAACCTGAACTAACAAGTCTGAAGAAAAGCCACCTGTTCAAACCAGAGCCCCAGAACTGATCCAAGCAGCAACCTCTGCACGCACAGCACCCCCTGCCTACCCTCCGCCCCCCTGCACCCTCCCTCCTCTGTCCCTCTGAATTATGTTATGTCTCAAATGAGCAGTCATACAGCAGATTGTTTGGTGCAGCCACTTGATCTAACTGGTGACAATGTCTCTAACAGAGCGAGTGTCCTGGGGGGATAGGCAGTATTTGGTTACTGCATCCATGATCGCTCCCCATTGTGATCCTTTCTGGGTCCCATAGAAGGGTAAAAAGGGTGGGGGGTTCGGGAGGAGGAGGATGTGTGTGTGTACATGTGGGCCCACAACGCAGGTGTCTACATCTGTTCATTTCTGGGCAGATGCTCATGGCTGCAGAGAGAGGGGGGGGGGGTCTCCTATTTACTGTCAAATCAAACTATTGATTAACCCAAGGAAGAACAAAGTTACACAAGAGTTCAGAGATTACGATTTATGTATCATACCACTAGTGGATATAAAAAAGGAACAGTCTATAATGTTTGTTTGTTTTATACTTACTTTACAACTCTGGGTACATCTTGTATCACCTGTAGTTGAAGGTAAAAGGGCAATAATGTTAACGGACCACCAGATGGATGAATATCTACAACTGATTAACTTTTGGAGTCAACCCAATTCAAGATGGCCACCACAGCTAATTGATATTAGCCAACACAGAAATGGCTACAACCCAGCCAGTTTTACAGATATGGTGCTAAAATTTGAAGTGGTAGTAACTGAGAGTCATTCACAACACATACTGTGAGTGTGACAGCTCACAATATTGTATGAGAATGCTCATAACATTATTTTTTAAGGTTTGATCAAAATGGCTACAGCTCTATTATTTCTCAACAAAAGATGATCTTAGTCTAAAACTCTGGTATGAAAGGCAATGAGTGATATGCAGTCCTTCAAGAAATCTGAGGCCTTTAATTGTTAAAAGGACCAAATTTTAGTTAAAGGAAAACCTAAACTTAGAGCACATTTGTATTTACTTTTTTTTGGCTTAACACTGAAGCAGTCTTGTGTTTTTATATTCTTAATGCTGAATTCAAACAAAGTCCCTATAGCCTGGAACTAAAAGACAGAAAGACAGAAAATCTGAGAGTGCTATAGTGAAATATTTACCACCCACATGTGGGTGCATTATCTGTTTGCTTACTTCTTATGTTGATATTTTTGGATCCACAAAGTCTATGTAACAAGGTGCAAATCAATGGGTCACCACTAGTTAATCAAGAGTGCCAATGCATAAACACTGAAGCACAATTTGGCTGTTATCCTTTTGTTTTCATCACCATTTTTGATGTGGTACTTCTCTCAAATGTTAATTAAACATATTTTAAAAAATACATCAAAACATGCAGCTTGATCGGGAATAGTGTGCTATGACTTTTTGTAGCAGTGGATCATACAGCATAGACAAAATTTGTAAGAAACTGCAAAGATTATTTCTCATACACAACAATAGGATTTTAGTGAGACACATGAGAAACCCAGCTCTGTTTGGAGCTCTGTAGCTCAAACAGCCTTAACAGCAGAAACATCATTCAAAGTTTCAACAGATCACAGTTTTTACACTGGATGATTAAGACAAACTAACACAGGAAACTCTTCATCACTCGGTAGTGTCAATATCAGAGCATTTTAAAGAATATTAAAATCTCAGACCAGTGAGCTTTAATGTCCCAACTTCGTTTTAGAATGTGCTGATGGCCTGAAATGGCCAAAGGAATGAAAAATTAGTAGATAAGAAAAAATACAATATATTTAAATATTGTCCCTACTTTTCCTGGTCTGGGGTTATATGTTCAAAATTGTCTTTGTCTTTAAAAGGGACAATTTTTCTATTAAAGATGGTAAATTAAATGTTTT
>JAOXNZ010000155.1:1124980-1136454 GCA_028566095.1 Kryptolebias brasiliensis
AGCAGGGTATCTGATGACTGGCACCACATATGTGTTGATGGCTTGGACTTTGTTCTTACCATTCAGCTGGCTCTTCATGACCTCCCTTACTCTTTGTAGGTACTTGGTTGTGGCTGACTTTCTTGCGGCCTTATCCTGGTTGCCATTTATCTGCGGTATACCAAGGTACTAACACTTTATGAATTTTATATATATATCCTCCTAGGACCAGGCGTCCACATATGTGGACATCACATTTTGCTTAGCATTCCTTGATTCACATCAGGTCCCAGTCAGCCCAAATAGAAAAGAGAAATTAAAAACGCATGCCATGTTAGAGTAAGTCTTAGAAGGTTAAATATATAAAATTCAAAAAGTGTTAGTTTGTGCCCCCGCTCTCTGCTATGCTATAAAAAATGACAGTATGCTAAGGACAAAATTTAGAAGTGCTGGTACTGCCTATCGATGAGTATTGGCCCACTTCAAGCACCGAAGGTATAAACTACATGAATCAACAAGAGTCACTTTTTTTAAAATCTTCATTTTTCCTGCCCAAAAACTCTGTGTGTGAACATGCAAACACAAAAGACAAATTATAGGAGGAACTACTTTGTGGGGCAAATGATTGTTGTAGCATGAACAGACCCTTTCTTTTATGACCTCTGCCCTACACACAACTTTCCAGCAACTGCTCTGTGTAAAAGGTAATTTTGTTATGACTGAAGACTTTTGATATGTTGTTTTCCGAGGAGTCACACACTCTGAGTGTTCTTACACTTATTGTAATTGTGAAATCTTTTCAAATCTGTTTAAGAATTAATGTTGATGATTTATGTATTCATTTATCTAATAAGAAATTCGTCAAATGGTTTAAAAAAAACTTCATTACTTTTAGTTATTACAGGAGAATTCCAATTATCCTGCTAACAGAACCTGTTTTGACAGGGAAAAAAATCAGCTCTGTCTGTGCAGACACTCAAGTTCCTGACCATGTCAGATTCTGAGGGTCTGACAGTGATTTGACGTTGTGTCGCTTTTGACAAATGAAAGGACCTTGGCTCTTCACTTAGTTGTTTTTGTCAGTTTGTCTGTCTTTGTCTTCCAGCCTGGTCTCTCTCCTTGTTGTATTTGTTTGTACCTAAGTTAAACATACGTTTTGTCTACATTTGTTTTGTAAAGTCCAGCAGTGGAAAAGCTAAAAAGCTAAAGTTACCAAGAAAGTTTCAGAGTTTGTAACTTTCAGAGATAAATACAACTAATTTCAATTTCAAAAATACTGTATTAATCCCAAAGGGAAATTAAATATTGTTGCAGCTCATAAAATATTAAAGAATTGCTCTTAGTTGCTGCGTCACCCTCCAACTCCTGATTCCATCAGCTGAAGAGTTTCAGACCCCTTCTCAAAGGTATCACCACAACCTCGGGTGATTTTAAACAAAACACTGACCACTGACCATCAGTGGACTTTTGGGGCTCAACATCCCTTTTTTTCATGGTTCTGCTGAGGTCCGATCAACCTCTCACAAAGTTACAGCTGGCAACACGGCCTCAATCTGGCAAGGCACCTCAAAGTCTTCCCTCCTGGTGATGAGAAACGTAATGTTAGGTCTGGTTATAAATTGTTAAGCTGATGTGAGTTGATAAATGAAACATTTCACTTTTAATCTGATCCTTCCTCAAACTAATTTGATGATTTGGCAGAAAAAATGTCACATTCTTCTGACCTAAAAGTGAAAATACTTATCAAAATAGTCTAAACTGTCCAAATTTGTGAACGTGCAAAACCTAAAACTTAGATCCTAATCAAACATCCTGTTCAAAAGATTCTTATGTTTTAGATAAGTTTATAATCAGTCTTCCTTCAGATCATAAATGTTCATTCATAAAAATCTTAAAAATGCAAATTTGGTCTCTTTTACTCAGTTATGTCTGAGAAAGCTTTGTGTAATGAAAGGATTCAGCTCTCAATTGTTGAGCTCTAATAAAGAAGGATGAATAAATCAAAATAATCTAAATATTAATGATTTCTCACAAGATACAGTTCAATCTGTTATTGATTGATAAATTTGATGTGGTGCCACCTTTTAAAAATGTCTTAAAACAGCAGTAAAGTACACCATTCTTATATGACCTTATACATTGTTTTCAGAAGGTCACCTGTGCTAATGAACTGGCAGTGCCTGGTGATTGGTAACATCTCAGCCTACTTGTAGCAATAAGCAACAAGAAGCTACAGGTAGGCCTGAGATAAAAGAGCTGAAAATATTGACCAATGAAAGTGAAGGACCCTAAGTTTGTGTTTTACGCTGAGCCCCCAAAACATTGAATATGCTTCTGAGAAAACCACAGATTTAACTTATAGGCGCCAGAAAAACACCATCCGTCACGTGCATATCAGAGCACGGTGACGCAATCTACTCCCCGCTAGTCTGCGTGCTACGGTCCCGCACGTGCAGCTTGGCGACAGAGCTGCTTATACAGCAGAAAAATCACACATTTAATGAACGACCTAATTAAGCCACAACCCCCCACTTTCTCATGTCTTGCCTTATGGGACACGCGCGCGGGAATTGAACATGCGCGCGCTCCGGCCACTCTCACACAGAGACACAAACAGGACTTTGCTAAATAAATGGAGAAATGTTCTGTCTTCTTTTTTTTTTTCTTCCTCCAGATCATAAATGTTAGTTTACAGTCAATATTTGAATATCGAAAAGGGGACAAAACACATATGAATTGGGCGGCTGGGTGTGTTTGATGTGATAAGAAAAGCGCGTGAGTGTGCGCTCGGGTTGAGCATTGTGTACGTTTGTGTGTGACAGAGAGAGAGAGAGTGTGTGTGTGTATGGGGGGACGCGTGCAGCCAAAGAAGGCGCGCGCACGCTGGTATTGAGGGGAGAGCAGGTGCTCCCTGAATTACCATACAGCTGAGGACAGAGAGTAAACTTACCGCACACAATAACAAAAGTTCCCCCATGTTGGCCACGCGAGCCGCTCAAGTGCACGCGCTTTCTCTCTCTCACACACACACGCACACAACAAAATATATTTGAACTTTTTTCCCCGTTTCTCAAATGAAGAGAAGGAAAGAGCAAAACAGAAAAGCGAAGGCCCAGCCCCTCCAGTCGTTTAGCTCTTCGCGCAGCTCTGCCAAGGAATGTTTTCTTTAGTCCTTTCAGGCTTTTCAAAGCGTCAAATTCTTCCCACAGCCAGAAATACCAAAATGTA
Organism: Kryptolebias brasiliensis; assembly: GCA_028566095.1. Lineage (NCBI taxonomy): Eukaryota > Metazoa > Chordata > Actinopteri > Cyprinodontiformes > Rivulidae > Kryptolebias > Kryptolebias brasiliensis. Next base: position 1,128,188 of record JAOXNZ010000155.1, read on the forward strand.
GAGGTTTGTGTGCGCGCTGAGAAGGGGGCAAGGAGGAAGAGCAAGAAGGGAGGAGGAAGAGGAGGGCTGGAAAACAATTAACTGAGTCAGGGTTTGATCAAAGAGCTTTTCTTTTCTCCCTGTTTGGTGAGGGGAACCTGGAATATTTTGGAATCACTTCTCCACGTCACCCACAACCCTACACACCCACCGCGCCAAAACAAGTTTGAGCCACAGAGGCAACAGCTGGACGGACCATAGTAAGCACATCCAACCCCTCAGCAGGAAACGGCAGCATTGGTGTTCCAAAAGTTTAGCCACTTGTTTTATTGCCTTCATCTCATAAAAAGGGAGGGGGAGAAAATGCCCAGCAAAAATAATGGAAAACAAACAACTTGAGTTAAGTTTGATGGGTTGAACCCACCCTTCAACCTCAAAGTGCAACAGAAAAAAAGCTTGTTTGTTGTTGTTCTTACACGGAAGAATAAATGAATCCTGCAGAAACTTTCCACATCAGAGCTCAGATGTTCTGATTCTTATTCGCAGCCACTGTGGTGCTGCAGCAGGGGACTGAAGCCTGTCGGGGCTCCTGCATGGACCCCATTGTGAAAGCCCGGCCAGATTGGAGGAGGGGCCTATTTGCATGTTATTACCATAGCTTGCGTTAGGTCGTATATAACAGGCTGCAGGCGGCCTTGGCCGGATACTGACGCGCAATTCAGTGAGGAGAGACATCGGGAGGGAGGAGGCATGTTGGACCAGTGACAAATCTGTCCCTGGGTTAGACCAAGAACTTCACACAAAAGCCTAAAATTTGTCCGTTTTTGGCTGCAACAAACAAGGAACCCAACTTTGCGCACTGGATTAACGCTTTCCATCGGAACTGGAGGACCCTTCTTTTTCTTTTCTTTGTTTCTGCTTTATTAACTGCAACAACTTCCTACAAGAAGTGGCCCTTTGGTTGAAGGAAATAATCATTTCTGGTTGCTTGGGACATGAATCACAGCAGAAGCAGTTCATGAGAAAAACCCTGCGAGGTGAAACGAGCTCAATGAATCTTTCTCAGAGGGATTGAAAAGGAGGAGGCACCCCGAGGACCAGTCGAGCCCCGAGACTTTTTACTTTATTTATTTTTTATTTATTATGTATTTATTTAATATGGGACGCGTCAACCTACTGACTCTAGCCGTCATGTCCATGTTGTTGTGCCAGGTAAGTCTTTAAATCTGTATTTCCTCCAAATGGCGCACGGCACACAGCATACACACTCACACAGAAGCGGTACAGTGTGTGTAAGGTTACTAAGTTTCTTCTCTTTGCAGGGGTTTTGTTCGGGAGTTTTTGAGCTAAAGTTGCAGGAGTTTCTGAACAAGAAGGGAGTTCAGGGCAACAAAAACTGCTGTAAAGGAAGCTTGGCGTCCTCTTTCCAGCAGCAGTGCGAGTGTAAAACCTTCTTCAGGATCTGCCTGAAGCACTACCAGCCCAACGCCTCCCCGGAGCCGCCGTGCACCTACGGCGGCGCCGTGACTCCAGTGCTAGGCTCCAACTCCTTCCAGGTCCCTGACGTCATCCCGGAGAGTTCGTTCACCAACCCCATCAGGATTAACTTCGGCTTCACGTGGCCGGTAAATACCACAACACAGCCGTTCGCGGCAGCCTCACGGGCTGCTTTCAAGATTGGCGCCATTTCGGTTAAATCCGTGCGTAAAATGCGCGCAAAGACCCCGATTTGTGGCCACAGCTCCAGCGTTCAGGCTGCGGGTGTTAAGTTTCAGGAGATCCGGTTAGGCACTTTGCAGTCTGCGCACTGGGTGCACGGCACAGATGCTCGGCCCTTTGCTTAGTGTTATCAGCACATCTCCGCTCACCACCTGTCTCATGAAGCCATTTATGTTCCCAGGGGACCTTCTCGCTGATTATTGAAGCGTTACACACCGATTCCAAAGACGACCTCTCCATAGGTAGGAACTGCGGCCCCCGACACACACCCATCCCTTTTCAATGTATGCTACATTTACTCACTTTCCCCCTCTGCGAGTCTCACCCCCTCTCCTGTTTCTGTTTTTAGAGAACCCAGAGCGCGTCATCAGCACCATGACCACCCAGCGACATCTGACTGTGGGAGATGAGTGGTCCCAGGACCTGCACACCGGGGGAAGGACCGAACTCAAGTACTCCTACCGCTTTGTGTGCGATGAGCACTACTACGGGGACGGCTGCTCGGTGTTCTGCAGGCCAAGAGACGACGCATTCGGACACTTCACCTGTGGAGAGCGCGGGGAGATTGTGTGCGACGCCGGGTGGAAGGGCCAGTACTGCACAGAACGTGAGTCTCAAAGCCTGTTCTTTAATTATTGTTTAAGTGTTCTGCGCGTAAAACCCTCAAAGAATGAACTTTTATTATACTTTTTTAAAAGGTAGATGAACGCAAATATCACAAATGAACTAAAAAAAATTTGAGAAAAACAAACACTGTGAATGTTCACAGAGGTTAAAGAGAAACAGATACGTTTGATTTGTGGATATTGTTGGTTTAACTAAGGATAAAAAAGTTAATTTCAGTGCTGGGTCTGTAGTGAGAAGCTCTGAGTGCCGTTAGAAGGCAACTTGTGCGTAAACACCACGCGTAGCCCCTCCCTTCCCCTCTCTCTCACACACACACACATACACGCGTCCACTTGATTTATTCTAAGGAAAGTTTTTGTGGAATAATCTCACGCGTGCCATAAATTTACATGCTGCCTTCCCATTCGTTACTCTGGGAGTGGGCCAGGCGCTGATTGGCTGAGGCGGGGGAGGTATTGTTTGAAGTGGGCAGCTGCCGGCAGAGAGGAGACAATGGAGCAGCTGTCGCGCACTGGCAACACACTCGCCAGCTGTCCACTCTTATCTGCCCCAATCCGAGACATTAAGGGGAGTGTGTGTGTGTACGTGTATGCACACCGAATGAATAAAAGAGTTTTGACCCGCAGCAAAGAAGAAAAAAAGAGGGTGGTGGGGTGGGCTGAGGGGTCTGTGTGAGAGAGCGTGTGCACTTTGGGGCACACACTCCCTTCTTTGTCTCTGCACCATGTTAAACAGAAAAGTCTTCAATGAACATAAGGAGGCTGAAATTAAACTTCGGTAGAAAGTTTAGGAGACGTTTATTTCTTGTAGTTCAAAACAAAACTAATTAATTTACTTGCATTAATGTGGTACTCAAACAAGTGCATTTTCTGTCTCTTCCTGTCCAGCGATCTGCCTGCCGGGGTGCGATGAGGAGCATGGCTACTGTGAGAAACCTGGGGAGTGCAAGTAAGTTTTCTCTGCCGAATTTGCTGGGGCATGAATAAAACAGTGGGAAACACGAGGTAATGTGAGTGGACTGACCGGTGTGTTCCCTCCTAATTGGACAACAACAGGTGCAGAGTGGGATTCAAAGGCCGCTACTGCGACGAGTGCATCCGTTACCCGGGCTGTCTCCACGGGACCTGCCAGCAGCCCTGGCAGTGCAACTGTCAGGAGGGCTGGGGGGGCCTCTTCTGCAACCAAGGTGAGGAAAGAGTCTCAAAAAGAAACAGGAGTAATGAAGAAAGAAAAAGAAGAGGGGGGGGGGACTGCTATGATTTGTTGTTTAGAAGTTTTGAGATGCTAGAGTTGATTTGGACTCCTAAAACAACAGCGTTTGGATGTGTTTGAACTTAAAATAACGTATTTCTTCTTGGTGTTGTTTGATGGTTGACCAGTAGAAATTGATAAGACATCAAGTTAGCAACACAAAATCGAAGGTTATGGGTAAAAATAAAGTCATTCTTGTATGTAGAAGAACATCAGAGATAGGGGATCGGAAAACCAAAGCACTCTTGAAGAAAAGATGTAGTTGAATGAACTGGAGGACAAAAGGCATTCTGTTGCTGCCATGTGTTGCACTGAGGCTAATCCACATGTGCCGCTGTGTCTCCCCAGATCTCAACTACTGCACTCACCACAAGCCGTGTATGAATGGAGCCACTTGTAGCAACACTGGTCAAGGCAGCTACACCTGTTCCTGCAGGCCCAGCTTCACTGGGGCCAGCTGTGAGATCAAGGTCAACGGATGTGCTGGAAACCCCTGCCGAAATGGAGGAAGCTGCACTGTAAGTGTGCCTGCTTCTAAAAAAAGACGCCTTTTTACACTCAATGTCTGAATGTTTCTGGCACCTTGGATACATTTCTTCCTCTAGTCTCATCTTCTTTATCTGAGACTTGCTCATTCTTTACAGTCTATAAAACCAGAGAGACTCCCAAACATCAACAAAAAAACATAAAAAAATGCAGATGTAAAAGTAAGCAAAATCTTGATGTCAAACCTTATCTGCTTTTTTCCCCTTGCATACAGGATTCGGAAAATACATATAAGTGCACTTGCCCTTATGGTTTCTATGGCAACAACTGTGAGTTGAGTGCCATGACGTGTGCTGATGGGCCTTGCTCCAATGGTGGGCGATGTGCTGACAACCCTGATGGAGGTTATTTTTGCCAGTGTCCCACAGGATACGCAGGGTTCAACTGTGAGAAGAAGATTGATCACTGCACCTCCAGCCCCTGCTCCAATGGTAAGTGACATGCTGTGAGCAAACAGAAATGGTGTAAAGCTGTAAAGAATTCTGATCTGCGTGCCTTGAATTGTGAAATATCAGCGATGGTTTATCAATGCAGTCGAGACCAAACACTGATGTGAAGCTTTGTGTATTTTTTTCAGGTGCACACTGTGTGGATCTGGTCAACTCGTACCTGTGTCAGTGTCCAGATGGTTTCACTGGTATGAACTGTGACCACACTGGGGACGAGTGCTCGGCCTATCCTTGCCAGAATGGTGGCACATGCCAAGAGGGTCCCAACGGCTACACCTGCACCTGCCCACCGGGATACACCGGCCGCAACTGCAGCTCCCCCATCAGCCGCTGTGAGCACAACCCTTGCCACAATGGTGCTACCTGCCATGAGAGAAACAACCGCTACGTCTGTGCGTGTGTCCCTGGATACGGTGGCAGAAACTGCCAGTTCTTGCTTCCAGAACATGCTGCGATTCGTGGATCAGAGGTGCCCTGGATGGCCATTGGGTCTGGTGTGGCTCTTGTGCTGCTGCTGCTGGCGGGGTGCGCGGTGCTGGTTGGATTTCTCCGATCAAAAGTCCAGCACGGTGGACAAATAGAAACTGCGGGCGACAGAGAGACAATAAATAACCTGACCAACAACTGTCACCGCAGCGACAGGGACCTGGCGATCAGCGTGATGCCAACACCAGGTGTCAAAAACATCAATAAGAAGATGGATTTCTGCAGCACTGACCCTGATGAAGGCTCTTCACCAGGAAGGAGCAGCTACAAAAGGCGCCATCAACCTGCAGACTTCAACCTCGTGCACGAGGTCAACTATGAGCAGGCGGCTAAGGAGGCCATGCTAGAGGCGGCCTGCGAGGACAAGTGTCAACCCCTTGATTCATTTGAGTTTGAGGAGAAACGCAGCAAACGTTTAAAATGGTGAATATTTAAGGAAAAGTCAGATTGTTAAGTTGTTTCTAACCCAGAAAGTGCGCTAACTTGTTTTCCTCTTTTCCTTAAAGTGATGCATCAGAAAAGAAAGCTCCAGAAATGTCTGCATGTGCGGACACCAAGTACAAATCTGTGTTTGTGATGTCAGAGGAGAAAGACGAATGTATAATTGCAACTGAGGTAGGTTCTCTTAGAATTTCTATCATTTTCAGCGTTGCTCAGGCTCTGAGAGCCAAGTTCTCATGCATTCTTTTTTGTCTTTTTGTTCATCTCCAGGTGTAACAAGCCACAAATGGGCTGCCTGTTGCTCATTTGTTCTATGGGAGAGTTTTTATGCTCCTTCAGATGCTGCTCTAACCCTAAGGGGAGGTGTCCCGCCTCGAGACTGCTGCTGATACTGAGACGTTTAACTGATATTCAGAGTGAGCTGGTTCTCTACTGGTAACTAAGTGTAGGCAGCAGCGGCCTGTGGGATGAGAACTGGCAGGGTAAAAATGAATAAAAGTTTACATTAGAAAGTAAACTGACCCTTAGCTTTCTGTTTTACCTTTCATTGGAGAGTAAATATAAGTGAACATTGTCACATGGCAATAGCGTACGATGCTACGAGTCTTGTTTTTGCAACATTTGCAGCCAGGCCTTTTCTCTAACCCACACGCCGTTGCTGAGCGCAGGAACTGCATCAAACGGTGGATGTTTGGCCATACTGGCCTGCTCTTCACCAGGCTGTTGACGTGGGCTGTGCACCCATCGCTGCACCTGTGAAGACTGTATGTATACTTGATCACTGTGTTAACTGAAGTGCGTTTTCTTCCCTAAGTTCTCCAAACCATTTATGACATAGTATTGTTCTTTTCCTTTTTTCTCAGTTGGGACACAGTAACTTGTTTATATTAAAAATAATCGTGCTTTTTGATACAGATTGTCCTTTTGTAAAATAAGTCGATAAAAAAAAAACAAGAAAAATGTTATGATTTAAAATTATGATTTAATTTATGTTAATTTAAGAATTTTGTGTTATTTTTATTTTGTAATGTATACTTGTGATGTTTGTGATGATTATTTAAGTTTGTTTTTTTATTGAGGATATTTGCAAAGGCACTTCATGTCGATGGGATTTTTTTTTTTTTTTTAAGAAAATGTTATTTAAAAGGAATGATGTTACAGTTTTCTTTGCCATTTGTGAATGAAAGAATTAGCCAAGACTATTTTTCCAAATAAATATTGTTAAACATATACTAGTAGCATCTGACTTTGGTTCTGTCCATCTGCAACACTTCTGACAAACACCTCTTTAGGGTTCTGTGAGCAAAGTTAATCAGTAACATCTGTTGTCTTCTCCTGGAGACCCCATGGTGGGCTTTTCTAGGCTGTTGTCTAACGCATGGAGCTGAAAGTGTCTCCATGGAGACAGGAAAGGGGGCCTATACATAAAAAAAACTATGTCCTTACACTAGATTTACCACTCCTGTTCCTCCTCCCTAAGAACAAGTCAGGTAATTCATGGCTTTAAAATTCAGATCAATGTCAAGTAACACCTACTGGACGCCCCACACTCAGGGGTTTGGCTTTCCATGCTTCCTGTTTCTACCAAAAATAACTTGAATGACTACTTCACTACTGAAATTTAGGACCTTTCTTTTGCGCAGCAGCTAGGTTTTACCACTCTAAAAAAAGTCAAGAAACAAAACAAATAGTTATTTCTTTATATTTACATTTTCTATGCTCCACACAACCTCCTCTTTACATTCCTCTGTTTTCCATCTTAATTGCCACACAAAGATGCTGATTGTGTTTGGACATGAGTAACTGCAAATCATAAGCCTGGTAGCTTTGGCCTATGAAGGGTTTTATAGCCCCTCTGCATTAAAAGGAACAGACCTCAGCACACAATGATGGAAGTGACAATGAAGCACACAAAAGACCACCCTTGGGAGAGTCTGAATGTTCCTCGGCATGCTGGGAGAAAGAGAGTAACAGGAACAGATGTTGTTGAGTAACAGATGCGTTCTGGCCAGAGTTCAGCCCTAAGCAGCCAGACCATCGACAGCTCAAGCTGCAGAAAAGAACTATAAATATGGTATTTTAAGATGTGACTGCAGTCAGATGTTTGCCTTGATAAATCTGCTGGCGTTTTGGAGAAATGGTTGAGAAAAACAAATCTGATTTTTCTGTTAAGTGTTTAATTGAAGAATGGAGTAGTTTGTAATGTTTGAAAGAAACGCCACAGTTTGTATTTTACATTCATAAAATAAAATCTGTCATTATGATTTTAGTAAAGGGTTACATTTACCACATGTATTGTTTTGTTTACAAAGAAAACAAAGCAGCATGATTTTAGTGACTAAAATGGCTCTGACCATGAAACTTTGACAAAGAACATGAGGGGTGTCCTGAGTAGTCTGGTACTGGAACATTACATCCTTTAGGAAATGTTGATTGTTGGGGTGGGGTCTCTCTGGGCTGGGCTTGCCTTCCACAGGCCCCATCCGATTGGCTCTGGGAGTGTGGAGGCCAGGTGACTCTTTTCGTGCTTTTTAGACCATTTTTGTCAGACCACAGCAGTCCAGCTGACTGAACTGATGAACATTACAGTTGTAAAAGTGTTACCGCCCCCAGCTTTAAAAAAAGTGTAAAAAACATGAAATATCTCAGATTTATGTTGTCTGCAATGAGTCAATGTGAATGAAAAAAATTCCCATCCATCCATCCATCCATTTTCTTCCGCTTATCCGGGATCGGGTCGCGGGGGCAGCAGCCTAAGCAGTGAGACCC
>JAOXNZ010000155.1:1163582-1174895 GCA_028566095.1 Kryptolebias brasiliensis
TAGATAGATAGATAGATAGATAGATAGATAGATAGATAGATAGATAGATAAAAAAGGTCTTAAATTAGACTAAAAGAAACATTTATTGTAAGATTTAAAGACTCAACATTTTATATTAAAAAACAACTTATTTTTTAGAGAATGTAGTTTAAGGAGTAAAGAGGTGATTAAAAGAACAGCCTTTGGTTAAAAAAAACAAATGTTTCACGTTATGTCATGTGTTGTAAAGAAAAATAAAAACCTATCTCAAGAAGGAGGATTTAATTATTCAAAGTGTCAGATTTATTCACAATCGCCCACAATGCTTTGTTAGCATTTGCCAATGTTTTTACAGCCTAAACTAGGCAGATTATTCAATTTCAAATCATGACCTAATCTACAGCGCTTTGGAGAAAACTTAAAGGCAAAGCTGAATCCTTTTGACTCTGTAGCAGATGTTCCTTGTGTAGTCTGCAGTGTACAGCAGGCTGCCGCATAAATCTGCTCCACCGCGTTTCCCTCTCTACTTACTTTAGGACTTGTGACACCAATGCTGATTAGAAACCAAATGCAAGCAGATCTTAAAAAAGAAAAGGTTTTGCAGATGTTTTTTCTCCTTAAAATCAAAGCTCAACATTTAAAATGCACAACATTGCTTCAAAAGGTGTCTTTTGCCATGTAGCGGTTCATAAATTATTAAAATATTCAATAAAAATGGGCTTTTGAGTTTCAGTAGGATTTCACATTTAAAAACTGTTGTTTGTTTTAAATTATACCCCTAGGTTGGTTTAAGCTTCTGCATTTCGTCTGTAAGTTAATGTACCTGTCCAAAGCTGGCCAAAGAGTCCTGGGGGCCCTGCTGCTCTTGGTCTCGTCTTCCATCCTCCAATGAATAGACGGTCCCATCTGCGTTCTGTACCCCTTCATCTTTCACCACCACTCCCTCTCCTCCGAGCACCTGCAGAAAGAAAAGTCAAAGTCAATTTTAGGTGGTAAAAACCAAATCCAGTATGCAACTGTAGTCAGAGCTTAAAGGCAGCAGAAAGTCTGTAAGAACACCGCATTGACCCAGCTACAGTCCCTTCAAGCAGGTCCAATAAGAGCAGTGACCTACAGTTAGTATGCAGAAGTCCATAGATTATCAACAAGGATGTGACTGCTGAAGATGAGACGACAGATTCAATTTTGCAAAGTGCAGAAACATCTCAGCGATATACGCCAATGCAGTGTGAGAAGAGGGAAAAGCATATAAAGACAGAAATGGAAAATGTTGCAGCTCTGCATGCCTGAAAGCTGTAACCATAGCAACCCTTCCCCTTATCCCCCTACCTGGAGTCTTAGCGGCTGCCTCTGCTTGCGGCTGTGGCTCGCCCCCCTGTCTCTGTCTCCATCTCTTCCTCGCTCTCTCCCATCCAAGTCCTCCTCCTCACTGTACCTGTCTATCCCCACAAGGTCATCAGAGAGGTCAGTCGTGTTGCTGCGGAGGTTGTCCCTGCCGATGCTGTCCACACTGGCCACACCGGAGTTGCAGCCCGCGGAGAGGTTCCCTGTGCTACTAGTGCTCGCACCGTTGGCTGTCTGGGCCAACAGGTCTCGGAGCTTGTACCTTACATCCTGAGTACAGCTGGAGCTCTGCTTCATGAGGATTGTACCGGGACCTGCTCCCATCCCATCACCGCCACACATGGAGCCGGGCCCCATGTCACCCAACGCCATCAGACTTACAGTGCTACTTTGATCCATGGGGCCTGTGCCGCTCTCACTGACACTAACGCTGGCACCTCCCAACCCCCCTGCCATGTTGCCACCCCCACATTCAGCCATGAAATTAGAGAAGTTTGCGTAACCCCCACCTGCACTACTAACAGAGCAGCTTCCACTGCTGCCACTCTCTCTCCCTTTGCCCATGGCACGTTCTTCTTGTTTTGGGAGAACCCCTCCAAGCATACCCCCTCCTGCTCCGGCCCCTGCAGCTGCTGCTGCTGCGGCTGCTGCAGCAGCTGCACTTGCTGCCCCTGCCGCCGCCTTCCTCTGAGAGATGATCTGGGTACACTCATCAATGACTGTCTTGATCTGTAAGATGCTGGCAGCTGTGAGGATGCAGAGGGCCTGTGACTGCAGCACAACCAGTGAGCCGCTGTACATGAAATCTACAAGCTGTTTCACAGTTTCAGCAGGCACCAGCGGCGGCACAGAGATTTCAGAGTGACCCAGCAGCAGCTTGTCCTGGAAGAAGGGGCTGCCAGCCGCCAGGACGCAGGCATGGGCACGCAGTGAGGCATCATGGATCCGCACGGTCACATCACAGAAGAGGCCCTCGCGCCGTTGGGTGCGCAGGGCTTCCAGAACTGACTGGCTGGAATTGTGCAGATGGATGTAGTGCACGGTTTCTGTGCCGGACACCATGGCAGGAGGGGGCGAATCACTGGGGACAGGGTGGGAGTGGGGGTGGGGGAGGGGAGCTAGGTGCCTGGGGTTTTGCGTCAGCTTGAGGTATAAGGTGGACAGGGAGGAAAACAGATACAGTGCATGAGCCACGAAGCGGGCTGCGTGGCTCAAACTGTCATGAGTTAGATGAGCTGCTTCTCTGCTGTGAGTAAACGGTGGAGGAGCTACCTTTGTTATTCTGAGGTGGGTGGTGGCTGGTATTGGTTTGTTTTAACCACCTTCACTGCACCTGTAAAAATAGTGAATTAAAATAATTACCAACACAGGAAACACTTGTTGTCATGCCATAGATATTTGAATATTTCATGTTGGCAAAATGCAAAACACTCCGGCTGCCTCAAAACGTAAAAACTGCAAACTCTTTTTGTTGTAATTCAGCAACATTTGGCTTGACCAAGCAATGTACTATTGGAAATATCCTTTACATGAGACAGAAAATATGGCTGACAGTGGTTACCATTTTAATACCACTGTAGACTGCAAACTTTACAAAAATTATTAAGAAATACTGCACATTTTATACCAAAATCCAAACTGTACTTTTTTTGAACAATGAGTAGCATTTTCTTTAACTGCCGTGTTTATTTTTCAAACCACTTAATGCAGCTGTAACTGAATGCGACAGAGGCGAAAACCTGAGCAGCGACGGGTTAATCATCAAATTAGTCGCGTGCATCATCGGGAAACACCTGTTTCGGACAAATGACAGCACGTGCTTTTGCGTGAGTCCAGTCAGTGGCTCCTTGGGTCAATTTACTTGGCTATTCCACGCAGTAGGTGGTCGGTAACGCAAAGCAAAAGACATTTTTACTGTTAGCTGTGAAAAGGCGGGTACCAGGACTAAGGTAGTGGGCGCTAACAAATAAGAACATTTCGTTAGTGGAGTCTGTTTAGGTTTATTACAAACATTATTTTGAATCAACGAATGCGCAATGAGCAAACAGGTTAGCGGTAACAGGCTAACGTTTGCTAGCGTTAGCTGTTGACATTAGCCCGCTGAGGTTTCGCGCGGAAAAAATGTACGAAATACTAATATCTATACGTGCAGACTAGGACTCGTTATCTAGTGAAACACGGATTAAAGTGTTATATACAGAAATATAACTGCCACAGTAGCGCCACTCACCGACTTCGGCCCCCACGCTCCAATAATGCTAACCGAGCTAGATTAGTGGCTAGCTCAAACTGCCAAAGATACTACTAGTAAAATTAGCATGACAGCAGCTAACGGGCTACATTTTCTGTTCGGAGTGAGCTAACGTCACACTCCAGTTTAATACATTTCAGATGTCACTGCGTGTAATTTAGTCGCGACTACTTACCGATGACATATGCAGTGACAGTTGGGCGCTTGTTAGTTAGTCAGATGGATGCAGCAGGAAGCCCTCATGTAAAGCACCCAGCCTGGTGAGAGCTCCAACAAACACTAATGCACACTGACACACACTCGCAGTTACACACGCAGGGAGAGTCACAGAAAGCGATGTGGAGTTTTCTCCCAAATAACGCCACCCAAAATGTGTCTGTGGGTTTATTTTTATTTTTCATGCAGCGCTTTTCTTAAATTCATACGCGTAGACTCATTCTTCACGAAGTAGGGCAAATACATTTTTTTCCACAAGCCCACATACCACCCACAGTTGAGACAAGAATGCCTAGATATGCATGCAAACACACCACCCACACACCTTCAAGGAAACGCAAACGCACGGGTTATTGTCTAAAACCTAATCTAGCCTTTAGTTTGTCTTCATTTGTGAGAATCTGGCAGTAGTTTGAAAACAACAGACAAAATATATTGATTTTACTTGGAGGGCATGGACAGGTAAGAAACAAAATGATTAAACTCTAAATGCTGCTGTCAGATTTAGTTTTGCTTCTGTTCCTGGGTGTTTAAAGCGTGCACACACACACACCAGGTGTATGCATGTGTAGCCACTTGAGAGGGGATGAACTGTTAATTTTGTTAGTACATGTATGTAAAAAATTACCACAAAAGGCATAATTGCAGTTTGAATTAAAGGCCTAGCACTACTTGAAGGAAGGCGTATCGCCCGCCATCTTTCATGCCAGAGTTTTAGACTTCAGATCATCATGTTGAGAAATGACAGAGGTTTAGCCAAGTTGGTCAAACCTTGGAAATAATATTACCGTCCTCATGCAATGTTGAGATTTCATGCGCACAATTTGCTAGTGTCAGCTACTACCAGACCAAGTTTTTGCTCAATATCTGTAAAACTGCAAGAGTTATAGGAATTTTTCTGTAGGCTAAGTTAGAATAGCTGTAATAGCCATCTCCAGAAGTTAATCAGTTGTAGATACAGCCAATAATTACTTTCTGAGCATTTCATTGAAATCCGTCCAGTGGGTCATGAGTGATTTTGCAAATAGACAAATAGAGAGGACTCCAACAATTCATTTCAAGGTTTTAAGCAAATATGTTGTGCGATGTGTTACTACGCTCGAAGCGCATGTTGGGAATGATGGTAAGCTACTACAACACCAAATCTTAGCTTAATATCTGTAAAACTGGCTCCGTTATACACAATTTTTGCTGTGGTACCATCTTGAATTTGGCTGAGTGCAGAAGATAATCAGTTATAGGTGCAGATTCAGTCATGAACGTTTCAATAAAACCACTAAGTGGTTCATAAGATATTTTGCTAACAGAGTTTATTTCAGTCGGGAATCAGGTTAAGTTCAAAAGTCAATAAGTTGTAAATGTCACCCCAATAATTACTTTGTGAAAGGTTTATTAAAGTCTGTTCAGTGATTCATGAGATATTTTTCTAACTGTACAAACACAAGTGCACACACAGGCAAAAACATTGCAGGCAATAATTACCATAGTTCAAAATAAGAGAATTCACTGTATAATTGTCACAAAGGTGATGTTTCGATTTAACAAAATCCAAATTTTTTTGTCATTTTTTTCATATTCTTTCAGTTAGGTTATTTACCTGCATAATCAATCAGTCAAATGTTTGTAATAAAATATATAGTTTCCTTCCCCGGTCAGTTTAAAGAAACAGAACCCTGTTTTGGTGGGGTCAGAAATTTGTGAAACTACAAGTATCATCATGAAATATTTCTCTTAACTGTTCTATCCTAATAATCCATTTGTTCTCATTTGTAAAAAATCATATATGGCTTCAACAAACGATCAGAGAAGTCAGTTGTTTAATTTTCAGACATTAAAATGTTCTTGCTTATAAATGTTCAGTCTGCTAGTTCAGGTTGAGACAAACCCAAGCATACTGTTAGCTACTGCTTTATAGACTTTGAGAGGGGGAAAAAAAGAGACAGGTTTTAATTCACAACAGAATATAATTTAATGATCTATAATATGATGAGTTGATCAGGTCACAAATTTATATTGAGGTAAAAAAATGAAGAAAATGAATCCGCACTCATCTTTGATTTGAAGTGAGGCATGCAGTCACAGAGCTTTGGACATTAAAGCTACAGCTCATCACATTAGGACACTGACACTCAGCCACAAGTACACACAAAAGCGCTCGTATCCACTCTGTTCTTAGGACCCAATAAACGTTTATTCTTTGCACATACAAGGAATAGACTTGGGATTCATCACAACACCAAAAGTATATTAAATCACAAATACTAATAAGATACGCTAACACTTCCTTTTTCTACCTTGTCCGCTTTTAAGGAATAAATGGTATGTTGCAGCAGGAATATTTGAATATGTGAGCGACACTGACAGTTACACAAACAAGGATTAGTAGCCTAGCACATTGTGTGAGTGTGTTGAAGATGATTTTAACAGCCGTGACTTTTGTATCCAACCCAATTTGAGTGAGCTCTTATCGAGCTGTAAAAACAAGTTTCATCCTTCAGTTAGAATGATGTCAGTCATTTGTTATTTACGCTAAAATGCCACTGTTGTAACGCTCATATAAAAAGTGCAGACGTTAACTAATGTATGGTGCAAAATCCTTATAACTTCTGGGATTCAAAGTGGCTTCAGCTCTATAAACACAGTTATATATTTGCCTCCATATAAAAATAAAATTAGCAGTACACAAATATTGCACACCTAAGGAGTTTAGATTTATCAGATTATCGATAAGCTATCGAGAAAATGTACAAACAGGGAAATAATAAACACTCTGGCAGTATAAATAAATATTTGGATCTTCAGTTTTAACTCTATGCATGCGGCATGTCTCTCAGGATGGGGCAGAGGTGGAGTCACGGCTGCCAAGGTGAGATGGATCTGGGCTGTGCAGTGGATGAAGGTCATGATGGAGCAGCAGGTAGTTCTTGTAAGCCAACAGGAGGGAGCTCCTCAGTGATGCTGGGCATCCAGCTCCCTCTGGCGGCAGCCCACGGCAGTGATGAGAGCAGCTCCTTTACCGCTGCCGTCCTCAGACAGCAGGAAGTTGACATCACATTTGGGAGCAAGTTCTTTCACTGTCTGCAGGAAGATCCGAGAGAAGCTGAGGAAAGACGGCAAAAGGAAACTGAGTTAAGTTCACTACTCAAATCAGAGATTTAAAGAAAAAATCCTGTCCAGTATAGGCAAAACTTATGGCTGTGATTGTTTTACAACAAACATCACAAGCAATTACATCAGCTGGATAACTGAGTATGGATTAAAGTTAAAAGAGCTTGTCTGGTTTTCACTTTCAATGTACAAAAGAACAGAACATTTTGGTGTCATTTTGGGTGCTATATACAAACAATGTCAAATTTGACACAAAAACAAAAAGGTTTCAAATCCTAATATGTGAGTGGCTACAAACAGCGATTCTTCATCATTTAGATCATATTTTCCCATTCCATAAGAAACGGTGATCTCTGCAGCTGTAGTTTACTCATCTACGGCCACTTTTTTTTTTTTTTTTAACTCTGATAGGCTTTCAGAAAGAGAATAGACAGCCCCTTCAGCCCCTTTGGTCTGATTCTATCCTAGATCTTACTGTGGGTGCAGCTTATAGAGGGTGCCGTCAACGCCCACAGTGACGTCCAAGTGGTCCAGTCCTCTGTTCTCACGGATCTTGTCCACAACAGCAGCCATGCCGGCTCCACAGATCTGCGCGGCACGACGTGACACTGTGCCACACACCTCCTTGACAATAATACTGTCATCACAGGTGCTGTCGAGTCCCAGCTGCTGTAAGATTGCCCTGACCTGCAGCAGCGCCAGACGATCACTGTGAAGCAAGAAAAGGCGGCTAAGAGTAAGTCAGAGGTCAGCCAGCAACAGTGGAGTCACTGGATACGTCTCAGCTGTTCCTAGTGGCTAAGGTAAGCTTAAACCATAGCATCTCCCTTCATTCATTCTTCAGTGTATTATTTCACTGCCTGCTACCTTTTTAGTGAGCAATGCTGGTTAAGCTAGTGCTTTTATGTTGATATTCTTTATATAAAGGTTTTAGCAAACACATTTCTGTACAGTATTGTGGCATTAGTTTTTTTTTTGTATATTTGCTGTTTTTAATTATAAAAGCATTAAAAACTCAATCTGAACCTGTTTGATAATCCCCATTTAAATAAAAATGTTTTGTTTTTTTGTCCTGTTATGGCATATCAGGCATACCATATGGAGAAGATGGCTGCCTAAATGTGCCAGAACAGATTTGCTCTACAATATGGATATCTCAAAAAGAAAATCCAGATTGCATGATTTACTTTATTGAATCAAGACTGAATCTAGCATCAGAGTAGGCAGGTCAGTGAAGCACAGGGTCAGCAGTCCCCAGGACAAAGAGGTACTGGGAGAGATGCAGTGCACAAGCCCCCCCAACCCAGCCACGCCACCACTTCCCGCCCCGCAGGCCAAGCCCAGGACCCGACCCCCCAACGGCCCTGCACCCACACCAGCTCCCAGCAAAGAAACTGCTCAGCACCAAGCAGGAGAGGCCCCCGCACAGCCTCCAACACACCGGGCAGGCATCAGTCCACCGCAGAACCCGAAACCCAGAAGGACCAAGGTGAAAGAGCATATAGCCATCTCCCTTGTTGAGCCAACCCCCTGAGAGGTCTAGTGGGAGGGGACACCCACCAGAGCCCAGCGCAGCCCCAGGGACCCCAACCAAGCCGACATCCCCAGGAGCCATAGACCACCCAGCGGGAGCCCACCAGTCTGGGACGTGGCCCGGGCACCCACACGAACAACCCCAATGTGGTGTGGTTTCTCAGGTCTATCTGTAGATTAAGATACCCTTTACCTTGGTACGCCCTACACAACCTCTTAGAAGATGGCTGAATCACATCAAATTTGATAACCCTCCTTCAGTGTCATGGTTCAGTCATGCAGTCATGTTGCTGCTATGCTCTTAGCTCTTGTCAAAAAGGTTTTTTCCTAAAAATTATTTGCTTACCTGAGATCTGCTCCTGCTCTATACGCCCCTGGCATGACTTTCAGACTGCGTCAGAATTTGCTTGAAGATCTTGCCCCACTATTGCAACACTTCCACCACAGATATCACAACTGAGCTGCGTAGGTTGTTTCCATGGTGTTATCACGATCGTGGCATGAGGCCAGCATGGTTAGCTCTGTTTCAAATTTTTGACAACCAAGTCACACTGGTGCAAGTAGGCCTACTTCATGGTGATGCTCCCACCTCGCTCCACCTTGGACTCTGATACAATGTTATCTTGATGAAAAATCACCACAACCTTGCTATGGAAGTTTTGTAAATGCACAAAATGCACCCTATCAAATATAATGGGAGGCCCACTGTGTTCTTAACACACACTCAAAAACGTCACCAAGACCCTTCAGAGACCATCCACGTTTTGGCTGATTTATTATTTTACAGTGGGGTCAATATCCTGTGTAAAGAGGGCCCCAACAAGCTGAGATCATTTACCACTTAACAGTATTGCAGTGCTCAGAAAGGGTATTTTTTTAGTTATTAGTGCTCAAGTGTTATCTCAAATGGCTGCAACTTTGTTTTTACCCTGTGTAGAAATTAGTGGAAACTAGTGGAAGTGGAAGGAAAAAGCTAAATTGGGATGCACAGTTTTTCATCCATTATTTACTGCTGAACTGCTTTTGTTGTAAATTTTGACTTGAAATGTTTTGTGGTAAAATCCAACATGGATGCTGCTCTAATATTCTCTAATTTAATGTCTGAAAGAAACTATTTACTATAGCTGATGTATCTGATGGTGTGGTCTAGATAGTAACTTTCCAGCATGAAATATATCTTTTTTTAATCCATTGAATTCTGTTTGTGAATAATTGAAAGTAAACGCAAACTGGCAGTAATCCAACACCATATGGTGTTTGTTTGTAAATGCTCAGATTTGTCCACATTGCATATTCATTTTAATGTTTTTGCCAAATGATTGTAATATATAGTAAAAGTATAAATTTATACAGCATAACTTTGAATATATTGATATTTAGTCATTTTTAAAATATATTTAATTGTTTATTGTGGAAGAAAAGTTTGCGCAGTTAAATAGTTAGTTGGTGATTTGACTTGGCAAACAGCCTCTGGAACTATATAGATGAATAACACTCAGTAAAATCTGGGAAATGACTCACCTCTCTATTTGTGACAGGAACTTTGTTTCAAAGATGCCTCTGGTCTTCAATGTCTCTGAGATTTGTCCCCGGAAGAGGAAACCACGCTTGGTTAGATCAATTAAAATCTGCCGCACAATTTCACCCAGGTACATTCCACTGCACATCTTCTCATATCTAAGGGGTATTCAGACAAGATCAGCTTCATCAATGAGGATAGTAAGACAGAGAAACTTTAATATTTACTTTTATCAATTAACAGTCTGTTTAAAATGAAAAATGACACAAGAGTATGATCAGAACTATTTTACTTAAATCTAAAAATATTGTTTGTACTCATCACCTTTGTTTGCCTTCATTGAGTGAGTTCTCATCCACTGCCTGATCGTAAATTGTCCTGATGTCATCCAGGCAGCCATTATCCCCAAAGGCCCCCCACTCCATGTTCACACACATACGACCCTCATTTCCCGGCACTATCTCAATGTTTCTCATTTCTTCCATGTAGCAGGCATTACTTCCTGTGCCTGTTAGGACACAGCAACAGCTGGTAAATCTCAGGAAAAAGTTGAAATTAAACACCAATAACAATAGTGGTAGTAGTTTATTTTTTTTTTTTGTGGGCACCATTCAGAACATCAAAACATCTTAAGAAATACTTAACTATGTAGTTTTGACATAACAATTATTTATACAATACCTTTTCCCTTAAAGTGATATAATTTAAATGTAATTAAGAAAAAACTTTTGAGTAGATGTCTGATTCACCTGCAATCAGTCCAACTTCACAAGTAGGTTCCTCATATGCACAAGTCATCATCGTTCCCACTGTGTCATTCACAATGGCCACCACATCCAGTTCAAACTCCTACAATACATGCAGAATTGGTCACTTAAAAAAGAACAGTGAAATTAAATATGTTACAATAAAACTCAGCTGAAGTCTGAAGTTTAACAACAACACGGCGTAATAAAGATAAACACATGCATTTCATACTAATTCTCTGTCTTTGGTCAGTAAGCATCATGCTATATTTTAAGAACAAAAAATGTTAGAATCATTCTGGGGAAAATAATTAACGTCTGCTAAAAGAGTGATAATGTTTATGCAACTCATTAACTTTGAAATCAATCTGATTTAAGATGGCCACCATAGCTAAGCAACCTTAACAAACACAAAAATGGCTATAACTCAGTTAGTTTCACAGATATTGAGCTAAAATTTGGTGTGTAGTTGAGTCATCCCCAGTTTATTCTCTGAGTGCTAACAAGACCTCACTTTGGAACTTTGTCTTTCACAGTCAACTGTGTTTGTTAGCAAAATTTCTTTTGAACTATTGGACAGGTTTTTCATGAATCTTTCAGAACATGACTATTTTTGT
>JAOXNZ010000155.1:1240933-1251192 GCA_028566095.1 Kryptolebias brasiliensis
TGGTTCACAAACAAAGGACCCTAATGAACCTCTATTGTTAGGAGAGTGAGTTAATCTGCATGTGAATCCAGCTTACATAACATCTCAGTTTTAAATAGCTCAAACTCCACACTCTGTTTTTGAATTGAGAAAGCTCCTTGGATGAGAAGCAAAACATCTTCAACTACAGAATAGAAGTCCAGTTGTTTTTGTTTTTAACCTGTTTTGGATTGGCCTCAAAGCAAACAAAACACTCCAAGCCTTCAAGTATTACATCTTTGGTTGGGTGCATGGAACTAGTGTCATTTTGAGGAATGGTCACCACATAGTGACAGCCAGGTTAAATGTTATGTACACTACTGATAAAGTAATATTTTTTTCATCTTTATCACAATATATTACACAGCATTCTAAGTCTCATTGCTGAGAGAAATAGAAGTTGATGTTCTAGTGATGTCAAAAACTGGTAACAGGTGATAGTCAATGAGTGTTGTCATATTTCATGTATTTCAAGTAATTCATCTAGCTGAAGCTTTTATTTAATAAAAAGTGCTCAGGTAAACGTACCTCCAACAAAATGATCTGAGCAAATTCTGTACTGCTTGAGGCTTGTATCTGATAGTTCTGCCTGACCAAGATTTATCCACCAGTGACATCTTCAGGGCTGGAACAATTTGTGCTTGTTCTTCGTGGTTCATCACGACTGCAGGGATTCTGTAGTATAACTTCTTATCTCTGTCATCCATATTTAAGCAGCTGAAAACTGCATAAGTTTACCATTGTGGTTGAATAATCACGAGTCACTCTTTGGGTTCTCTGTATCCTACGTGTTTAGACACTGGAGGTTGTCTTCCAACATGACTGCTAGACTGTGCGTAAACATTCTGTGACAGTATCGTGGAGCGGTCTGTAGGCATGCTGGAGTTGTTAAATCATGTTGAAAACATTCACACTGTACGAATTTGTGCTTCACTGATGAGTGATTTGTAGTCTAGATAGACTGAACACAGTCTAGTTACACAGACTGTCTGTTCAGGCTGTGTGTTGCTGCGGTCCACAGCTCCAAAATATCATAGTGGTTCATGCTAACACTACTTTAGAAAGCTTTACGTTGATGTCAGTTGAGGATTACATGGTTATTTAAATGGACTTTGTGGTTATTTGCAAATGCAAATAGCAGCAGCAACAAGCTGTAAAGCTTCTGGTGCAGCCTGGGAGCACTTTCTGCCAGAATATTTAAGACAGACGTTAGCTTATCAGTCCTGTCAGACTTAAACACTATTTCTCCATAACGAGGTCGTTCAAAGAGGCAAGATATGTTTACACTTCAAAATGACTGAACTGTCTCTAATTGCAAGCTGACTTTTTTTTTCGGTGTCTAGTCTGTTGACTATGACAAACATTGTTAAATGTGTTGCCATTTTAATTGAACTGCCTCTGCACCTCCTCCAGTCTCTGAGCTTGACCTGCACCGTGTGGGGCGAACCAACCCCTGAGGTGTCCTGGTTCAAAAATGAGCAGGAAGTTGCCTCCAACGAGCACACCAAAGTAACATTCGACGGGGGCAAGTTTGCCAGTCTCGTCATCAACAAAGTCACTCCCGAAGACTCTGGTAAATACAGTATCAACGTTCGGAACAAGTACGGTGGTGAGTTTGTCGAGATCACCGTCAGTGTCTACAAGCATGGAGAGCAGATCCCCGAGCCCAAACTGGGACAGCCTAAAACAGCCACGTCAGCAGCCACGCCTGCACCATCAAAGTCCCCAGCTCCCCCCGCCAAGACTCCCACCCCCACCCCATCTAAGGCTCCGACCCCAGCGCAGTTCCAGAAGACCTCAACTCCAGCCTCCACTCCTGGTTCTACCCCAGTTCCTAAGTCCCCAACCCCAACTCCACCTCGCAGTGTCAAATCCCCAACCCCACCCAGATTCATGAAGTCTCCCACCCCACCCAGAAAGTAAAGGGTGGTGATGTGTGAAGAGGAACCTTTCACTGTTAGCAACATTGCTCATTAGCATGAGTGTGAAACCATGAGCTGTTTCTTTAACCCTCCTGTGGCCTTCGGGTCAAATTGACCTAAAGTTACAAGGTCTTCTTTACCTCTCTTTGTCTCTCTGTCTTTTGAGGGCTTCAGGAGGGTTAAAGTTGATTTAGTTGTAGACAACACTCTTGTCCAAATGTCAAAACTGCTGCATACTACTGCTGCTTCTGCTGCTGTGACAGATTTCAGTGAATGGGTTCATAACCAGTTATGATACCTGATGCTTCGTTGTTTCATTTTTAACTCAAGTAGGAGAAGAAACAGGAGAAAAACAAAAGAGCCACCTAGACTAAAGTTTAATGTTTTCAAAGCAGAACCTTCCACTGTGCAGTGTTAGTGGAATGCCTGTATCCATTTTATGATTGTCACAGCATATTTAAGGTTTATTACATATGGGGTCTTATTTCCAGGAGTTGATTAGTGGTGTGGAAGAAAGGAGGTGCTTTCTTTGGACATTTACCCAGTTTCAGATGTCAGCTCCCATCTTTTATACTAACAGAAGTTTTACATCCAGTGATTCTTGTGCTTCTCAAATGTGCTCACTTTGAGTTTCACCTCCAACAAAAGGGCTTACATTTAGATCTTATGCATTACTGCGCTCCCAGATTTAGGCAATTTTAGACTGATAATAATAGCAAACACCAATCATAAAAAACTATAGAAATTTGACCCATGTTGTAATAAACCAGAATTCTACTATAAACTGGATCACCTCAGTGCCAGGAAAGTGCTACCACATACAACAGATTACTATTAATTTGTTCTCCTATTAGCAAGTTTTTCCTCTTCCATGTGGATCTTGTTGTTTTAATGTTATCATAAAGCCTGACACTGAAGATGTGAGTTATCATATTCACTTCCTGCCTTTCTCTCTATGCCAAAAAGGTCCATCTGTCTCTGGATTGTTTTTTTTTTCTTCTAGTGCTTTGTTATGGCAATAAACTGTCTTCATCATCCTCCTCTGTGGTCTTTGTGTGCTGTCTCCTCCTCATTGTTGTTGTGTATCGATAACACACATCCTTAAACAGCAATGAATAAGGTCAGAAGTAAAAATGTGCTGCCATGCTGTAGTCTTCAACAGACTGTGTGACTGGCAGGTAGGCAAACAAACCTGCTCCTGAAACTCAGGTGAGCTGAGGTGGGCGGAGCTTGTTACAGTATCTGTCAGTGGAGTGAGCAGTGCAGGTACAACAGGCTTTTAGTTTGCAGAGTGTTCAAATCGCCGGCTTTATTACTACTAGTTTATGTTGTAGAGCGAGCAGACACTTCTCCAGAAGAAGCTATGTTTTGTATTTTTTTAAATTATGTATTATTAAGTCTTGTGATTGTGTAGGAAACAAGGATATCTTTCTCCAATGATCAAGTAAGTGTTTATTTATTTGGTTTAATATTTTTTCAGTAAATACCATTTATGTAACTTACTGAAAAAAATCATCATGCCTTATTGTTTAGGCTGTGCACAAGAGTTTTCATCCTTAATTCACGTTTAATTTTTTTCTCTCTCTTCTTAATTCAACAAATGTGTTCACCCATTGCAACCAAGGACTTAGTTATTTACAGATGAAAAAAATGTTAATTCTGGGCTATTGATCTCTTGCTGATTTTGTTACTGAAATAATCATATACTATCAGAGTAATTTGAGAATTCTGTAACAGTTTTGTAACATTTCACACTGAAGGTAGAGAAGACACCTGTGCACACAGACTTCGAGGGCATCTGGCATCCATGGAGTCCAGTCAGTCTAGCTTGTCTTCAGTCGAAGTCCCTGAGGTCTACATTGAGCCACACTATAAAGAATCATACCGCCTGGCCATTTTTGCTCTGCTGTGTGGAGGGAGAGAGGCTTACGAGGAGTATGTACGAGCTGAGCAGATCAGCCACCTTCTGTCAGAGCAGGAGATTCTCTTCATCCTGGAAAAAGCAGAGAAACCGGTCATGGAGGATGATTCAGAAGGCAAAGACAAGGTGACAAACCTGTCCACCTATTTCCCACTTGAGTCAGACGAGGAGGTGCCTGACCTGGAGCTGGGGTGGCCAGAGGTGGATCTGAAAGGTGCAGAAACCAACATAAGCCTGCTGTATCACCCACCCAGACAAAACACACCAACCATTAAAGAGGTGGTGAGGAAGCAGATTCTAGCAGCTCGTCAGGTGAGCTCAGAGTTCTGTCAAAGGTTTTTTTTATTTGTTTTTTTAAGAAAGCCAGACGGACATGGCTAATGTGTCAGGTGGAGTCATGTGTAAAGAATTTTCTTCTTGTTTTTTGGAGCACAGAAAATTAACTGCCCATAGACAAGTTATTAGTATCTGAAATACACAATGAAAGGTGTTGCTTTGCACAGAGAAAAATACACATCACCCCACATATTTGTCCGCAGGGCTTGGCTAAAGTTTACATTACTGCACAGAAAGCAGACCACACTGTTCATTTTGATGCAGTTACTATGGCAACCCAGTATTTGTTCCATTATTAGATAATCAGATTAGTGACTGATTGTATCCTTTACAAATATTATTTTATTTTTATTTTCGTGTGTGCAGCCTGAATTATTTTTCATTACCCCATTTCTTAAGGGTTGTAATGTTAATGATGAGGCTGTTATCTCTGGATTCATTTACAGTATATAACACATTTAAAACAGCCCAGGTACAGTCAAACCAGATAATACAACAAAATAAAATAAAAACAAGAATTAAAAGATCAAATAAAATAATAAAATATGCATAAAAGCATTGCAAAAGTAGATAAGGTCTATTAAAATCTTGTGCTGTGTTTAAATCAAAAGTCAAATAATAAACAGATCTTAGGCAGATATTTAAAAGTCTCTATTGTTGGAGCCATGAATGTTTTCTAAGTTTGGAGCAGCCACTGCTAAAGCCTGGTTTCCTTTATATTTCAATATGGATCTTGGAACATCTCAGAGAAACTGGTTGGTTGACCGGAGTGCTCTTTCTAGAGTGTGGATGTTTAGAAGATCAGTTAAATATAACAGGGAGCAACCTTTTAAAACCTTAAAAGTTAATATTTTAAAATCAACTTGAAAGCAAACCGAATGTCTGTGAAAAGATGCCAAGAATGGTTAAGCATTGTTGTTTCTTTGTACCTGTCAGAAGGCTGGTGGTACTTTCATCACTTTATACTTTTGCAGTTTTAGTTGCTACACACCCAAACTTTAGTAAGTACGACAAGAAGCCACCTGCCATGGGTCTCTGAACACCTGCCTGAGCCCCACTTAGTACACAACATTGTCACTGCAACATTAATGAGTTATTTTACTGGAGAATAACTATTGATATCTTGTGTAGTTTGAGGATGGATTGATTTTGGCTTTAACCATAACCTTAACAAAATAGCAACCGCTGAGTACAGGATGGGGGTATAAAGTGGTGAAAGTACAAATTAATCAGCACCCGAGGACTTCATAATCCTCCATTCTTTTTTCTGGGGTTTGTCAGTTTTAATGCAACTTGTAACCTTAAGTTTAAGTTAA
Source organism: Kryptolebias brasiliensis (assembly GCA_028566095.1). Lineage (NCBI taxonomy): Eukaryota > Metazoa > Chordata > Actinopteri > Cyprinodontiformes > Rivulidae > Kryptolebias > Kryptolebias brasiliensis. The sequence continues at coordinate 1,246,447 of JAOXNZ010000155.1, forward strand.
ATATTAAAGCACTTTCGACTGTTTTAAATTTAAAATAATAGGTTATTTACTGTTTAGTGATTATTAAAACTGAGTAGCATGACTCAAAATGACATGAAACCTGCAGAAGCAAATTACGTTGTGTGGATTGGCACATTTCCTCTGTCTCACATTAGAGCCTGTGGTATTCACAAGCAGACATATTTTAGTTTCCATGTTAGAAAAACACACCTTTTTCCTCCTTTGCACACTTGCTGGAATAAAATCATTTGTCAGTAACTTGCTACGCTAGATGCCGATGTGTCTGTTGTAGGTTTAGATTTGTCTCTCTAGACATGGCACAGGTTCACAAGATTAGGGTCTGGAAAAGTTCAAGTATCAGTTTTGTGTTAGCAGCATATTCTCTGCAGACAGCTCATATTTGCTTGGTTATAATAAAGTCAGAATAAACCTTACAGGAAAAGAAAGTTTGTGGAGTCAACTCTGAAGGCTTTACACATGTAAAGAGCAAGTAGAACCTATGTTTATCACCCTCTGCTGAAAGGCGGAGGAAAGTAATTACTACATCTACATTTGATTAACTTCTAGAGCTAACCCAATTCAAGATGGTGACCACAGCTAATTGACCTTAGAAAACACAAAAATGTCTGTAAGTCAGTCAGAACCACAGATATTGAGCTAAAGTTTGGTGTTGTAGTAGCTCAAAGTCATTCACAATACATACACTGAGTGCTATACATTGCATTAAATCTTTGCGTAAAACTTTAGCATTAACTGTTGGAATCAACCAAGTTTCTCTGTTATCAAAATATCTCATGAACAACTAGACTGAGTTTATTAAAATTTTCAAAAAGTACTCATTCGATTTACTTCTATAACTGATTAACTTTTGAAGTCAACCCAGTTCAGCTGATTGATGTGGTAGAAACTGAGAGACACAGCAGATACTCTGATAATGACAATACTCCACAATACTGCATAAGATTGTGCATAAGGTTGCTTTTAAGGTTTGGCCAAAATGGCTACAACGTCATTATTTCTCAACAAAAGATGATCTTAGTTTAAAACTCTGACATGAATAAACAATAATAATAAATTCATAACACCCTTGAATTTGAGGAACATCATCTGGGACCTCTTTTAAGAAGACTGCCTCATCACAAACAGCTCACACAGAACTGCCCATACAGTCACTTATTCCTACAGTTTTACATAAAGAAAATATTCAAAAGTGCTTCCATCAGCTTCTAAAACAGCGTGTTTTGTGTTTTTAAGGTCAGTTGGCTGTAGCAGCCATCTTGAATTGGGTTGACTCCTAAGTTTAATCTGTTGTAGAGGTACATCCAGTGATTACTTTCTGAGAGCTTCAATAAAATTTGTTCAGTGGTTCATGAAGTATTTTAGTAACACACACATGCACATGCACACACATGAGCAAAAACATCCCTGCCTTTTAGCAGCAGGTGATAATGAGTTACAAAACAGTGTGTGTGTTTAGTGGACTTTCCCTGCTCAGACAGTCACCAACTAATAGTGACTTGTGAAAATGCTAAATGCTTAAACCCAGTGCATTAGTTTCAGTTGTTATTGAAACTGGTAAAACTGGATCTGATTGTCATCAGGACACATTCCATAGACCAGTTCTGCTTTTAGGTGTCTCTCTCTTTCTCTTCAACAGAACTTCTCCTGTAATTCAGAGAATTTATTAGGTGAAAAATCTCACAAGTTATGTTATGAAGATTTATCAAAAGTTAGAGATGTTGGATCAAATCCAGAATTCAAAAAACAAACAACAAATATATTTTAAAAAGTCAGTTTTCAAACTTTAAAAGGGGTCATTAGATTGCATATGTTTCCATTTTTAAGTACAAATCGAGACTAAGTCTTTTATTTGTTGTTTAATTGGTCATTTACGATGGGTATTCTCCCCCAGATTTGTTTTTGTATTTTGTTGCATTACAACCTTGAATTTAAATGGATTTTTACTTTGACTAATGGATCTACACAAAATGTTCAAAATTAATCACGGTAAATAGAGAAAAAACATGTTAAATAATTCTAAAAAATATAAAACTGAAAAGTGGTGTGTGCAATTGTTCTCACCCCCTGTGTCTTTGAAGCCCCAACCATTACCTTTAGAAGCCAAATAATGAGTTAAATAAGATCCACCTGTGGCAATCTAAGAGTTAAATAATCTCAGTGTATAAACACCTGCTGTAACAGCCCACAGAATCAATGCCATTTCAACCCCTCTAAGCTTTAAAAATTACCACCAAGCAAAATACATCATCAGCGACAAAGTTGTGGAGAAGAACAGATCAGGCCAAAGGTGATCCTGGCAGAACTGCAGCTCTTCTGCAGTGATGGGAAGAGTGAGACTGAAGTCCACCTTCCAGCAGGACAATGAGCCTCAACACTCTGCTGAAGCAACACTCCACTGGTCTAAGGAGAACCAGTTAAAGGTCCTGGAGTGGTCCAGTCAAAGTCCAGACCTCAGTCCAACCGAGAATCTCTGGTTTGATTTAAAGATTGTTGGACACAAGCAGCACCCATCCAACCTGAAGGAGCTGCAGCAATTTGGTCATAAAGCACAGACAAAAGCCCAGGTTAGATGCACCAAGATCATGGAGATGGCCCTAAAGAGACTTGATGCTGGAACTGATGCAAGAGGTGGTGACACAAACTGTTGACTTTTTGGGACTGATTACATATGCACGTACAATTTTTCAGTTTTATATTTTTTTAGAATCATTTAAAACAAGTCGTTCATTTTCCCCCTAATTTAGCTTCATTATTCTGAAGTATTTTTGTGGAATCAATACTTCTAAACAAATTAAAGATCTATTTAAACTCTAGGTTGGAAGGCAACAAAAAGAAAAAAAAATGTAAAAGAAAAATTGGGGGGTATATTTTGTTGCATGTTTTAATTTTCACAAGAGACTGGAGCAATATGAGACAAGATGTAGTTCAGCTTGGTTGAAAAACATGGAATGTGTCTGGACAGAAAAAATCTTCATACACTTACAATTTTTTGTTTGTTTTCTTTGATAAACATCAGTATTACACAATCTACCCTTTTCATAGCTATGACTCTGAACTTCTCCCTCATATTTGGAATTAAATGAATATTATCTTGCTCTGTGGATTCATGTTCACATGTGGAATATCTGTCTCTAGGTTATTGCCATAGCAATGGATGTCTTCACCGATGTGGACATTTTTAAGGGGATCATCAGTGCGGCGCAGAGGGGAGTGGCTGTCTACATCCTGCTGGATGAGTCCCACTTCAGCAGCTTCCTCCACATGGCTCACAGTCTGGGTGTTAACGTGCAGGACACAAAGGTGAGACAAAACATGGAAGCAGAAGGTTTGTAGCTGGCACTACGTTTTTTGATTGTTTGAGGATAAACCTAATAATAATGTGTTGAGAAATTATATGTAAAACAAAGCCTGACAAACTTATATTTTGCCGTTATTGTAGAAATCTAAAAAAATCATTAAATCAGCACAACATCCCCATCCAAATGGAAATGCTTAAGCAAGCAATTTGGGTACCAAACTCCCAACTTTCCAATGACAAAAACTGTTTGTGTACTCATCTCTTGCAAAATAAAACAGTTTTTTGTTAAGCTGAATTTGCATCTGCAATTCCCATTACTTTCCAGTTTCCACTGCAGACTTTTCTGTCACAGAGGCCTTTCCTTATTTGTGTGCACAGCAGACACTTGGGACAGGGTTGTAGCCTTGTCACTTTTGTTGGTAACAGTAGGAAATTTCAGTCAGTCATTGTTTTGATTGATAATTCAGCAACTATTTTATCTATTGAGATCATGAAGCTTCTGGTTAGGACAGAAAAGCAGGGATTTTAGATTTCACATTCAAAGATCTAACTTATCACACACCCATGCAGGCTATATTCAACTTGCAGAAGACTCTGACCTGAGTATAACAAGCTCCTGATGTTTAAAAGAAAAGAAAACATCTCTGCATTTTTCTCCTTTGTCTCACAGAAAATTGTGCCTGTGGCAGGACCTTTCTTCTGTTGGCAGCAGCACTTAATGGATTAAGGCTAACATTTCCTCCACACCCTCATTGAAATATTTAAGTGTTTTTATTTACCACCTCTTCCCTGCTGCATTTCTACTTGTTGTTATCATAGCGAGACAACTGCAGCAGGCGTGGAACTGTCAGTGTCTGGATTTTCCTGTTAAACAACATTGACCTAATGTTTTCGCGGTACAATCAACGAGTTGTCACAGAGAACACACTGACTGCTTTGTGATCTTTGTGAAAGGTGACAGACAGCAGTAATATCGAAACACCAACCTCATAAAAACTCAGACATGTTCAATCATGCCGGGTATCTCAATGTTTGTTTACACTCTCCTGCTTGTGTGACAACTAGTAGGAATGGAAATTCAAAAAAGACTAGAAAAATGTGTACTGTACATACTTTATATGTGTTGCAACATAAAAACCAAGTGCACTTACTATCAGAACTATCAGACTACAGCATATGTTTCAGGGTGATTTTTTTTTATCTGCTCAACTGAGTGTCTGGATATTGGAGGAATGACGAGGTGTTTTCAGAGCTCAAGACTTGTCTTAATAAAAGAGATGAAGTTCTACTTTAATTTTAAAAACTAAAAACAATATTAAAGGCTGTTGGGATTTCTTGATCCCTCCGGGTTCCTTAATTGAGAAGAATCTGTCAAACACCAATACTTCAAATTTAAAGTTTTTTTATTAAACAATAACAGTAAAATA
>JAOXNZ010000155.1:1273228-1284215 GCA_028566095.1 Kryptolebias brasiliensis
TGTGGCCCTGCGATGGACTTGCGACCTGTCCAGGGTGTCTCCCGCCTCTCGCACAGTGACTGCTGGAGATAGGCACCAGCTCCCCGTGACCTGGAATGGAGAAGCGGGTAAAGAAAATGGATGGATGGATTTACTGCCATGTCCAGGCCAGCGGGTTCTGGGACAGAGCAATAATCACGATCCAGAGTAGAATTGCATTCCATAGGCTGCTCATCTGCTGGGTTATCTGGCTCAGGTCTCCTCACTTGGTCCCATACACTTGGTCTTGGAGGCTGAACAGAGTAGTCGTTCCATTGAAACAATACATGGACAGCTCCTTTATTTACCTTCCTTCTCCCCCCAGCGGTTTTAGACTGAATGAGCTGATCTGGAGTGAAGTGCAGACTGCAAACTTTGCTGTGTGGCATTTTATTGAACATGTTGTGACAAATACTCACTAACCACCGTCTTCTTAGTTCAGCCAAAAACACCTGAGTTGTTTCTTCAATATTATTTTTTATTTTTATTTTTTAAAAGATTTCTACAAAAAACATACTTTATGCCTATATTTTCACTGATGTTGGCTTCAAAACACCTTTTAGTTCAGCTTTAAAGGTTTTAATCAGTAATCCTAATCCTCCTTTTTGGAATTGTTACAGTCAGTCGGGCAGTCGCCATCATGAACAAACCACCAATGCCCCACCACACTCTGATTAGAAGGGGGCCTGTATTCTGATATTAGCATCACAGAAAGATAGTCAGCAGAGCCAAGGTGGAGGTGGGGTGCTGCCTGTAATACCTCCTTGATGTTACAGACGACATTTTGTTTTATTTTGATAAATGAAGAAAATAATATCAGTTGAAAACAGCATCTAAAGTAATATAGAGGCTCAAAAAGAAATATATTTTTATTTTATTGTAATTTTTTAAATTACAATTCTTCCTTCCTTCAGCTGCTCCCTCTTGCAGGGGTTGCCACAGCAAGCAAATTTGCACAGAAGATTTGGCAAATGTTTTATGCCAGATGCCCTTCCTGACAACCTGGGCTCAAACTTGCAACCTCAGGGTTTTGAGATCACAAGATCACAGCCCTGACCACCTATCTACAGCGCCTGCCCTCATATGATACTTAATCTATAATTCTACCCAAATATGCATTTTTCCTAAACATCTTTTAACTTTTTTTTTATTCCAGTCTGCAGCATTAAAATCCTTTGACTAACCCTGTGAAAAGAAATATATTAATTTGTCTATTTACATATTTTACACATTTACATATATAGTTATGATTTAAGTTTCAGGTAATGTCTTAAAGTTATATTTTGAATAATTTTGGTGAAGTGGGGTGAATGTTTTGCTCCTTTCCACTGTGTTTGTGTTCATCCCCGAACCTCTCGCTCTGACATGACCAGGCACCCCTCTGAAGTTGTGTAAAGGTTGCTAAGGAGGCCGTTTATCTCTAGCTTTCTCTGGAGTTTGCCTGGAGTTGAGCCGATGCTCCTCAACTCTGTTGACCCTTAGCTCTTGCAGTGGCTGGCTGTCCAAAGAAGCAGGTCTTTGGCAGACCTCTGCATAGCTGAGCTTTCTTTTGCCCCTGTTCAGATGGTGGAGTTGAGAGAATGGGTTTTTCTGTAGGAACAGCCTGAGCAAACACAGGCAAAGCAGGTTCTGAAGCTGCTGTCAATGGAGAGACTCTTTCCTCTGATTTGGACTGTTCAGGTTTATATTCTTTTGATGCTGGTGAAAAAGCACTTGATGCTTGTATGGTTGCTGTTTGTGTTGTAACAGGAGCAGAATTAGGAGCTACAGTGTCAGAATACTGTTTGCTTCCAGGACTTTCTGAGTCTTTTTCATTTTGTGTTGAGTCCTCATGGTTCCCAGCCGTGGTTGGAACCTTGATGCAACGAACAACATCAGAAAGACGCACGGCTGTCAGAGTTTCTCCCTGCACAGTGACCAGAGAAAATTGGAAGCTGTCATGTCAAAGCATACCTTGAAACCTGTCCACCAAAGGGACAGGTTTCAAGGTATGCTCATCTTCTCTTTTCCTCCTCATTCCTCTATGACTGCTTCTCCGGTCCCACCCAGGCCGGCTCAGCTCTCTACTTGACATGATGGCCAGTGAAGAAGAGTCTTTAAGCTCAAAGGAGGACAGAGCAGCTGACTGTGTTCTGCTCCCATACATACCCATAGTGGGTTGAAAAAAATTATATATCTATATTTCAAAATCCATTTCAAGCCCAGAGTAAAACTGAATTCAACCCAAGTGCTCCTTGGATTTATGGGTCGTGTTGTGTGTCTCTGGACTGGTTCTGGTGTTTTCTGTCATCAGATGTCTCTGGAGGACCGATCAGACCTCAGTCCCCACCTGACCTGTGCAGTTCTGGGCAGAGAGATGTCTGGACAGAACACCGCACATTTTCAGGGTGGGGTTTCCAGGGAGGCGTCAAGGTGGAGTCAACGAGATACATTACACCGGAAACTGACTATGTCTCTTCAAAATAAAAGTGAAAGGTGTATCAGGGAAAAAAAATACAGGAAGTTCCAAATTTAAACCAATAAATAAACCAGTTTGTGAAACAGATAAGAAAGACTAAATTTGATTTGTCAAAAAATAGGTTTTAAGTTTTCTTTTCTGTACGTGTTGCCAGCCAGATCCCAGCCATGTGGAGGTTTGTGGTTCAGATACCAGACGAGAAATTTGGGGCCTAAAAGTTGCAAAATAAAGAACAACCAATTGTACCCCTCCTCTATCTACAGCTCAACTGTCCTTGAGCAAGGCACGCATGTGCAGTGGTGCTGCCTGTGTGTTCACTGCATTTAATTAAATTCAGCTCAGTTTATTTGTACAGCGTCAATTCACAACAAAAGTCATCTCAGGGTACTCTACAATAATATCCACAAACTGTACATTATAAAACACTAATTAGTAAAGTTATCTATCTAAGGAAGCCAGCAGATTGCATCAAATCTTCACTTTGTCACAGTCTTCCATCCTGAGCAGCACACTGGCAGCAGTGGAAAGGAAAAACTCCCTTTTAACAGGAAGAAATCTCCAGCAGAACCAGAACCGGGGTCAGAACGAGTGGCCATCTGCCTCAACTGGCTGGGGTTTGAGAAGACAGGAAAGAGACACAGGCAAACAGAATGACTGGTCCAGATGCAGTTTCTACTGGAAGAAAGATCAAGAAAAACACATGTTAATTATAGAAATAATTACAAATAAACATGGAGAGTAGAGAAAGTAAAGACAGCAGCAGAGTGTCAGCCTCACGGACAGAAACTGGAAGTTTGTTCCACGAGAGAGGAGCCTGAGAACTGAAACCTCTGCCTCAAATTCTACTTTTAGAAACTCTATTTCTTCATGTATGTTTTAAGAAATCATCCATAGACAAACAAAACGAGTTTATCAGGCTCTGTAAGAAGTCTGCTTTTTATTAACTGTGTAATTATTACACCCACTGTGCAGCCCTGTGTTAGATAACTGGCTGTGAACTCAGTTACATATTCACAATCATCCAGATTTTAGTTTTGCTTGCTGTCATTTCAGTTTTGTCCTCAAAGGTATGCTTTACATTAATTTAGCAAACACCAATTAGAAAACTTGCCTTTATGTCTTAAATTAAACTACAACCAGGTATGCTACTTTACTATGTTTCAAGAATCCTTCAGACCTCATGGCATACAAGTCCAAATCAGATAGAAAAAGGTTGTTATTATTTATGGTAAGAACAGTCCAAAAACACAGAATGATCATTGCATTTACCTTGCCCTTTTTTATAAAATACCGGTGTTTTATTGCGAAAGTCAATACCGGAAATGTTTCTCTACCTTCTCTCCTCCCGGTTCGTGCCAGCTTCGTCCCGGCAGATCAGCAGACTTCGGCTCAGCTCGGAGAAACAGCACCGGACTGTATGGTGGAGAACCGTTTCATATTTGTACCTTTTTTCTGGGGACCGGCTGTATGATCGAGCTACATTCTTCAATGAGTAAGCATATCCCAGTAAGTGTCTGTTTTTTGTGGCTGCCATTTTGTTCCTCCTTTTATCTCCTGGGCTCGTGCTGTAAATCTGACGGTATCGTTAACTCTCACCAGCTGCTGCTGGCCTTCGCCGCTTTCGTCGATGAAATCACGGCCTTCGCGGCACGAATTGGTCCAAAATTTTCGCGACTTTGGCTCCCAACATTTTCTCTCGTGTTTCACTTTAAATTAAACTCGCTGCACCTGGTTTTGCCTGTTTTTAGGGGCTCAGTTAAAGGTTTGCGTGCGGGTCGTCATGGTTAGGAAGCGGCAGTCCGGGCTGGTCCTGTCTGATCACTCGAAGTTTCTGTCGGTTAAAATCGACGCATCTTTGCGTCAGTCAGGTATTAAATGTAGCCAATACCGTATTAGTTTTTACCACATACTGTTTGACTGACATTTCAACTAGTTGTCGTATTTTTTCCTTTAAAAGCTCCGTGTAACGTGCTTCTTTACAGCGTCTGAAGGCCTCGGATGTGATGGCGCCCAGTCTGCGCTCACACAAAGGAGACTTTAAGCCTTGTACTCTAATACAGTAACACGTTGTCTTTTAAAGAAGAATTTATCTGCTTTAACAGGTGGAGGTGTCTCTGTATCGCCTCTACCACATTTTAGAGCTTTGTCTGGAAGTGCCACGAAGTTCCTACTAAATACTAGAAAAATAGCGGATTTATCAAAGCAGCTTAACTGTTCCAATAATCGGTAGAAGAGACGGTTCCGGTTCTCTGGTACCGGACTAAAACACCGGGAGCTAAAATGGCAGTGGAAGCGTTGTTGGAAGATTTCTGTTGTTTATCATGGGATGAGAAGAAGCCCTGCTGAAGGCCTCATGGTGAGCTCAGCCTGCTTAAATATGACCTAGATGTCAGAAATGACACATCCTTCCTATATCACACACACACAGGCAGCCATTAGATAAAATATTAGCAGCCCTGCAGTGAGTTTATACAACACACTGCCAGGTAGGCTGTCATCTGCTCTGAGTCATTGTTGGTGATTGATGCCACAAAAATAACCCACCTGTTCACACAACTGTCTTCTATAGAGTCTCATAATGTCATGGGGCTTGCACACATTTAACACCATCTATCATCAGATTTCTTGGTATATGCAGTAGCTGAAAGTGTTTTGTTCCCTCAGATTTGATTTTGCTCACCTCGCACCCCAGTTTGTCTTTGTTTTGTTCCTGTGCTTTCTCACTGACTCATGTCTCTTTAAACATATTAACATAATTTGAAAGACTGCGTTAAATACCAGCTTCCCACGGATATTCCCGTGTAATATTAATAAAGCTGGTGGTTTTATCCGGGGCTCCTGGATCAGTTTCAGGGCCAGCACTGATGTCACTCTGCAGTGTTAGTATATAAATCTGCCTGATGCAACTACGTCACAATACTTGAACATTAACTATGAGTATATCAGTGGTTTAGATTTTGTCACTGTGACATCAGATGTATTGACAAATGTTCACTGCAACTTAAATTTCTAAAACCGTAGTAATTATGGTCACGTGTAGAGTTCATCATAGGGGTGAGAAACAAGTCACTTCTCTATTTTTGGTCATTGTAAATGTCTGTTTTGACCATTTATGTGCCATTTTAGATGGAAGGGTTAAAAAACTGATTTGGGCTTTTTTGGAGTATTTTTTTCCCCTTTTATTTTAGAAAGTAAACTTGATATTGCATAGGGGTTTTTTTTTCGGGGGGGCTTTGAGATTAAATCCATTTTTAAAGTCCACTTGGACTTTGTAAAACTGTGGGAAGGATAGTTCTCCAGAATTTGATGTGTATTTACTGTTATTTGTTTTGTTTCTCTGTCCTCTTTCACAGCAGTTCTGTGGTGTTCTGGGTCACACATTTATGGAGTTTCTGAAGGGCAGTGGAGACTACTGCCAGGCTCAGCACGCTGCCTATGCAGACGAGTGAACAGCCAACCTTGCCATTTATCTGACGCACTTGAGCCACAGGAGGGACCCCGGAAAGTTGGCAGGACCGGGACGCCTCCTAGAACCAGCGATAACTCGGCCTGGATGGGGTAACTCCACCCGCTGCACACTGCCCTCGTCGGCTTCCACCCAGCCAGAATCAAGGTGGAACCAGCCTTTTTTCCTTTCTTTTTTTAACCTTCCCTTTCTTTTTGTTGTATTCCAAATTAGAGGCTTTTGAGTTTCTTTTCTAATTGCCTGCTCTTTTGTTGGCTGCCAGCTCCCTAAAGTCGCCTGTTTTTGGTCTTTTTGTTTTTGTTAGTTTTTAACCTTGCCAATTCAGAAGATCGGAGGATTTTTGTTTCTGGGCTTCCCAAAGCTCACTGGATGTTTGTGTTTAACAATTCCCTCCAGGTTTAACTGTTTACACCCACATTTTTACTCTGTGGAATCCATTTGAGTTTTGTTGTATATTGGAAACCTTTTTTTAACGTCACAATGGCTCGAATGAACAGACCAGCCCCCGTCGAGATCACCTACAAAAACATGAGGTTCCTCATTACCCACAATCCCACCAACGCCACCCTGAACAAGTTCATTGAGGTGAGCCTATGTGGATTTATGTCTAACTCTCTTTAAAACTCTGAAATAAGATGAGAGCCAGAAGAAAATGATTTAGCTGAGGATACAGTGATGTTGAATGAAGCTTTACTACCGTTGTATCTGAGATGGTAGTGCCGTTCGTGTCTGTTATGTTCTGTATGTTTTTAGTTAACCTGTAACACATCTGTGCAGGAGCTGAAGAAATATGGCGTCACCACTGTGGTGAGAGTTTGTGAGGCCACCTATGATGCCACTCTGGTGGTGAAAGAGGGAATCCAGGTTCTGGTGAGTTCAAACATCTGGACTACTGCAAAATTCTCTAGATGCTCCCCTTTTCTCTCTAACAGTACACGTATCAGTGTCAGAAACAATAAAACCTGACTGTCTCTAGATTATATGAGACTACATAGTGTAGATATAGAATACCTGGACTATGCCATCTACCTTTTTCTTTTATCACCAGAGTTTAGTCTAAAGTTAGAGCTAGGTGTAGACTTCTAAATAACACTGAATAAATACCAGCAGGAGTTAGTTTCAAGAAAAACTCCACAGGTGTCCCTCCCCCTACGGCAACATTATTCTTTTTCCTGCAGCCAGTTCAGCCCTCGCACCTCTTTTGTTTAGGTTTCCAAGAAACTGGGCTGATGAGATCATTTCCCCCTCTGTTTCCCCCCCTCGTTCCTCTCCAGGATTGGCCGTTCGATGACGGGGCTCCTCCCTCCAACCAGATTGTGGATGATTGGCTGAACCTGCTGAAGCTGAAGTTCAGAGAGGAGCCCGGCTGCTGCATTGCTGTCCACTGTGTGGCAGGACTAGGAAGGTGATTTATGATTTATGTTCTGACCTTTTATTTATTTTATTATATATATATATATATATATTTTTTTTTTTTTCTATTAAGAAAAATGTTATTTACAAACATTTTGTTACAAGTGTTTTTTTGTTTTGTTTTTCCAAGCCAGCAACATATCTGCAACTAATGAAAAAGAAACAAGAGAAATAAAATCAGTAGTTGATAAAAGTACAAATTGGCTCATGATGAAACAAGAAGCAAGTAAATGAGTAAATGGAGAAAAAAATCATATATATACACACACACACAGCCATGGACACACGGGCATACTCAGTGACATCCCTGTGGTTCTCAGTTCAGATTGATCTGGCATGCTGTGCCTTTTACTTTCCTCTTTCGTAGGCTGTTTTCTATTTGGTCGACTGTTATTTACCCAGAAACAAGGTGTGTTTTTCCCTTTGAACAGAAATAATGACAAACTTTTCTCTTCCTTTATCCGCTTCACAAGGTTTACACATGCACCAGATCAATTTATAACTCTATAAAGTAATGCTTACTGCATGGAATATAACTCAATGTTACGTTAATAATTAACTGGTTGTTAGCCAGCATAGTAAGGCTGCGATAGGCTGCATATATGTATTACCTGCTAACATGTTAACTCCTGTTTCCAAACGGTTACCTTAAAAAATATATATATAGGTGCTGCTTCTCTGGTAGATGAGGCATGACTGACTGGGTAATCCACTACTGGACAAAATGTACATACAACCACCTGACCACGTCTTTCTTTTTTTTTTTTAAACAAACATGAAAGTTTAGGGGTATTTTCCCCCCACCCTCTCGGCCACAGTACACAACTGAATGCTCAGAGGAACAGACCCATTAACAGAGGAGAGAAATAAAAAAATCTCACTCTGTCATCTTGTTGTTGGGTATTTAAACCATAGGAATGATATGAGGGAAAGTTTTAGTGTTTGTGACACTGACTTTAACACTGGGATATGTCTTGAAACTGTAAATGACCTCCACCTGGTGGTATTATTATAACTTGAAAAAAGTACAACCTCAGAGGTTGGCGTTATGATGTGAGCTTTTCAACCAATCGGATCTTGTGTATAAATGGCATGACCTCCATGTTTGTCGATATTCTAAAGTTCAGGCAAGCCAAAAGAGATTCAATCAAAGCAATAGTCTGTAATAATGCAGAAGGATAACCAGTTCTAAGGTATCCATGGGGGTAAAGTCAGTGTCAAAACCACTAAAGGTTCTGTCATAATTTTACTACAGTTGTAATGCCTTTTAATAAAACCAGAGACAAAGCAGCTGTTTGTTTTGTTTTCCTGCCTCCGGTCACATGAATCGCCTCTTCTACCTGTTGCTCCAAGCTGTCAGTCAGTTGTGTATGGTGGATGAGGAAAGAACGCCCATAAACTTCCATGTTTGTTTTAAAAAAAAAAGAGAGAGGGAGGGGGGTTGTTGGTGGTACATTTTATTCAGTGGATAACAGTCAATGATGGCTCATAACGCTGTTTTCAAACCAACATTTGCGACAAACTACAAGAATTAGCATGTTAGCAGCTGATATTTACAGTCTAGCCTGCTAATGCAGGCTCACTTAGTAATTAATCAGCTGGTTATTAGCCTCCTAACATCAGCTTGTCAGGCTCACAGTGATACTGCACAAAGAGCAGAACAGCAGAGGAAAAAAATGATAAAAGTGCTTTTACTTTACTGTTATAAAGTATAAATAAAAATGGCTGTTTACTTTGCTGTTTTTGCTAATACAAAATTGAAATTAAATTCAAATTTCTCAATACTTGTGAATAAATTCAAATTTCAGCCTTGTAAATAAAAATGTTCTGAATAAAGAAGCTGATCACACATCAGTTTAAAATCTGTCCTGGGTTCAAGGAAAACTTGATTTTATACAAAGTGATTGTCAAAACGTTCGCTTCTGTTTTGTCTCCTTATTTATCTCTGCATTAAAATGACTATAAATTCATTCATATTTTACCATATAAAATAAGTAATATCTGTTAATACTTAAGCAACAAAAGTAACAATAATTTTTATTTATTTGTTTAATGTTCTGCAGAGGCTGGTCTGAGAGTCTGACAGTATAACCTTCAGCAAAAATGCCACACTTTCACAGTATTAAAGCTAAAATTTAAAAATGCAACATAAGATTTATTTTTTTAAATGTATTTTAAACAAATCTTATGATGCATTTTTAAATTTTAGTATATTTCTTTAAGTTAAACCAGATTTTCAGTACGTAGTTTTTAAATAGATCTGAGGTAGATGTAAAATGTTTTATGTAACTTAGTCTACTGATTTTTATGTTTTTATTTTTTCTAATCCAAAAAAAAGGGAAAAATGAAATCAGACAGTGTGAGGTAGAGTTTGTTGTATGTATGAATCATGCTGAGGTTGGGGTTTCTGTCCTGACGTTGGTTGTGTGTCTTTGTTTCCTGCAGAGCTCCGGTCCTGGTGGCGCTTGCTTTGATTGAATGTGGGATGAAATATGAAGATGCTGTCCAGTTCATTCGACAGTAAGTTCATGTTAAAGTGAAAACCTTTTGTTCTGACTTGGCTGGGTTTGAAACGATTACTCTGTTGACTTTCTACGAAATGGCTGACTCGCTGTGTAGTGTTGGAGTAGACAGTTCAAACCCAGCTTCTGATCCGATGCTGAGTCAACAGGATGAACTCCAGTGATCCGTTTGCTTGTATAACCCACATAGTCTGGTTTGGAAACTAATGGACTATTACATGGAGCTAAATTTATCTGCTGCTGTTCCTTCCAGGAAGCGTCGAGGAGCATTCAACAGCAAGCAGCTGTTCTACCTGGAGAAATATCGTCCAAAGATGCGCCTGCGTCATCGCAATAACTGCTGCATCCAATAGAGCCAAACCCTGAGCCATGCCAGCCTGACCCCCTCATCCATCCTCAGTACTGAAGAGCTCAATTCAAATTTGCTAAGCCTTTTGCCTGGCAGGCTTTTTATTTCATGTTTTTATTCTTTATTGTGTTGAGTATTTTGTTTGGCAAATAAATTTCCCTCTCGGGGCTCAAAGTCAAATGTCTGAAAGTTAAAGACATGATCCCCAACAAAAAAAAGAGAAAATAGATGTAGGGCAGCGCTGAGTCAGATTGTTGTAAAATGTTGGATTAACTGTTGTCTGCAAGTGCTTTCCAAAGATTTTAATTGGCTGCTACATTTAAATTTGAAAGGAATATTAAAAAAAGTATAAAAGTAAAAAAGGTCACGTGATGAGTTATTTGTCCCCTCGTTCTGTTTTTGAGTTCAGTTTGAAAAGTGAGTAGAAAGCGTCATGCCTTCCTTCAAATCAGATGGATCATCCATAAATGCCTTACAATCGAAGTGGAGAAAAGGCAGTCAAGGCAGGAGTCCACTCCCGCTGGCATTTGGAAAGGGTGTTTCATTTTTCTACTTGGAACAAAAATACAAAACTGTTGCCTTTGTCTTGTGCAGGAAGTTTTACACATTTTAAGCTCTTTTAGTTACATTTTTAACATGAATTGCCTAATTATTGCAATATTTGTCAGTTGAAAGTCTAGGAAGTTTATGTCTATATCAAACCCTTTGTTTACTTATTAACTGCCATGTCCAAAATGTGATATTCTTTTTTTTTTTTTTTT
>JAOXNZ010000155.1:1498442-1510052 GCA_028566095.1 Kryptolebias brasiliensis
CAAATTTTAGTTTTGGATTTAATATCTATCCTGATAAAGCAATAGTCGGTTAGAGGAGCTGCAGAAATAGTGGAGCTGATATTATAATCTAATAAATGGTTAGAAATTAACCAATGGTCAATTCTAGATTTGGAATTATAGTTATAGTTATATACAGTGGAAGTACAGTTAGACTGAGTTCTTTGCAAAAATGATCAAAAACAGTATTAGGATGACTTGAAAAGTATCTTGAAGGATATCTATCATAAAAGTCATCATTGACCAAGTTGAAGTCCCCACCCATTATAATATTTCCAGTTGCATGAGTAGTTTTCAGACGCTCTATATGTGAAGTAATCTCATCTAGAAGCCTTTTATTTTCACTAATGTTATTGTAGCCATATATATTAACCAAGATAAATTTCATGTTGTCCATATTAATGATAGGAATTAACCAGTGCTCATGTCTATCTGTTATGTGTGAAATAATATGCCCAGGAAAGTTTTTAAGTGACACAGCTACCCCTGCTGATCCTGAGGTACCATGACTAAAGAAGGCTTTGTCACCCCACTGCTGAACCCAGAATGAAACATCTTCTTTTGAATGTGTTTCTTGTATAAAAGTAATATTCGCTTTTTTCCCTTTTTTCCCTTTTTGCTAGGTTTCTCAGTCCCCTTGCATAAATAGATAAAAGAGAAATTTCACTTTTGAGTGTAAATATAAGAAAGTAAATAAAATTTGAAAAAATAAATAAAATAGCTCAGTGTTACTTCCAAACGAGTTACCAAAACAATAGTATGCATACAAACCCCTGAGTACATTACCAAACCTGAAACTTGTAACAATGGAAACAACTAAATTATGGAGCCACTCTCTGTCCATTACTGTACGCGTAGGGACACCTGAACATAGTCTTAAGACCCTCCTTCCTTGCCTGCTCCACCTTGGGCCAGACAGCTTTTCTTGCAAAGCGAAGGTTAAGATCCTTGCAGATAGGATGGCGTTTTGTTGCTCTCCAAAGTTCTTCCCTTTAGATCCTGGCTGTGAATTGTATGATGATTTGTTGAGGGTGGTCGATGGACTTCCCCAAACGATGCACAGTATCTACAATGCAGTCAATCTTGTCCTTCCAGTGTGGAACAATCTTCAGCAGGAGGTCAACAGTCCGCTCAGGAGTGTTTTCATCTTGCATCTCCTTGAGACCATTCATTCTCAAGTTCCACCTTCTTTTTTACCTTTGCATCTTAGCTGTTTTTCTCCCCAGAGCCACTGCTTTGTTTTCCAGCTTAACATTTCGCTCCTTCAGATCTTTCACCTCCTTCTCCATCTTCTCATTCATGATTTTACATTCCTTTATCCCTTCTGCATTGAAATCCACAGCCTTGGCGATGTTAGTGATGGCTAACGTGTTCTGTTGTAATTCCTTCTTGAAATCCATCATCAGTGTCTGAAGTGAATTAACTGCTGCAAGAATCATGGCGTTAGAAATGGGTTGCGAATTAGTTTAAGGGTTAGGCGTTACATTTTCGGTGGGCTTGATTCTTTTTGGCTGCTGTGGAGATTTAATTGGAGACGACAAAGGGTTTTTGGAGCCTTTAGCGTCAGTCTCCATAATTTCCAACGCACAGTAGTCATGCGGGAGCGGTGCTTTAGCTTTAGCGGTAGCTTTGGGGTTAGCTTTAGCCATACCTGCCGTAGAAGTTTTTGAAGGTTATTAGTTTTTCTTGGAGGAGTCCCGTTAGGTAACCCTGGCTCTTTTTGTGTTGAGCAAAGAGGTTGTTTAAGTCTTGTGTTTGTTCCATTTTATATTTCAGGGGTTTGCTCTAGAGAGGGATTACCTCACGTTTACTCCCTCCATTTTCCGGAAGCTCTAGCTAACCATAATTAACCAACCATAACTGCTGTCTCTGTTGGACAAAGCTGGCCATTTAACACTAAAAATTATTTATTGTGTGTGAACCCTAAGACTTTCTTATAAATACGACAACTATCGTATATCTGGGAATACTGGCACCGAGTATTCACAGTCAGGTGTCGCATAGATAAACGCCAACAAGACACGATGAAATACACACCTTAATCTGAAATGGACAACAATTTTGCTGGTTTTAGCTGAGAAAATGTATTAATATAATATGTCTCCATAACAATGACATAAAGTTTATTTACACATATTTGTTACACTTTTTCATTGTATCTATTTGCACAAGCACAAACTGCCTTCACCATACTAAAATTATGAATTAATATTACCAACAAAATATTTCCGTACAGAACAACTGATTTTAATGCAGGGGCCCTTGAGGGCCTGAAGATCACGGCCATTTAATGTTGACCTTTGACCTCAAAAATTTCTCCAAATTCTTCAAATCTTTTGATATTATGAACTGTAGATTATAAGATATTTCCTGTTTTCCTTTTAGGAACATTATTCTAAAATTGTTCCACTATTTTTAGACACAGTTTTTCACGGACTGGTAAACGTCTGCCCATCTTTACTTTAGTAGCACCGGTGAAACAGTGTGGTCACATTTAGATGGAATATTTGATAGAAAGCGCCATTAACACATTTTGGGGTTTCTGAATACATTTGGGGTGGCACAGTGGAGTAGTGGTTAGAGCTGTCGCCTCCCAGCAAGAAGGTTGCAGGATCGAATCCTGGCCTGGGGCCTTTCTGGGTGGAGTTTACATGTTCTCCCTGTGCACACATGGGTTTACTCCGGGTACTCCAGACCAAAAACATGCATGTTAGGTTAATTGGTAACTCTTAAAATTGTCCCTAGAGTGTGAATGGTTGTTTGTCTCTATGTGGCCCCGTGATGGACTTGCGACCTGTCCAGGGTGTCCCCCGCCTCTCGCACAGTGACTGCTGAAGATAGGCACCAGCTCCCCGCGACTCGGAACGGAAAAAGCGGGTAAAGAAAATGGATGGATGAATACATTTGTTTTGATTAGGCTGGTATCAGTGGGCGGAACCTTTGTATGTGCTTTTGTTGTTCCGGGGACCGCTAAAAAGACACCAGCGCAGAATATGGTGTAACACCAGACAGCGAAGCGCCGGTGGGTGTCAACAGAAGCAGGATTGAAAAGTCATTTGGCATTTCGTTGACACCTTTTTTTTTTGTATTTAGACTTTGGTTTCATTGTTGTTGTTTTTTCAGTAAAGGTGTTTTCTGAGATGATACAAGCTTTAAAAAGCGTCAGACACGTAACATCTGGAACAATGAAACAATCAGGTAACTAAACTACTGTTGTCAAATTCTGTGAGGAGAAATTAGTGTTTTTATTCGCTTTAAATCAACTACAGCTATATCTTAAAATAGAAAATCCTATTATAAATAGGAATTATGTTTTTTTTTAATACGTCTAAAGTAATTCTTGTCACTTACATTAGTTCCATAAAAGGACATTTAATTAGAAAAGGACTATGAACTTTTAAGTCTTTAAATAATTAATAAAGGCCCTGGTGAACGCAACAGGGATTAGAAATGGCCAAGTTTTTTATTTGTACGACATAAATGCATTCTTCCACATATGGTCAAAAGTTTTTATAAGACTTTAAAACATTTATTTTTGTAACTAGCTTTTGGGATGATTGTCTGTATGACCTTAATGATTAACACTTTGGACTCAAATCTGCTTTTCTGAGAGCAGACGTTCTGTTTTCTTAAAGATCTCTAGATTATATGATGCTGCTGTGGCTTTCTATATGAACTGATCAGCAGCAATGATCTCAAGTGTTACTTGAAGACATTAACTCTCTTATCTCATAAGATTTTTGTCAATTATGTGAATTTGGGTGTCAGACCCATAATTTGTATTTGGGACAATCTCTCTAAAAGGGTCATTGGAGTGACATTAACGTTTAAACAGAGGAATTTCTTGTTTAAACAAAGGGGGCAGGAGGTCATCTCTCTAACACACAATACATCCTTGACTCCTCAGGTGGTTTTACAACCATTTGCAGCTGAAACACTTCACATATTAGTCTAACCCCAAACTACTCACAGGTCGGACAGGTGGGTTGGTGACTCAATAATCAGACTATAACCTGGAAATGTGGAGACCCAGTCAATTTTTTGTTCTGCTCCACAGCCTCTTCCTGAACAGGAGCATCATAACATCACCACATCACACTGCAGTCCGCGTCATGTCATGTAGAAAAACAAGGAACACGTGATGAAGCCTTTAGCCCTGTTTGATTCGTGTCAAAGTCATTAAATATCAAACATTTTTGAACAAATTTCCTTCAAATTGATAAACTGATGTTTACAGCTGCAAAACTGAATTTAGATATTCTTAGTATCAAAGTTTGAGATCAAGTAAGAACTGAAGGCTGGCACTAATCCCCAAACTACAACATCAGTTTGTTACAGTAAATGGACTGTATTTATATAGCGCCTTTCTAGCCAACCAGGTGACTCAAAGTGCTTTACAACACAACCTGCCCTTATTTACCCATCCACACACACATTTATACAGCACTGAATCTCTACAAAGCTAATCTGAATAAATCATTCTGTGGAGACTAATCAGTGCTTTAAACTCCACCCACACACCGATGGGGGACACATTGGAGGCAATGAGGGGTTGAGTGTCTTGCCCTGGGAAACTTTGACATGTGACTGCTGCCAGGAATAAAACCATCAACTCTCTCATTGGAGGATGACTGCTCTAACCACTGAGCCACAGCTGCAAAAAAAAAAGGTCAGCATTATAGTGTATAAAAAATAATTATTTTCCTTATTGTGTGTCTAGTTTCAGAGCTCTCTGTACCTGTACCGTGGGGAGAAATCAGAGGGAAAGTCTGGGGTCCAGATCATGGTCGTCCGGTTCTCTGCCTTCATGGCTGGGCTGATAACTGTGGTACATTCAACAACCTCATTCCCCTTCTACCCAAAGGTACTTGTTGTTGCAGTAACTAGGATGACACATTCGGAATGACACTTTGTTTTGTCATAAATCTGCTTTTGCTTCTTACATTTTGCCAGCTGTGTTTGATTTCCAACAAGTTAAGAGAGTTAAAAAACAATCTAGCAAGAGTTATTTTGGCAAGAGCTCTTTAAAGCACAGTGTTTGATGCACTCAGTTTTTCCTCTGTCTTTCCATCAGACTTCAGATATGTGGCGATGGATCTGCCAGGTCACGGCTGCTCATCACATCGTCCTCCTGGAGTTCTGTACACCTTTCCCTCCTACGTGATGGATGTGCGCCGAGTTGTTGATGGTGTGAAAGCTCAAGGACAACATCTTTGTTCACTTAATCAAATGGAATTGTTTTGCATCTTTGTTCAGTGACTTTCGTTAGAAACATACGATATGTGGAATATAATAACAAAAGAGGATAATGCTTTGCAAACATCTGTTGACGAAGTTAATTGATTAATAATGTCTAAAATAATTACTGTATTAATTTGGTTCACTATCTTTGTTGTTCTTAGTTAATGTTCTAGTTCATAGACCAAATGTTTCCTCAGTGAAAGACAGTGAAAGGTTGTTACACCTTCCGGTGTAGAAGAAGTTTAATTGTGGTTTGTGCTTCAGAGCCAAGTGGTAGTTTGGGGTTCACAGCCTTCTTAGAGTCTTTGTGTTGAGTGCTGGAAGGTGTTCATCTGCCCACTCTGTGTAGGTGATGACCGTGTGAGCTGGAGGGTAGTGACTGGGAGAAACACTCTGCCTAATCTGCAGTGTTTTGTTGTTGATTTGACCATAACAAACAACGTGTTTGAACAAAGATTTGTCCATAAGCGCATGCAGCCAAAGGTTATGTTGCAAGTACAGAGGGGGATAACACTTCTCAGCCTCTCTGGAAATATTAATGTCAAGGAAAAGAGAGTTTGACTAATAGTTGAACCTCAGATTTAGAAGGATAAGTGTGATTTTCATTCTGGTGGTGGAAAATTAGACTAGCTCTTTATCTTCTTAAGACTATTTCATGACACAGGGAAGTTTTTTGCCCAAACACTTTTGTTGACTTGGACAAGGCTTATGGCAGTGATCCTTGTGGTGTCAGGAGGAGTTTTAGGCCCTCTATTAAGAGCCATTATGTACAATCAAGGCTAGAGTTTTGTTCACATTGACAATAGGATTTAAGACTTGTTTTTGGCAAGTGTTGGAATCTACCAAGGTGGCTCTTTGTCTTTGTTTTATAACTTTTATGAACAGAATTTCTAGGCACAGTCTAAAAGCAGAGGGACTTTAGTTTGGGAGACATCAAAATTCATTGCTACTTTTTGCAAATGATGTGGTCCTGTTAGCCTCCTCAAGTGGGCATCTCCAGCAGGCTCAGGAGCAGTTTTCAACCATGATAAAGACGGATTGGATTACCAACTCCAGGGTGGGAATGAGCCACTGATGCAAATGAAGGAGTTCAAGTATCTTGTGTTCTTGTTCATGACTGGGTGTATAACAGTGGGAGATTGATAGGTGGGTTGGTTCAGTGTCTGTAGTGGTGAACAGAGGGCTTAGCTGTAAGACAAAATTGTTGATTTTACTATTCAGTCTATGTTCCAGCTCTCACCTATGATCATGAACAGTGGGTAATGATTGAACTAATAAGATCACGAATGCAAAGTGACTGAAATGAGCGTCCTCTTCAGAGTGGCTGGACTTACCTTCTGGGACAGGGTGAGGAGCTCAGAGTAAAAGAGATTCTATGTTGTGGTCAGCTTGGGAAAGCCTCAGGCTACACACAGATGAGCTTAAAGAAGTACCTTGGGAGAGGGAGAATTACGCTGTCGCTTCTGCGACTTGGTCTGAAATAATCTACTGAAGATGGACGCACAGAAAATGAATATGTCATTAACTTTAACCATCTTGTCCCCCAAGCATCTGTACAGCAGCTGAAAGCAGGGATGTTTTCTTTAAATTAAAATGCTCTGTGTTTTATAATGATATCCTGAACCGGGTTGACGATGTGTGAAATTACCCCCACAGCTCTGCAGTGGAGCAAATTCTCCATCATTGCCCACAGCATGGGTGAGTGCCACTACAGAACAGAACTGAAGCTTTAAATTGTTCCTGTTGGGTTTTATTGACTTCTTATTTTTGTTTCAGGTGGCAACATAGCTGGAATGGTACACCACTTACTGCAGTTTTATTTACATATGACTGAAATTCAGCTGCTTTGTATCATCATCATCATCATCCAGATGGTGTTTTTTTACAGTTCAGCGCTGTGTACCCTAAGATGGTGGATGTTATTGTACTGGTGGACTCCTTTGGATTTTTACCTACAGATCCGGTACTTTTTTCATTATACTTGTCATTTTTTTCAGTGTTGTAACTGTCAGTCTCTCTGAGACTCCGAATGAACCCTGAATCCTGCATCTCTCCTCTTACTTTATTGGTTAAAAAAATAACTAAAAGAAGGATAGGAAAGAGTAAGTTAAAAAAAAAGTTCAAATATTAAAAATATAACAAAAAATAAACAGGATCAAGGTGTTGTAGTGACAGTAATAATAATAATAATGCTGCAGCAGTAACACTTGTACGGTTTGCAGCCGAGTGTGAAGCAGTTAAGATGAGAGTCAGCTCCTCTGAGTCCGAGGCCTTGGTTCTCAATTGGAAATGGGTGGAATGCTCCCTCTGGGTCTGCAATGAGTCTCTGCCTCATGTGGAGGAGTTCAAGTATGTGGGAGACTCGTTCATGAGTGATGGTAGGACGGAGCGGGAGAAGGACGGACGGATCGATGCCTCGTCTTCAGTAATCAGGGCGTTGCTTTGATTGGCCGTGGTGAAGGAAGAGTTGAGTCGAAAAGCAAAACTGGATTTACTGGTCCATCTACGTTCCAACCGTCACCTATGACCACGATGCTTGGATCATGACCGAAAGAACAAGATCCCGGATACAAGCAGCATTTTCATCTTGATGATTACGCACAAATAGATCAACTTTTGTTTGTTTACTTGCCCTGCTCTCGATCTGTTTGTTTATTTTCAGAAAGAACTGCCCAGAATAATGGAGCAAGGGATGGATGGGATGCTAGAGTTGGAAAAACAGACAAAAGACAAGCCAACAAAAGTTTATACTTATGAGAAGGCTGTTGAGAGGTAATCCACCTTTCTATTCCGGCAAGTGGAAAAGTCTGTTGCATATACACTCATCCACTATCACCCGATGTGTTCAACATTCAGGCTCATGGCTGGAAATGAAAGTCTAACTGAAAAGTCTGCAAAAATCCTTCTCGAGCGAGGTCTGGTTGAAGTTGAAGGAGGTCAATATTCATCTTCCTCGTTTCAAATCAGTTTTTTTCCTCATAATGCTGAATGTGTAACAGATTTCTTTTTCTGACACAGGGGTGGTGTTCTCTCGAGACATGCGTCTTCATTTGGTAGGTTCAGTTCTGTTTTTTCATAACAAGCTTTGTGCAGCTGAAGACAACTGTGTTTTGTGTGTTTTCAGAAAAACACGGTTCGCATCAGTTTGGAGCAGAGTCTGGACTTCCAGTCAAGAATTGAGGCTTCTATTTTAGTTATTCTGTAAGGTTTTCTTCTGCCTTGTATTTTTGTTGTTGTTGACATGTATGATGCAAGAATAAACGTCACTAAACTCACGCGCCTCATTTGTGTTTACAGGGCAAAAAGTGGATTTGAGAAACTGTTTGCTGAAGAAGACCAGAAGAAATTTCCATCAAAAATTCTTCAGGGTTACAGAGACAGAAATGTGAGTGATTTTTTTTTTTTCCCTTTATTTTTGTTAATATAACCTTATATCTTGGTGTTTAGCTTTAGCTGTTACATCTGTTTATCACCGAATAAATCTGATGTTTTTGCCCATTTGTGTTTGTGTGTCAGCAAATATCTCATGAACCACTGAACAGATTTCAATAAAACTCTCAGAAAGTAAATACTGCTTGTACATCTGCAACTGATTTAAGGTGGCTGCCACATCTAATCAAGATTGCTAGCATTGGACACAGGTTCACACAGAGTGCGAAAGTCTGAAGTTGTGACATGATCAACAAACAGGAGATATTTATTCACTCTACAGCACACAGTACCCCTCATAACCCAATCAGCTTCAGTCTCACTCTCCCAGATAGTTACATAACTTAATCTAAATGAAACCTACTAATACTGTAAACAACAGCAGATCACAAAAAAGCTTTGGCATACAAGGAAGTGGGCGTAATGCATTAACATGCGAGCCTATCATTGATTAATTTTCAAGACACTTAAAACAGACAATCTGATGGATGTTCATAATGTACAAATTAACAGAATGTGTTCTTAAGGAGGTTTTTGGGCCAAGAACATGCAGGAATGCTCTATAAAAGTAATTACAGCAGGATGGAAGATAATATCAGCATTTACTTGTAGCAAAAATTGTTTTAAGAGGTATTTATTTGTAATCTTAACTTGAAAAGAGCAAACAGTGTTCACAGTAATTTGTTCAACTTCACTTTTTGTGCTCCAGGAGGTGTTGCTCCTATTCTTTATGTTTTTTTTTTGTTTTTTTTTCCATCTTTCTTATCAAGTGTTTCGGTCCCTCTGAGCAACTCTTCTGTCTTTCTAACCTTCATAAGTGTTGGGCTTCTTGCCTTTTCTCTTTCTAATAAAACAGTATAGAACTGGATTGATTGAATATAGGATTGTTTCATTCAGCTGACAGGCAAAAAGCTCCTAAATAGTCTTTTTTTTTTTTTTTAGAAGAGTTCAAAGATCAATCTCTCAAAACAAAGTTGTCTTTAATTTTTCAAGGTTATTGTAAGAGCTATAGGGTTAAAAAGTTGTAGCATTACAAAATCACTGACAAGTAATTAATTATGAAAAAAGATCAAGTCACCAACAAGTCAGGAGAAACTTAACCATACAATAACTAATTCACAAATCTCTGGATTTATATTTTTTATTTTCTCAGAATTCTCTCGAACAATACCAGATCAAATATTCACTATTTCTGTGGAATAACCCTACAGAATAGCACTGCAGTCTATAAATATTTTTATTCTGCGTTTAAAAAAGTTTTTAATTATCTAAACATAATGAGATTTGTTTTACATCTTTCACATTTTTAAATTAGTTTTATTTCACATTAAATTGTTATTGGTTATCATTTCTATAGGAGGGGAATCTTTATAGGCTTTTAACCTTTCCTGGACAATCCTCATCTATTCCATAATTTATATTTTTTACAAATAAAATATACTCAGCAAGCAAAACCACACTAAGCAACAGCTACAACTAAATCTGGACATGCATTAGCCATTTTTAGTAATATTTTAAGATTTTTAATGCAATAATCAAAGAGCTACTTTATTCAGGTTCTGAAATGTTCAGTCTTGCTTGGCAGCTAGGCCCAGCATCCAACAGCTAAGGGAAATATATAAAGAACTGGGACACATTCTGCCTTTGTAGTCAAGACAAAAAAGAATGAATACATAAATTAGTCGATCCTCTGAGCGGAAAAAGCAGCCGAGTGTTCATTAAGAAAAAAATAAAAAAAATCCCTCTTGGCAAAGAACATGCAGCCAGTGAAACTATGAAGTCTGTAAGAAGGTAGATGAGATAGCTTCTTGATTACTCCCCAATGATGACCGTATCTCCTGGAGTGAATTCCTTTTGGCTTGGATATTATCTGATTATGAAACATTAGAAGCTGGTGGTTGTAATAACTCATTTAAAGACAGATGTTCTTATGCCTTTTCAGTTGTTTCTGTTCTTCTCTACAGCTGCCCTAATATGAAAGAAAGGAAAAAGACTAATGTGTTTGCATACTGCACGTACTAATCTGAAAAAGCATGTAGTCTGCATTTTGTGTTCATGCTTAATTAATTTACCCAAATTAGAATTAATGTGTTGGTGTTATCATGTGCATAAGTGCATGAGAGAGCCACATTTCCACTTGAAGGCTGTTGTTTTCCCTCGTGTTGGTTTATGATTGTGTGGGATGGTTGACTGGGGATTGGCTCCAGACTGAGGGCCAGCCAGAGAGCATCCTCTCAGCTAGGTAAAGAGAGATGATGGAGCACAGTCCACAGGGGGAAAGTCAACACTTCCTTCCCCCTGCCAACACCTCCTGCCTGGCCCAGTTGCTGGGAGAAATCCCAGAGCTGTTCTCAACATAAGGCCTGGAAGCATCACATAGCTCCATGGCCAAAAACCACAGACAGGGCAAAGCAGGTGGAGAATTTATGAGCTTTCTTTGCTGTGTTAGCAAGTGGTTTGGACTCTGTTCAAGGGCAGACAGCGTGTCATGTAGTGTTGTGTTTTGGTGGAGATATGCCTTAAAATCAGATGAAACCCCCCCAAAAAAGATCTAATTACATTGATTTGTTAAGCTCAAGACTTTCTTATGTCTTTTGAAACAACTTTGTTGTCTACTTGAAACTTTATAAATAAAAGTGTAATAAGACAGAGTCAGGGAATGGAGAACTGAGTGTAGGAGGAGAGGCAAATGCTGCATTTCAAAAAAGATCTGCATGACGGTTGAAATGTGTGTCAGTTTATAAAAAAATAAATGACCCGTCTGAACAAATGTGAACAATTATGTTAGTTAAGGTGTAATGGAACACATTTTGAAGATAGATACATACTTGGAGTCATAGCTGAATATGACTGAATGAATTAAACTTAAAATAAATTCTATTTTATAGAGTTAAAGCACTCAAATACCAATAAATTGTTAAT
>JAOXNZ010000155.1:1587390-1606033 GCA_028566095.1 Kryptolebias brasiliensis
GGTATATTGGTAGAAGGATGTTAGAGATGCAGCTGCCAGGAAAAAGACAAAGAGGAGGCATATGGATGCAGTTAGAGGACATGGTGGTAGTTGGAGTGAGGACAGAGGACACAGAAGACAGAGTTAGATGGAGGAGGATGACTCGCTGTGAAGACCCCTGAAGAGGAAACAACTGAAAGAAAAAGATGATATTCTTGCAACAGGTTCCCCAGACTGCACTGAAGTATTATAGCTAGCTGCTGCTGCTGCTTGCGGTTAAGAATTACCATAAAGGTTTATACACACAGCCCTGTAACGCAAAGTTTACGGCAATGTAAAAATTTATAAGATAATGTTTTCATGAACTGCTATGAAACTTTTGAGATGGGAGCTGTTTTAAACCAGCAGCAATCCACTTGAGCATTGGTTTGGACTAGCTGTTATCTTACCTGTTGTAGATAGCTCTTTGAATGATCTCAGTTTGGAGAAATACAGTTTAAGCCTGACTGAACTGACAAGCTAATATTTGTTCATAATATTTCCTCAAAACCCTGCTGCAAAAAATTAGAACTGCTGCTTTAAAAGCAAAAGGTTAAAAACAAATCATAGGGTGTCTTTCAGACATATTGGAGTTTGCTCTTTCCTTCAGATAGCTCCTCACTCCAGTCCTGCATCAGTATTTTTTATAAGTTTTTGTAAACTGATTAGTTTCATGCCTTTGGTTCTGGGCTGAGTTCACATCTGAGTGTGTGTGTCTCTGTCCCCAGCTGCCTTTGTGTTGACAGCCTGCTCCCAAAGTCACGTTGAAATACCCCAGGCATTCGCTCACTGGAGCTTAGTCGTTAAACACTTTCACATGGCTGCATACTTTCCATGAAAGTGTTTCCCCTTTCATTTCTTGGTCAGTAGCGCAAAAAAAGACTTAGGCGTTAGCAATATCCCAGATCAACCCTGTGGACCACGCAGATGAATATCTTTCAGTAATGTTGTGAGACAAAGTGACTCAGATTGTTGATTTGTGAGGAGCAGTCACTGCAAAGCTAGGTTTATACTTGATGCGATGAACACCGCAAGGGTGCACGCGCCAACAGTGACGCAATTGCAGCGTCCCAGCCCCTGCGCACTGGCCCCGAGCGATGTTGCGGCGTGTGGTCGCGCACCTCCCCATTTTTGTAACTTTGCGCAAACCACGAGCGGCGCACTCTATTCAAAATAGACGGTTTTGGTGCTCTAGCAGAGCTAGTTCATCTGCATCAGCATTTGTATAATCCCTCTAAGAGAAATGAGAAAGATAATCGAATGGCTCAAAACTCATGGAAAGAGATAGCAGCTGCAGTTGATAAAAAGGAGTGTTTATAGACCACAGAGGGAAGAAATTTTGGTCCTATGATGGGCAAATCACAACCAATAATACAGTACAGCTAGCTGTTCTTATAATGTCATGTATGTACTCAACATCTCATTTAACACAAATAAGTCAACGAAAGGCAAACTGAATGCTTTAAGTTTAAACATCCTCTCTGTATCACAGACACACAAAAGTTCTTCCTCCTGAATATGTGCAGCCATATTTGGTGTGTGACAACCGTCTGCTGTCTTTTTTTTTTTTTTTTTTTTTTTTTTAACCACATTTCCACTGGTTATGTAGTGTACTGCCCCCTGTCTTTTCGGAGAATACTGCACCGACAAAGCGTCAACTATAAACGCCTACATCGCTCGCTCAGCTCCTGCACGCCACTACAAAGTGTGACTATAACTGAGCCTTAAGAGTATGAATGATTTACGGTCATCATCTTGCACACATTTTAAAGCAAACTTCAGTTGAACAATCCTCCTCCGCCAGGTAACTGTTACTTGATGAGTGAGCCGACTCTGACACTGCAGCTGCAGTTAGCGGTGCGTTCAGGGATTGCACGTCTTTTTCTACGCCCTGTCAGTTTTAAACGCGGTGTAGACAAGAGAGGGGTTAGACAGTCAGATTAGAGAAGGCAGCCTGGGAAACAGGATAGTTTATTTGGGAATCTTTCTCTGCTTTCGGCTCAAGAGCGTGCCCTGAGCACCTGAAGGGCATTATGCCAAAAAAGGTAGTCTGCATGCTACACTGTAGAACTAATTAGTTAGAATCTAACCAGTTAAACCGATGAAACAATTTGGACCTAGTTTTTGTAGACTTTAAGTTGTTTTGATTAAATTCTACTTACATTTAATACTGTAAAACTCTGCTAAATAAATGACAGCAATTAAAATACAATGAATGTTTTCTTAAAAATGTTCAAATTCCACTTTTACACATACTGCCTAAAGTTAAACACCCAGATGTGGTGGCAGAAATGAAACTGCACGTGTTGCAAGGTCACGTGACTGTACTGCAATGATTATAATATCAATATAATATATTGGAGTTGGCAGTTTGGGCACAATGTTGGTCCCATGTCAGTTGGGTGTGGCTTGATTTGGTGCAGAACAGAGTCATACAGTCATTGAATCCTCTGCTTCACCAAGTCGGCCCACAGCTGCTGTAAGTGAGGCTCTTTATCCAGCTGATCAGCCTTGGGTTGGAGTTAACATCCAGATCAGGGACCTGGCTGACCACAGGAGTAGCTCAACATGATGCTCAGTCCATAGACAGATGTGTTATCTTGTTAAAAGGCTGTACCAGGGTGCTGTTTCAGGAGGGGTAAGACATGGATGCCACTGATGTAGCGCTGTTTCATCAGGTTTCCCTGAATCACTCTATGGTTCCCCATGTCTTCCTGTTACATTACCACTACAAATGCAGCCATCTCTGCTCTGGTGTTAATGTCAACCTACGCATGGGGTGATGAACCTGGAGTCCAACTGGTGCCAGTTATTGAGACGCGGTGCAGGAAGACACAGGATGTTGGAAATAGTCCTGTGTCCGGATGTCAGCTGTAGAAGTCTTGTAATGCTTGGTGCAAAATATGATGATCCTCCTTTGATGTGGTCTGTATTGGGCAACCAGAACCTTCACAGCATGTGTGGGTGCCCTCATGTACCTATTGGTTCTAACATCGAGCCACTGTGACATCTGTACGTCCCATGATATAACCACCTGACCTCAAATAAAGCTGCAGTGTGTCCCCTGTCAAACTTCATTAAGTGCTGGTAGTGCTGTCTACTGAGGCATCATCTGGATCTGCTAACCTTCACGTCGGAAGCGCTGGCATCTACCTGATAACACCATCGCTCCATTTGTGATGCAGCCACTTCCTGTAAGACTCCTGGTGCCTGTTTTTAAATGTGCCAGCTCCTTGCAAGCCTAATTCTTTACATACACATCAGTGGTATGCATGTGCACTAAGCACTAAGCTAAATCCAAATCAGGTCATTCCCTCTGGATGTGTACACTTTTCTTTTGTGAGTGAGTTTAATATTTTTTCCTAACTTACCTTTTTCAATAAAATTAGATTAACATTGTTATTTTTTGTTGAGAAAAAGAAATTAGAAAGCCCATTTCATTCAGTATCCGGCACTTACTGCGCTATTCACTGCAATATATTGAATTACACAGTTCATACTCTCTTATTAACCTTTTTCATAATGTAGCATTCATGGCAGAGATCAGGAAACCAGTACAAGCTACACTTCTTAAATATTGTGTTATTATCATATGATACATCCCATAATTTACACATTTATACCCAAACACAGGAATGGCCATCGGTTCTTCACCACAGTCATGGTGTCAATGTAATGGTTAAACTGAAAAAAGATTAAATGGATCGCCACGCCAAAAGACCCCCTTGTATGTGATTTATTTATTGTCAACATGACACGACAGTAAATAAATCCAGAATGGGAGTTTTTCTGCTGTGTGGCTCTGTATTTTTTCTTACCGGTTGATTTTTGTCCAGGACCCATACAGTGGGCTGCTGGATATGAGTGTCTTCACTCTGTTTTTATTTCTACCTATATTAGTTTAAAATGAAAAAAAAAAACTATTTAGGAACTTACTCAGAGTACTGCAGGGATCACTGCTTTTTATCCTATTGATAAAATCATTTTTACTTTCACATTTCTCATTTGAAAAAGCGGAAATTTTACTGACATTTTTCACAAACAGTATTCGAGGGTAAATAGTGTGACATTTTTTATGTTGCTTTTTTTTAATTAAAATAGAGTTTAGTTAGTATTTAATAACTTTGGGAAAGTTTAGATAATGGTAGGAGACATCATCTCACAAAGTTGTACCTTTCACTGTAAACTGCAACTGTGTAAAAACTTTGTGATCTTAAAACACCAATTTGGTCACGTAAACTCCAACTTTCTGTGATCCATGTAATGAATGCTTCTGTGGTGAAGTATGCCTGAACTGTAGAGCTCCAAAGAGGGCTGTGTTTTCTCACTTATTTCATAAAAAATACTATTGTTGAGCTTGTGAATATATATATATATATATATATATATACCCAATCAAGCCAAGGAATTTAATTCTGCAGTAAATGGCTCCTTAGTTGTATTTAAACCCCACACTCTGTCTTATCCACATTATTTATAGT
Source organism: Kryptolebias brasiliensis (assembly GCA_028566095.1). Lineage (NCBI taxonomy): Eukaryota > Metazoa > Chordata > Actinopteri > Cyprinodontiformes > Rivulidae > Kryptolebias > Kryptolebias brasiliensis. The sequence goes on from JAOXNZ010000155.1 coordinate 1,591,890, forward strand.
ATCCTTATGTACATATCAGCCTAATTGCCATTGACACATCCACAGATGGTGGGTTCACAGTTTGCTGACCCGCTCATCCAGAACTCCAGCGGTGATTGACACCAGCTGAGTCTTGGCGATGACTCAACAACAAACACTTTGCGCCGTTACTGAACTGTGTTGTATTAATTTAGCCTGATACTAATGGTTATAAGCATCAAATTACACTCAGCCTCATTCTGTTTCTGTCAAAGTACCTGGGCGGGTAAAAATGACTGACAGACCCTGAAACGTTTACATTTAAAGATTTAATCAGGGCTCATCTTTCCCCCGCTCCTCTGCCGCTCCCCTACTCAGCTCTAAATAGATTTCCTTAATGAAAGGCGCAGTTCCAGTTGGTGAAGTGTGAAAACAGTCTCTGCTTTTATGCTGAGGTAAAAATAGCTGCTGTATCTGTTGATCTGTAAATGGCAGAAGGAAGACGTGCCAGTTTATCTGTAATTGGCTGCACAGTGCAAACCTCATATAGCAGGCGTAAAAATGAAATCCAAACGTCTCCTTCCACAGTTGAATACAGCTCCGTAATGAGGTCGTGGCCATATGCTTTTTCTGAGTGTTTGTACATGCCTGGCTTAAAAATGTAAATAATTTCCGAGGGGACTGTGAGGGCGGTGTTAAGGCTATTTTTTTCTGGCTCTGAATCTTTTTGAATTTTTCTGCATTATTTCCTCTCTAACTCTTAATTAGAGTCTGTTTTTTTTGGGAGTTTCAGCGAAGATTGAATACAGAGTTTGCAGTGTTGTTTCCTCTGAGGCGACATGCTGCTGCTGGTTAGAAGCTCACCTTTTCTAGCTCATGTTATCAGTCGCTTTAGTTAAACCCAACTGGTCTAATTGATTTAAGTTCTTGTTAAGCCACACTCATCAGAAAGACAATGTGCAGGGTTTTGTTTTTAGGGTATATTGAACTTAACCGGAAGACACTGTTTACATGAGTTAACTCTTGCACTTGTCATCCACAAAATAATGTTTGACATTTAGCTATCATCTAAATGATTAAATCTGCCTAATCTAATCGATTATGACGACTCTTTGCTCTGGTTCACATTCATGACATCAAACTGCAGAGAAAGAATATTCTCAGCTTGGCTAAAATGTTACAAATCAATTGTAACGTTTTTCTATACCTTTTACAATTTACCTTTTACAAAGTTATTGACCTTTTCAACACACAATCAAAGTTCAATGGGGATGGAATCAGGATAAGAAGAGATACATGGAGAAAAATTGGTAAAAACTACTTTGTTGATGTTTTGGGATTTAGAAAGTTTTCTGTTGCTGCCATGTCAGCCATTTGTTTTGTTTTATTGTAAGAAAATTAGTTTTTCTTTTGGAGCTTCTCTTCTGCCTGCACTTGGGTTCAAACCAACCATGATGTGTGAATGCATAAGTTTTTATTATTTCAGCCTTGCGTGCACATGTATTTAAAGAGCTCCAAAAAAAGTGTTTTCATGGTTTTAGAGTGGGAAAAAAAAAAAAAAATCTTACACCATTTTGATATTTTTGTGTAGACAGCCAAAATGCAAGCTTTTGAAAACAATGACTTCACAGCCCCACCTCTAATCTAACCTCAACCCAAACGCAGCAGAAAAGCCATCAGCACTGAGTAGTGTAGACGGGTCTCAGATGCCATGTGAACGTTCACGTGTCCCGGGACACGTAAAGGAACGTGTCATCCTGGGCGTTCATCAGAACCAAGTCTCTCTTCTGTTTTCTCTTACAGAACAGTTCAGCGCTTATGGAGACAGATGGCATGGTGACAACTAGCAGCACAGATATCTCTGCTCATGTGCTATAAATTGTTTGCCGGCTTTCAGAGCACTTTGTTCTGCTGTGTGTTCAGCCGTCCACGAAGCGCCGTTCAAACAGCAGCAGCATATTTCTCTTTTTTTCCTCCTTTGTTTTATCTCCTCAGAAAGTTTCTAGTTGTGGTAGATTGTTTTGTTGACATGCAAATGCAAGAAATGCATAATTCCAAGGTAATGTGATTTTTATTTTTTTATTTTGCCGTTTCTTATACGCCCACGCTAAAGCTGTAATGTAGGAAAGATGTTCTGAATGCATTTCACAAAATCTGTTCTCTTTAGATGTATCTTTTGAATGTCTAATGCCGTTATTAGTTAAGGCATAAAAATCTGCATATTGCTTTTTGAAGAGATCGTATGTTGTATTTATTGCTCGCTGCTACAGCTAAGCGACCTTAGCAAACATAAAAATGACTATAACCTTTACAAATATTGAACTAAAGTTTGATGCAGTAGTAACCATCACATACATTAAGCGTGAAATCTCAAGATCACAATGTTGATATTGTGGGAGAACATTATTTTCAAGGTTTGATCAAGACAGCTTTAACTCTCATTTTGAACAATAAGATGATCTTAGTTTAAAGCTCTGGCACTAAAGGGGTGGGTGAAATGCATTTCTTCAAGAAATGCTAGGCTTTTATTCCTAATGTTTTTAGTTGTAAATAATTGAACAAGGGCTCTGAATATTCAGTACATTCTTCTGTCCCCCGATTGTGTTACCGTTGTGATGATAACCTTTCCTTGCTCAGCCAGCTGGGCTCAGCAGAGGCCCAAGGTGAGTGACAGTGCTTAGCTTTCACACAGATCGGCGTTCCCGTCCTTTCCCCTCTGTGTCGTCTTACAGGGTGCCGCAGCCGAAGCCGGTGAGCCGGGCCAAAATGCTGAAGTGGCCCACTGAGACGAGGACAAAACCACATCACGGGGCAACACAAAAGGAAAAACCAGTGGAAAATAGTGTCATTTTGGATCTGTCGCTTCCTGCTGCGATGTTTTATCGTCTTTTGTTTTGGGGGAGTGTTGTTGCTTGCTCTTGTTTCATAAGGCGGTAAATTTAATACACAGTGCAGATGGCTGCTGGTCTTTGGAGCCACTCACTGTGTGAAAACTAACTCAGATGTTGCGTTTATGAATCTCTAATGGAGGCTCATGACAGTGACTGGAAATAAAATTTGGTCACTGATACGGTTTGGGTCACTGATATTAAAATGAGCAGCATTTTTAAAGAAGTTTCTGTGAGCAGGACGAATCAATGATTCCCTTTTCTTATGATCTCACATAAATGAGTGTTATAAGATGGATATAAGTTCAGTTTTTTGAAGATTTTAAAAGGAGTCCCGCAAGGCTCAATTTTAGGTCCCATGTTTTTCCCCATTTTTAATAATGACACTGGGATGAGTACATTTGTAGTTCATATGCATCTTTATGCAGATGACACCATACTTTTTTTCAGCTGGCTCCATTGAGGAACTTCAAACTGCTTTTCAGCAGCTGCAGGCAACACTGTACAGCTTAAAGTTGGTGCTTAATATGAATAAAATCAAATTCATGTTGCTTTCCAGAAGTCACTCCCAGAACCTAGATAACATTAGCGTTTCTACTCCATGGGGGAAAACATTCATCCTACAAATATTTGGGTATTGGCTGTGTGATTGTCTTTCTTTTAAAGTGCGTGTTGAGCATTTAGTAAAAAAGCTAAATGTGAGATTGGGGTTTTCATTATAGAAATGGAGCCTGTTTTGATTTATTAACCAGAAAAAAAAACTTGTTCAGGCTACATTTTTAAATATCAACTATGGTGACATTATTTTTATGCATCATGCTTCCTCTGCACATTACTTAGATTCTGCAGATCATTATTTTTTATTTCATAACAATTTTTTTGTATAATGCACATCATTGTGTGCTATATAATCTGGTTTCTTGGCCCTTTTTAAGCCTAAGGAGACAACAGTATTGGTTAAAGCTCTGATAAAGTCTTCTGGAAATAGAGTGCTTTGCTTATGTATTCTGATATTAATTGTAATTTTTAGCTTGTAATTGTCATTTATTTGCCATTTTGACACGTTACGACCTCAGCCAAGCCAAAAATGTTATGACTTACGATTGAACATAAAAATGTTGAATTTCAGACCATGCTGGGATAAAGTACACCCAGTATCTCACTGGGTTGGGACTGTTGGCGACAAATACCAAACAGCATTAACGAAGTCCATCTACCCATTCATTGTCTTTTACTTGCTTTTTGTTTCCGTTTCTCAGGGGAGCTGGTGTCTATCTCCAGGAGTCACTGTGTGAGAGGTGGGGTACACCCAGGACAGGTAGCTAGTCCATTACAGGGACACATTGAGACAAACACTCTTACCTAGGTTAAATTTAGAGTTACCAATTAACCCAACATCCATATTGTTGGTCTGTGGGAGGAAACTGGAGTACCTGGAAAAAACCCACGCATGCACAGAGAAAACATTCAAACTTCACACAGAAAGGCCAGGAGGTGAACCTGCGAAACCATTAAATAAAAAAAAAAGTGCAAATAATTTTTTTAGTTCTGCAGTTGTATGGGAATCCTTTTCAATATAGTTTCCATAATTCTAAAGGGCTACTGCTGTAATTACTGCAATATGTATGTGACAACAAATTCACTGGGAAGTTATGCAACCGTGTTGTTTGGTTTGAGTCCAAGGGAAAATTTTTGTTTTTTCAGTTTTGTGTCTGTGACTTGACCCTTAAAATGATTTTCACCTGATATTTTTTCCCCACGTTTAGTATGTTTTGTGCAAAGACTGGAAATACGTTTTGGTTTGTGGGTTGAGTCTTTAGAGCTTATTCTAGATCCAGTACTTTAGTTTAGAGTAGAGGTCAACTGAAATGGGGTTGGCCATTGCTGAATCTTTGGAAGAGAAAACAGCTGATGGCTTTTTGTTTGTCTGTTTTTGACACATATCTATACATTTGTAAAAATGTCCTCATAGTACAGTCTACTAAACAAAAAAAACAAACAGTGGTGACTAAAGCAAATTGGACCAAAAGGTGTGTGATATTCAACATTAAGAACACCCTTTGGCTTAAAATTTTATCAGAACCCACATAGATTTAAAAAACTTTGAATCTTGTCATCTTTTGTGGCAGATAATAGTTTGTTCTTTTAAAAGTTAGCATAATATATTGGTCAACATCCTGTGGGGTCTGCAGGTGTTGTGCCACAAACAAGCTGTTTGCATCAGAAGTCACAAAGTCAACTCTCATTCATATGGTTGCGTGACGAAAATTGCGTCATTTTGTTTGCGTAGCAGCTTTGTTCACCGCTTCGTGACGCAAGGCCCGGACAGAACACAGAGGTTTGCTCCAAGTATTGCGTGATTGGTCAAAAGTTGTGGGTGTGTTTATGTGGAAAAGCCGGTGAGCTTTAATGGAGTCATTTTGCTTCTACTGCTCTGCTGAGAAGCAGCTGGCTGAGGCTCTAAGAAAATACAGCCGTCTTTACAACTGTTCCAGCAAAACTTAGAAACCTATGAACCTAAAAACATAATCAGTAGACGAAGAACTTGTGGAAGGAGATGTCAGTTATTGTGCACAGAGGAGACCGTGTGGAGACACATTCAGCTCTTCGTGGCTGTGGTGGCAGGGAGGAGGTACGCCTCGGCCGGGCAGCATAGGGACACGTTTCCTTCATTTGCTCATTATTGTGCACGTCTGTCAGACATGGTGGTGGGCACATTTGCAAATGCCAAATGGTGTGTACTGTCTCAGTCTGTTAAATGAAAATGTTTAGTTGCGGTGGTGGGAGGCAAAATTCTGTACAGGGACAGGAGAGTTGAGACGCCGGTGGGAAGAAACCCGTTTTAGCACCGTGGGAGGAGGGAGGAGCTTCCCAGGAGTTCTGATCCGAGTGTCTTGTGGACTATGAAAGGTGTGTGTGAAAACGAACATCTCACAACCACGTAATTGCAAACCGACTTCATGACTTCTTATGGAGTATGGTGAAGCCTATAGGCACCCCTGCCATGTAAGACACCATCGTTGCAGGAAGAGCTGTTTGAGTGACCAAACTATCAGATGTAACGACACTGTGCCGCACACCAATGTGAATCCCTGTTAATCGGTTTAGTATACTCAGGCCGGGCCAGTGCAGAATACTTCCAAACTGGCAATTATCAGCTAATTAATTGGAGGATCATTCAGTCCATATAGTTTAATGCTGAGTTCAGATGTGCTCTTTTACTCCTAATTTAAGTGCCTGTTACTCATTTTATCCACACATCTGCATTAGATACTGAATAATACCATTGCTGATAAAGCTGATTAGACATTTTGTACTTTTTGTTAATGTTTAGTCGTAACTTTTGACTAAAACCTCATTTTAAAAAGACATTTCAAGTTTTGAATAGTTGTGTTACTACGGCTGAATGGGACCGATACTTCGGCAGTTTCATTTAAACTTTTGCTCTGAAATTGCTTGTAATGATTTAGTTAGAAGCTGAGAAAGCACCAAACATTTCCAGCTTGTTGATTTAGCTGCAATGACCTGTTATACAAATGTGAATGAAGGCTTCCATGAATGTCTACAGATATTACTCCAAAACCAACTGAAATGATTAGGAGACATTAGGACAATTATTTTGCTTAATTAACTGATTGATGTGTGTTTTGTTCTGCACTTTTTCTTACAAACTTGTTTAGGAAAAAGTCAGGGCTTTCTAGAGGTTCTCATCAGAGTTGAAATCATTGCTTTTGGAGCACATAACTCTGTCTAGCTCCTTGGAGATCTGCTGTTCTCATTCTGTGCTGCAGGGCTGTAAAAACCTTATTTATTGCACCAATTTAGTCCTTTCTGAACAACCATTAGGATGACTTGTAGGCTGAGGTATGTACTAAAAAATGTGTTAGCCTAAAGACGATTCCTTTTACAAGGTTTAAAAAGAAAGGTTCTCAGCTACAAGTCTTTCTCCAAACCAGCCAGGCTAAATTTGTGTTTTTATCATTAATGCCTACTAAGTGTTATCGCTTTTGTAACAAAGTTCTTGTTAAATTTAGGTGCAGCCACTGTTTGTTTCTAGCCGTTCTCCTGGAATCTGCTCGTTGTTTTTCCGACAGTCGGTGAGAAAACAGGACAGGACAGAGGAATCTCCCAGATTCTGCTGTTGTGCAGCATCATCGCTGCACAGCTCAGTCAAGTAAAACTTTAGCGTCTTGTATTTTTAGGAAACCATAACTTACTGATCTAGTCGTCTCACAAAAGGTGACATTCACAGGCCTTCATGAAGGAATGAAAGAATATTTCAAAACTGTGATACATTACTTTGAAAGCCACATTGAAAGTGATAAAAAGTGCTCCGTTTTGCTCTTCATGAACGTTTTTATGGAGTTTTCTTTTATACCTAATTCCCATTTTACCACATGAGAACAGTAGAAAGGCAGCATTTTCTCAGCCTTGCTAATTAATTGTGGTGCTTAAACCAGTTGTGTTTTTTTAGATTTAGCATTTTATAATCAAGTGAATCTAATTGAATCATATGGATTAAATGTAATTGAGTTAGTGTCTGAACCTGTTTGATTGAATAATTTCAATTAAACCTGTTTGTTTTTTTACATGGTGCCCTGAGATGACTTTAGTTGTGACTTGGTCCTCTAAAATGAGTTAATTTACCTTTACTAAACCAAAGAAACCAAAGAGCAGGTGAGAATGAACAGGATTAGGATTAAAGGGATGGTTCTAGGCATGAGCCGATTACTGGGTTCAAGGTATACCATGATGTTAAAAAGTCTAAACCACTAAATTTTTCCTTCAAACCATTTCTACAGTTTAAATGCATAAAAATGAGATAACAAAGACAGCATATTTTTATTTCCACCCTCCATAACCGGACTAGCCATCATTCAGCTGTGTGCTGCAGCCGAGGGAGGAATTCCCCTAAACTTTTATGCTCATTTAAAAAAAAGACAATTGACTGGTTGTACAGTTCATCCAGCAGATAACCCAGTCAGTGGATTATCTACCAGGGAGGCATTTGAAATGAATGTTTGCAACAAGCTACAAGTGTTAGCAGGTGAAATACATACAGCCTGCTGCAGGCTCGCTACTGAGGCTAATAACAATCTAATTAATGACTAACATCCACTTGATACGCTCTCAACAACACAATACAAAGAGCTTAACATCAGGGAAGAAGTAATATTCTGTGCAATAATTACACTTACTTTAGATTTATGAATTAATTGATCTGGTGCAATAGTTAAGTTTTCAATTTGGATCTTGTAAAGCTGATAAAGGAAGACAACAGTTTTTTTCCGTCTTATAGCTCATGGAAGGAAACGCACCTCATTTCTAAGGTGCATGACAAAACAATCAGCCAAACATACAACTTTTAATCGTTTAAAGGGGAAACTTCAGCTCCCAGTGAACAGCACACATTTATGTGAAGAACTGCCTACAGAGTCATTAAACAAGCTGCTCATGGTGAAATCCATAATGTCCTCTACAATCTGTTCGAAAACAGTTTTAAACAGTCTACTGACTCTCTGAATTTAAAAATGAATGTCAGTATTAAATGAATAATTTACCCTTGATCCTAAATATCATTGTAAAGAATGTTAACAATAAAAAAGCTGATCACATATTGATTTCAAATCTGTCCTGAGAGAAGGAAGAAGTTGACAGATTTTAAACAGTGACTGTCAACATGTTCTCACAGTTTCCTTAAGACACCAGTGAAACCAGTGAAAAAGTTCCGTCCACTGTTGCGTGACTTCAGCATCTCTGTCGCCACCTTGAACTGGCTGACTGGAGTCGTCTTTTCGTCAGCAACGGTAACTTAGTCTGAAAATGCTCTCCTCTTTCCTCCCCTTAAAAGGGGAAAGAAGCAGGTCCTACAGAAAACAGAGATCGTTTGTCACTTGCTTCCCCCTGAGGATTATGGGAATAGGATTATGAAGAAACGGTGGGACTTTTCTCCAATGAAAAGAGATCCGGGGACAGCTGACTGGTTGGTTGTAGGTGATTAACAAACCTCCTGCTTGCTAAACTGCCTCTGAAGAGCCCATGGAGTATATCAGTAGATTGTAGCGTGAGGCCTTTGGTTGGGGAGGGGTCCTGTTTAAGAACTGAGTTTGAAATGTCCCACCCAGCCCAGATGGTAACTTTGAAAATTTTTCTAAGAGGCCAACAAGCCAGCCCCCAAACCCCCCATCCTTAGCCGTAGCCTTTTGTAGCCCCTCTTTTTACTTTCCTTTTCTTGCTTTTTTTTACGATTTGAAGTCTGGAGCCACCCCCAGGGCAGCCCAACCTCAGGTCCATTTGCCAACTATTAGAGATCATAAATCTCTGTGGTGAATGGAGCTGCGGCCATCAGTGGTTCAGGGATTTGATGGTGTTGTTGGGGGTGAAGCTGACCTGAGGGCAGGCCTCAGGCAGAAGAAGGGACTGAATGAAGGAGAAAAGAAAGCCTGGAGATGGGTCATTAAACAAATGTTTCTCTCTCCTTTTTGTTTCCTGTCTTCATCCGTGAAGAGCTGCTCAGTGCGTGGAGCGGTGAAGACATGTTTGATGGAGAGTTTGTCCTGTCCTTATTGAGGGGTTTTCACCTCCGTGTAAAGAGGAGGTTTTCGGAGAAAAGGTCACAAACTTTGATCTTTGTCTTCGTGCTGACCTGCCGGTGCCCTGTGCCATGGACACTCAGCTTTGTGCATTTGGGATATGGATTTAGGCTTCATTCACATGGGAATGGCAGTTTGTGAAAAAGCAAAGGGATTTTTGTTGTTGTTGTTGTTGTTTCAGCCTTGCATCCACATGGAAAGAAGCCCTGAAACTGTATTTTTTGGAAACCAGGTTCCAGAGAAAAAAGAATCCTGAAACACAGCGCTTGCATTTTCATGTGGACAGCCTAAACACAACCTTTTGAAATCAATGATGTTATAGACTCTGCAGTATACTTCAAGTATACATTTAGAAAAACACAAGAAATGGGAATAGTTTTAAAAGATTGACACTTGTGTATACAAGATTTAGCCTGGGTTTTAGCTGTCTTTTTCTGAGTCCTGTGTTTGAGTGTATTTCCACACACTGTTCTCTTGTGTTAATTTCTTTCCCAAGCAACAACGGGGGGGGGAAGTGTTTATTTGAACACATGCTAGAGAGCCTGCTGAGGGCCATTCAGCTGTCTGCTGCAATCCCCTCTGCTCATGGAGACGTCCTGGGGACAGTACAGCTTCCAGGCGTTCATTTAGTCCGTCTCCCGACCTGCTCCCAAACTATCAGCCTGTCTGTCTTTTTCAACATTGCTGTCCATCAGACCATGTCCAGACTAATGCACATGCGTTGTTTTTTTTTTACTTTTTCCTCCATTCATTTCTTAAAGTTTGATTTTTCTGAACTTCTTTGAAAAAATGTGGTTTGAATGTAGAGAACATTAGTACCATTTAATATGTTCAATATTATAATAGGCTCATAATATATCTACTATTTTCTGCTCTTATCATCCAAAAGATGAAAAGTGAGCAATCAAGTTTTATGCTTGTGTCTTTCTGTGCATCTGTCTGTCTGTTAGCAAAACATCTTGTGAACCACTGGACTGATTTATACTGATATATATAAGGTCACTACAGCTAACTGACCTTAGGTAACACAAAAATGGCTATAACTTTTACAGATACTGAGCTAAAATCTGGAGTGGTAGTAGATGAGAGTTGTTCCCTACTCTCAGCTATACTTCCATAATCCAACTGCGCAAGATCTCACTCTATTGTGTTAGATTGCACATAACCCTGTTTTTCAAGATATAACCAAAATGGCTGCAACTTCCTTCAAGGAATGCTAGGCCTTTAATTCTACCATGAAATAGTTCGTACAAAATGTTATCAAGTGGGGACAACTTTTTCCAGTAATTGGTGTTATACTTGTATTTATTATCTGTAAAAGACCTTTGTAGTCGTATAACGGTTTTTGTCTCGGTTGCAGGATCACAGCACCCTTATATTGGAGGCTGTGGCAGAGGCCAGAAATGTCAGGTGTGGGAGTTAAATAATTTGCAGTGTCAGTCAAACATTTGGCCACAGTTATGGCCTTCTCTAGTTGTTCCCTCCAATGCTGAGCAAAATCAGAACTGGTTGAAGGACATATGTTGACACATTCATGTGCATCGGTAAACTTCAGCTGACAACTAACCGTGCAGGATTTAGAGGTGCTAACGCCCAGGGGCTGTGGGCAATGTGTTTTTCTAGACTGTCAGAGAAAAGCCCTGATGACGTTACGACTTCATCGCCTCTCCTGAACCAAGAGCCTCTCTCTCTGGAATGTCATTAAACCCGAAGGAAGGGAAGGGAATGAGGCCTTAAACCTTGGGGACAAAGCTTGTAGGGAAGAAATAGACTTTCTGTTATAAAAGCGCAATGAAGTGTGTGTTAATGAATGTGTCAGGGACACAGCGTTGGTGTGTAGTCCTCCTGTGTGGTAGAGGGTGATAGATCTCAGCTGTCTGTGGACTGAGCTGCTGTGATGTGATGGGAATTACTGGAGATGTCGATGAAACAAAGACAGAACAAGCAGATGCTTGATCAAGCGTATTGATACAGCATCGCCTAGAAACATTTCATTTGGACTGAGCTGCTTCTAGGTGCTTCGAGGTTAGACGAGATGACTCTTCTTATTAAGATTATACCCCCGAGGCCAACGGGTATCAACCCTAGCAAGTCGAACACGATAAAGACTTTGAAAGTATTATTTACAGCAGAGGGTTCGGGTGGTTGCACCGAAAAGAAAGGTCGCACATTTCACACTTTCAGCAGAAACTAAAATTACATCGGATTTTCTCCGACTCAGGTGAACAGAAGCTGCACAGTGAATCAAAACACCTTTTATCGCCTCCTGCTGAAAGGCGAAAGATGGGCGATTAACTCATGTTAACTATGAGTTAATCGTCCATCTAACTAAGGGATAGCCCAGGAAACCCGAGCCAACCCTAACTGTAGGATTTATCAAAAAGGAAAGTCTTAAGCCTAGTCTTAAAAGTAGTATTCAATAGCAAGAAAGAATTGTGCGTTGCATCTAAGAATTTGAGATCCTGCTAAAAGGTCCTAAAATTATATGCAGAATAAATACATCATGGTCAGCCCGCGCTAATTTCAGATGACCTCAAATGACTGTGTTGGTGCGCGACCACGTGTGTGTGTGTGTAAGACAAATGAGAGCGTCTCATCTTTCAGCTGAAAGAGGCGACCTAATCTTCTTTGATCAACCTAGACTGCAGCCATCATACAACACATCTCTGTGGGACAGAAGAAGTAGTTCTGGACCGTCTGAAATCCTTTTTGGGCACACTGACTGAAAGATCTGTTGGGAGACTTACTAAAAAAACCTCTTTAAAGCTTAGGAAGTACAAAATCAAGCAGAGGACATGAGACATGTGTAACAGCTGTACTCTTTGTGTTTCTAGTTTGAAAGGTTTATACATACAGACTCAGTTTGGTTCTTGTATATTTGCTGCGAGCACTGAGAGCCATCTGCTTTATCCTGAAGTGTAGGAATAAGAGCGACACGAGAGAAGGAGAGTTTGAGAGCACATTATCTGCCCGGGAGAAAAAGCAGTTACCGACGTGCATGTTCCATCAAAGACAACAGGTGAGAGCGGTGTAGAGACAAGAGAAGGGGAAATGAAAAAGGACAGAAGGCGAAAGAAAGAAGTGAAGAGAGAGGAGATACTCTGATCAGCAGGGACTGCTGGGCAGCTCTGTGAGAGCTGAGGAGGGTAAATTGAGTGAAAGTAGCTCCTCAGGTGTTGGTTTCCAACAGACTTCTAAAAGAATGAGTCAGACAGGGAACTGTAAGTACGTGCTCCTTTAAGCTCAGGTTTTACACCATCGAGACATAAAATAACTGGTTCTGACCTGGTTTAAAATTAGGGGTCACAACGTCTGATGAGTAGCAAATGCCAGATTACAGTCTGTCTTTATTTATTCACCAAAACTGAGACAGAGTGCAGAAGTGTTGTGTGAAAAATAACTCGACTTTAAAAGTTCATGTAACATCAATAACTTTAAGTAATTGTATTTGTTATGACTTTATCACTTAATCACATTGTTGTGGATGAACTTTGGCCCACTCTTCTTCACAGCGTTAGTTTAGTTTGTATTATTTGATAACTTTCAGTCTCTCGTTACCTTCTTATGACTCCATAACAGCATTTCAGTCCAGCTGAAGTTTATTCTTAGGGTGGTATCTCACCGGGCTGCAGCCGTTGAAGACTAGTTGACGACTCAAAACTGCGAAAAAAACAAAAGTAAATAGGCAAATTTTAGTTGCAATCTTTCTCAATTCTGACCATTTGTAACTGGGGACCTGGGCGACCTCATTTTGCACGGCCATTTTTTCTAAATCACAACGTATTTTTTGTGCGCACGGCTTGCAAAACTGTAATCTAGGCCGTGCAGATTATTTTGTTGCCCACATTATACCTGACTCAGCTCACTTTGTACCCACAATGGCATTTGGCCCCCACATTTTTGATTGATTTTACTGGTGTACACCTTAGAAATGAAGACAGGCTGATTTGGATTTTGATTTTTTCACAACAATTATTTATCATTATCGTGTTTTGTTTCAGTAGACCTGGATATTTGGGCTCTCATAAGGAGAGTCAAAGTACAGCTGTAGAGCTCTACAAAATTAATGGAAACTAAACTGAGGAGAGTTTAAGATGACTGCAATAACCCTGTGACCATTCTGGGGGAAAATTTGTTGCAGGACCTTTTGAACATGTATAAAATTTTGCGACTCAGTTGAGGAAATAGAGAACCTCTGAAAGTTTTGAGACATTTTGGAGACTTCCTCGCGGATGTCATTTGCTTACTAGTCTCCATCTCTACTTTGGTCTCATCTGTCCAAAGAACATTCTTCCAGAAATTAAGATTTTTTTTTTAAAGTATTTCAAAGATCGGATCCACTTCAATAACTTAAACGAGGGACTAGAAGCGTTAGTTTTAAGTGTCAAGACAGTGATACAATACCTTCCAACTAGAAGCACTCCAAGAGCGTAAACCTCCTCCAAGGCCATAGGCTCACTGTCCACTTAGATTACTACCCGCTACAGGGTTCTTCATTATGTCAGTTCCTTTAAAAAATTTAAGAATCCAGATTGTGATCCATTTTACCACCAAAATCTAATCACTTGTTCCTGTTTGACTTTTCCTGAAAATTTCATGAAAATCCATTCATAACTTTTTGAGTACTGTTGTGCACAGACAGACAGACAGACAGACAGACAGACAGACAGACAGACAGACAGACAGACAGACAGACAGACAGACA
>JAOXNZ010000155.1:1634286-1646035 GCA_028566095.1 Kryptolebias brasiliensis
CAGATATAAAGGTTCACACAAAAAGTTCCTAAAGTGTTAAAAACAATATATAAAGAAATAAGATTAACAATAACAATTATAATAATAGTAGTAATATACTGTATAAGACTGTAACGGAAATACTGTGCATTTATTAGAAATGGGCATATCGGACTCACGATCCAAGGGATTTCAAAAATGTACATAATGTGCATGTGTATTGAACATTGAAAAAAAACAAGACTATTTACAATGCAGTATATCAATGCAGAAAAAAAAACAGCGGAAATGTTATTTATAAAATGAGTAAAAACAGAATAGGTGATTGTGCAAACGCCAGCATGTATGTAAATACTTAATGAGTTTGTTGGGAGCAGTGATGGTTATAGAGTCTGGCAGCTGCTGGGAGGAAGGATCTGCGGTAACACTCCTTTGTGCATTTAGGATGCAGCGGTCTGTCACTGAAGGAGCTCTTCAGTTCAGCAACAGTTTCATGTTTTTTCACGTTTCTTCAAAATGCCATTGTTCTCTATGGAGATATCTTTGGGGGTTCTTTTGCAGATTTAGTCTACTCCTTACAGAATATTTTTACCAAACGTTACAGCAAACTATTCTGTCCTGATGTATTATTCATATGCAAGAAGTGGGAGGAGAAACAAAAGAATAAGAGTGCTTCAACGCTTATCCACTGGTACCTGTAATATAATACAGAAATCAGTCTGATAAATAAAGATTGTGCTCATCTTCCATCTGTTCACTATAGTAATTGATGTTAATACCATATTTGTTGTGATGCGTATACCAAATCTTTATTCCTCCAAGTCCCTAGCTGTTTGTTTTGTGCTCTGCAGGTAGCAGTGTTCATGTATTATGGGATCCAGCTGGATCGCTTGGTCCTGCAGGTGTCCAGCCCGTCCTTCCTAAAGAGCCCCCTACCTTACCACCCCCAGCTCCGAGCCCAGGCCTGGAGGTACTTCAGCTACGTTTTCATGCACACTGGGTGAGTTCAAATCTTGCAAGTGCGTTTCGGTCTTTTGTAACGCTTTACAATACAGTTTTTGGCTCAATTTTGAACATCTAAATTTTTTTATGGACATTTACCTCCAATGAGCACAAATTAAGCCTTAATGATTGAGAATCAAGGTGTCTTTTAGGAACTGTAACACCTGGTACCCGTAGGTGTGTCCAAGCATTTTTGCACATTATCTGCTATGTCTGGGGTTATTTAGACTTTCTCAAATCTGAAACTGATGAAAGGTTGCTACTTAAAAATCTAATTTTGACAAATACACAGTTGTTATTTTTCCACATTACAAATCAAGCAACAGAGAAGGTAACAAACACGAGTTAGGCAAGTAGGTAATTATGTGTCACACCACAGCTAATAATTGTCACTATGTGAGAAATTTCAAAGCAAATCAACAAAAGACAAGTTATCTTCTGGGATACCTGTTGTATTAATGTCCCAAAGAAGTGATTATTCTCAGATTATTGGTGTAATGTGCATATTCTTAGATGGTGCTGTCACAGTAATTCAATATAATTTTTAACATAATGACTAATTTGATCAGTCCCACCAGATATTCCCTCCTTTTCTGCAGGGGGAAAAAAATGTGTTTTTTATCAGTTCAGTCCAGGTCATACAGATTTAATTACTCCTAGGGGTAATTTAGTCCCAGCAATAAAGAGAAGTAATAAAATGGTAATTTCCTTCACAGAACCTGCAGCTTCTGATGGTATTAGGGCTGGCAGCGGATGGTGAAAAGATGAAGTTTAAGGGACCGGTGAGAAAAGGAGGTGTCATGATGTGTAGTTTTATTTGTTTTTACAGCAGCATACAACAACATGACAGAGGAATGCTGAGCTGATTTGGACTTTTATGGACGGGGACTTGGGGAAGAAAAATAAACTCTGGGAATGAACAACTTTGGGAAATCTTTACACAATGAGTTGGACGGTCTTTTTTTTCTGCGTGTTGCGATAAATTGAATTATTCCACAACAGAAGTAATTCTGCTGGATTTTTGGATTCATTTTTTATGACGGAGTAAACAAGGATCAAGAGCAAAATTAGCTCAAGGTCCAGAAGTTTTTAAAGCAGTCAGTTCAGAGGCAGGCTTTTAATGATCTTTCGTTCTGGTAAATATGGACTGTTTATTTATTATCTACAACTGGTTAGCTTTTGAAATCAACCTGACTCAAGATGACCGCCACAGCTTATGAAATCTTAGTAAAAACAAAATGGCTGTAACTCAGTCAGATTTAAAGATATTCAGCTAAAACTTTGCATGGTAGAAGTTGAGAGTCATCCCCAAACACACACTTTGAGCGGGGACACCGTGGATAGGTCCAAAGTCCATCACAGTGACACATAGAGACAAACAGCCATTCACACTCTCGCTCACACCTAAGGACAATTTAGAATTACCAATTAACCTAACATGCATGTTTTTGATCTGTGGGAGGGAACCGGAGTACCCGGAGTAAACCCACGTGTGCACAGGGAGAACATGTAAACTCCACCCAGAAAGACACTAGTGCCCCTTTTCCACTAGTGCCCCTACAGTACGGTACAGTACGGTTCCACGCCTTTTCCATTATCCAGGATTCATGGAACCATCCTCCTTTTCAGTACCAACTCAATCGAGGTTCCAAGCGTACCGTGCTGGCCTGAACATGCGACGTCAGAACACTGTCGGTCACTGATTGGTTAGGGGGTGGAGTCACTGGTTGCGTCCGAGCTACCCTCACAACAGCAACTCGAAGCGCCATTTTTTCTTTGCAATCGTTGGAGCGACATTCTTGAACTTAAGAATGGCAGTACAAACCACACCGTGGTCCAATGCTGAGGTTCGGGAGTTTTTGTGCTTGGTGGCAGAGGACAAAATTCATAATTAATAATACGACCATGTCCTCCATTGTTGTGTTCACGGTCTTCTTCTGCTACTACGTTTAATGGTGACTGACAAAAAGCTCTGGAGCATTACCGCCACCAGCTGGCAAAGGCGCGTGATGACAATTTCCGGACTTGGGGACCACCCAGAACCCACCCACTAGAACTGTACGGAAGTGTAATGGAAAACCACCCGACCCATGCTGTACCGTGCTGTAGAGGCACTAGTGGAAAAGGGGCATAGGTCAGGAGGAGATCCTGCAGCCTTCTTGCTGGGAGGCAACAACTTGTTGCCTTTTCTTTGGCTAGCTCCACACCCACCGATATGAGCTTATTAATCATTTGATTGTTTTCCACATTGTGTTTTCCGGGACTATTCTGGAAAACATACGGGGCTAAAAGCACAAATGTTAAGGCCTAACTACACAGATGTCTGCACTGATACTTTGAGCTCTTTACTCTCAAGCAGAACATGAATACGTTTTGGAGCTTGACCTGGTGTTTGTGTGTTTTCTCTATGAGCAATATTGTTACACCACATAGTTTTTATAATCCTGAATTGTTTGTGACTCTGTGTAAAGTTCATTCCAAAGCAACAGTTAGCATTTCTGAGATGTACCAGTAGAGTGAAGTCACATTTAGCTGTAGTTTATTCTCTCACGATAAAAAGAATAAGCAGTGCTTTAGTTGAGTCCCCTGACGATGCGTGGTCATCTGAATACAATAGGACCCCTCATGGGTATGCAGGGCTCGGCCTGACAATGCAGCCCACTCCTTACAGCCTCATTAGCAGTGTAGATAAAGACAGTGGCTGTTGTCCGGAGTGGAGTTCTCCTCGTGCAGCTGGACAGGCTTCTCCCCACTAATCAATATGTCCTGTTGTTTCTCTCTGTTCGCTGTTATGATGCTCCGTAGCTGAGGTGTCCGCGTTGATTATTTTTTTTGTTTTGTCCTGTCTCTGTTGGAGGATGTCTATGCTTTTGTGCGCGGGTTTGTTTGGGGGAATTTTTGTGTTTATTACTATAACGCTGTCAGGACACGCTTGTGTCAAACTGCCAGTTGGTGGAGGGGAAACCGAGGGCTTTTTGTCTGTGTTTGTTTCTGTTGTACCTTTAACATTTGCTGGACAATAGAATTCAGCCACAGAAAGCAGAAAGTGGTTGTAGAAACAGAAAGAGAGTGATAAAGCCACACAGATGTGTCCAGTGTGCTGACTGATAGTTTTTTTGTATAATTTTATGGATACCGTTTCTGATATTCATGAAATGGAAACACAGGCCAGGAGTTGAGTTGCAAGTTTGAAGTTTGGATTTTCTTTTTAAAATTTCTGTTCACACAGTTAAATGTGTTTCTGTGGGGCACGCTGGTCTTGGTTTTGTTACTTTGTGTTTTCCTGATTTGAAATAATTCTTCAGATCTTTTGATGTGAAGTTCTGTGGAAACAATTTGAACAATTAATATCGGGTTTATTGGGGACATTGACATTAATAAAGATGAATGAAGCGAGACATATGGCAGGAATCTTCAAAATTCTTCTTTTTCTTTCAGCTGTTCCCTTTTCAGGGATCGCCACGGCGAGTCATCCTCCTCCATCTAACTCTGTCTTCTGTGTCCTCTGTCCTCACTCCAACTACCTCCATGTCCTCTCTAACTGCATCCATATATCTCCTCTTTGGCCTTTCTCTTTGTCTCTTTGCTGGCAGATATCTTTGAAATTATTCTGCTAAAATAATTGTGTTATTCAAAATTGATGGCAATGTAAAAGTTAATGACATAATGTTCAAACGAATCACTAAAAATCGTTTGAGATCAGAGCTGATTTCAGACAACAGCAGTCTTGACCTCACTCAGACTAGCCATTAGCTCTTCAGTCCAGTCAGAATTAAACTCTTTTTCTGCAAACTGTGGTTGTTCAAAGAGCTATCTGCAGCAGGTGAGATATTAATTGTTCATAACCTGTTCACAGAACCTCTCTTCAAAAAAGCTGTACTATCCCTTCAATGTTGTGTCAATGAAAAGGCTTCGTTAAAGTTTAACTTGATTTATTTTTAATAATTTTAAGCATCTTTGGTCAGTGTCTTAAAAAGCTAAAGGGTTTGCTGAACATGTTAAAGGAGACTTCTGCAGAGAAGACCTAAACTGTGTTCAGCCACTTTAATCTGAATGGATATATTTAACACTCGGACCCTAACAGTTTTAATGTGTGTGTGTCACAGGATTGAACATTTGAGCCTGAACATGGCCATGCAGCTGCTGGTGGGAGTCCCTCTTGAAATGGTCCACGGCGCCCTGAGGATTGGACTGGTCTACGTGTGTGGTGTGCTGGCAGGTGGGCGTGTGATCTCTCTTCTCGCTCTTCATCCTATGGGAGGGCAAAACACTCACGTTTCTGCTCTGCCATTGTTCCATCTGCTTGTTGTGCGTTTAGCAGCCTATCAGAACCAACCCTGTGTGTTGGCGGAGTCGAGTCACTGAGAGATCTGTGCATACATATGTAAGTGTGTCTGTGTGTGGCGCGGTGAGGACAGATGGCTTTGTGTCTCTGTCCTCCCAGCAGATGAGGCAGGATGCAGGGGGCTGTCGGTGCTCCATCAAGAGCCCCACATATCTCTCCCCACCCCCAAATCTTGATTATCTTCATTTACAATAGGACCAGGCAAAGAGGGTCATGTCAAATAAAGTTCAATCAGAAAAACACACACTCAGACGTAATGAAAGAAAACATGGAGCCTGTATGACAGGGGTGATGACAGAGAGGAGAGAGTAATTGTTAGTGTTAATAAAACAAATTCAAAAGAGGGGACCCAGGATATCAGCAGGATAGAAGGTGAGTGAAGGAAACAGAGGCAAGAGCTACAAATGAGAAAAACACTTTAAAAATGAAATGCCACTTCCTCTCTTTTAGTTCCCTGTAAACCTCAGGTGCTGCTGATGTTCGGCGTTCAGCTCTGTTTAACTGAGACAAAAACTGTTTAGGAGTGATCACAAGTGCTGTTTTACTTTAAAGGATCAACAGAAACCGACCGTAATGGCAGATTTTTTTAAAAGCTCATCTGATGCTGCAGAGTTGTAACACCTGAGTTACTTAGAGGGGAAAAAATGAATCCGTTTGATAATATTATGGTAACTGCAGGCAGCTGAGAATGTTATACCCTTTTCTGAGTTTCTATTTGTGTGTGTCTTAAAAAGTTTTGGGGGGAAATGCATTAGAATACCAGCAGTTGTTTTAGGAAAATTTGACCGAAATGTAATATTTATTTATTTTCCAATTATTTGGGGAAATTCCTGTCTTTTCAGCAAATAAAACAGTAAAAATAAAGAAAATATACTGTTTCTTGATTTGGGGTAATTTACCTTGTCTTATTACAGTCATTTATTTACTTTTTAAAATTCAATCTTATTGATGCCATTTCATAGTTTTTGCTTTAATTTTTACAAATATGTTTAACAACGAACGTGGTTTTTGTTCCATCTTCAGGACCTTTTCTCAGACAGTCACCTACCCTGTTCACAGCTGGTAGTCCTTATGAGGACCAAAGCCTGGTGCTAATTTGGTGGAACATCATTTATGGGTTATGTGCTAGGTTTAGGGCTATAGAATAGTGGCTATGAATTAAGTTAAGCCACTATTTGACTGAGCTGCAACTGTTAGAGACTAGTTTGCTACTCAAAATTGGAGGAAAAAGGCGAATATTTTGTTGCAGAGTGTTTAAGACCAAGCATCCAGTAAGCTGATCAAGTCAAATTTTGGAAAATCGTGGCCTGTTTTTGTGTGCACAGCATGCAAAACTACATTCTCAGTATTTAATTGCCCACCTCCACCCACATTTGGGACTTTTTATTTTTTATTTTTTGTTAACTGTTATTTATCATCAGTGTGGTTTTTAGACCTGTACATCCAGGTCATTCAGGCCTGTAGCCTCAGATGTTTTCTCTCATACAGAGAACTCTTATGCAGGTATTAAAATACAGCACCACAACTTTAGAATTACAGAAACCACCAATTTTTTTTTAACATGTTCAAAATTCAAGCGACAAGACTCCGCAATTCTTCTTAATATCCTCTGCGACTCATGCAGGGAAATTGAAACCCCCTGCAAACATTTCGAGACATTTTGTAGACTCCTTTTACCAACTGGTCGACATCAGTCGCAGCCCAGTGAGATACTGGTTTTAGGCATGGTTAAAGTTGGGTTTTGTTGTAAGATTAGGGTCTGGGTCTAGCCACACAAACAAATAGAAGTCAGTACATTGTCCTAATAAGGACAGAAATACGAACTTGTGTATGTGTTCGAATGTGGGTGTGTGTGTGTGTGTGTGTGAGGGTCACTGACAAACCCCCGCAGGATACCAGCTGAGGTGACCTATAGTTTTAACCTCCATGTGAAATGAGAAGGAAATGGACCATTAATCAAACACCCTCATCAACAAACATGGACGAAAATACACACACACACATCTGGTGTTTTAATTAGATATCGACCACCAGCGGAACGAGGGATGCTCAGTCTGGTTGTGTTGGCTCGAATGTTTGGGTTAGTGTCTCACAGGCCTTTTTTTTTTGTTCTTGTCAGTATTAAGACTCATTTCTCTCAAAATATAAATAAGCACTTTAGCAAAAAAGCAGACATTTGCTAATCACTGAGCTCTGTATGTCACATTTACCACATTATGAGTAATGATGTTTTGAAATTTAATTTATTTTACATATTTAAAAAGACAAATGTCTGTTTCTTGAATCATCTTGTAAAGAGCAGATGATGTTAGAACATCTCTTTAAAGCCTGTGCAGTGACGCCATCAGGACCTGAAATGTCCGAGTGCAGCTCTTTGTTGAACCTCGTTGAACCTTCAGATCAGGACGCTGGGACCACACATTTTTGGATGGAGGCATGCTGGATCCAAACTAGAGTCTGATTCAGATAGCAAGACACACTGAAAAGGCGTCTCATTGAGAGACAAGTTACCCAGACAGCGGGAGGATGCTCTCTGCCTGGAAGTCCCCAGGAGGGCAGTAAATGGGAAGGCGAGTGGTTGTGAAAATGAGACCATGCCAGAAACATGCTTTTTCCTTCAAAAAGTCTAGTTTTATTGTTTTCTCAGAGCTCCACCAGGGATCAGGCGAACCCACTCTGAGGACCTCAATTAACCATTGAATCAGTAGTCTATTGCCAAGCACGGGACAACTACTGTATTTTGCTGAGTTTAAAGGAAATATCTTTACTTTTAACATCAATCCAGCAACATCTCAATATACTAACAAAGGAAATTTGCTGTACAACATGAGAAATGTGATGCTAAAGTATGCTGCAGAAACCGCTGGGTTTTATTTACAACACACTGAGAATGGTGGATGAGGTTCCTACAGGGAATGAGGTTGATCTTAATATTTTTCTCCAGTAAATAAAATGTTTTAATAAATATAATTGCAGCATTTTTCAGCAAGATAGAGTAGATGTAACTTTGAATAATGAAGGTAATGAAGGTCTTTGATGCAAAGCAGTTCAAAACTAGAACGAATGGAGACTTGAAGCTCAGATATAAATGAGTACATAGGTATAATTGTCACGAGAGCCCTGTTTTAGTTTTTATACAAATATGTGCATATGTGGGTTTTTAAAATCCATAACTAATTTTTTATGCAGTTAATGTTTACAGAACATTATTCTTTGAGTGCTGGAAACTGAGCTGAGAAAATCTTTATTAAAAAAATGTTCAGTTGATGTAACCATGGACAGTTCGGGAAAACAGAGCAGTTAATCTTGACACAGTTTGGAAAAGGGGCTCAGCTGGCACCCACAAGGGTCAAAGCAGAGTTCAAAGGTCAATGATTCAGAGAAAGGTCTCTGACCTTCTTCTCCCAACGCACACCCTCACACCATACCCTGATCAATACGCTTACATATAAAATCTCAAATTATGCCTTTATCTAAAGCACATGTGGAGTAAAACAGCAGCCTCTATGCTAGAAATAGAACAGTAAGTGTAGTCACACAAAGCCAAAAGAGTCAACTATTACAGCCTATAATTGAAGCTCGAATCTGAAGTCCAGACCGGAGTCCTGGTCCTGCTGATGATGGACTGTCATATTTGTTTGTTCGTTAGCATGCACACTCAATCATGATGCTCAAATAATGTTATTTTAGTAACCCTCCACAGGCACACCTCCCAGACAGCCTTGTCCAGGGTGTCAGTGGCTGTGTGTTTGTGGAAATGAAAGAAAGACTGTACCGAGTCTGATATGATCACAATTTAACTCAAAAGAAATGGAGAATTTATTCAAACATGGACACCCAAAACTCCTTCTCTGGGAAGTTGTAAAGATTTAACGGGATGGTTTGGGTATCTGATCAGGATGCCTCGTTTCCTTTAGGCTTTAGCCTCACAAACAAAGAGGATTTTCAGTGCCTTCTCTCTCTGACTTTTTTTGGGTTGCCAGGACCCCGATCCACTCTTGAGGGCCATCTGGTCCCTGTGTAACCAGAACATGAGCTGTGTCTTCATCCTCAGCTCGCGTTCGAGCTCCTTCCAGGTGCGGGTTAAACTCGCCCAGCGTGGCCCCCTGACCTCTGACCCTGTGTGTTTTGTTCATGGACAGGCTCTCCAGTTATACTCATATGTGCTTCTTTGATGCTTCTTTTAACAGTAAAAGAGAGAATAATATAACACAACCATGTAAAAAAAAAACTTCCCAACTTTGTTGAAAACTCTTTCTTGTGCACGTACTTCTGTCGTTTGTTTGGAGTTTTTTGCGGTTTTGACACATCGTTGTTTCTTCTTATGTTATTTCTTTTGAAGTCATGGTTGTACCGCACCAGCACAGATTTTCAGTCTTACAGTTCAGTACTTCCCATCTGTACACAGACGGAATGAGCTCTTTATCTTTTCTTTTTTTTTTTTTTTTTTGTAAATCACAAGTTGTTCTGCATTAAACAATTTTGAACACAAAAACACAGAGAGTACATATATACATTACCGGTTAAAATATTATACCTATTCTACAAGTTCATTTTTTTGTTTCTCTCACAGTTTTTGGTCTGCTACTCCTCCCAGTGCTTAGGGAAATTTGTACAAAAAATACATTAAAATATTCAGCTTGATCAGGAGTAGTGTGCTGTGTTTTGGTAGCCATAGACAAAAAATGGAAAAAACTGTAAAAAGGTGTATACAGAACAATGGGATTTTGGCAAAACCCAGCCATCTTTGGAACCTGCACAGAAAAGCAGGTGAAGAAAATGGATGGATGGATGGATAATTAAGAGCTAAAATATTGTAACATTGATTATATTACCCTAAACTGTAGTAGCATTATAAAATAATCAAAATGTTTTGGGAGGTCTTATGTTGATCATAAGCTGGGAGTGTGTGATCATTTTTTTTCTTTCTTGCAGACGAAACTGAGCAGTTTTATATCTGAGACATTTTGAAATTTAGTAGATATGGCTTTTACCAGAAAATAATGATAAATGTTTATTTGTTTTATATATTCAGGAAAATAAAATGTAATTATTGGGTTTTCAAAACCAGTGGGGAGACCACAGCAGCTTGGCAGGTTTTGCATAAAATTTGCCCTTACAGCAGATCTTTTAAATGTGGTTCTGTGGAAACATTAAAAAACAATAATATCTTACCTGTTGTAAAAGGTGTTAGAAATTTCATATTTCTTCTGGAACAACCATGTAATGAGAAATTGACAGTGATGTTAAAGGTTCATAAAACCAGTCAGAACTAATCTGTATGAGCTCGTTCAAAGAGCTATCTACAACAGGTAAGATATTACCTTGTCTTTTCATAACCTTTCCACTCCAAAAAAGTCGGAACTGTCACTTTAAAATATATTTTTGGGGTTTATTGCTAAGTGGGAACTTTATTTATTTATTTGTTCAAGGACAAAGTATTGATAGATGAGAGTTGTGTTGAACTAAATCTTTTTTTTAACAAGAATGCCTAATTACTCAGTCAGTTCTACTACACACAACTACACTTATCCATGGCTGTTTGGACACTTTGTCGTGGCCATGAGAACCTGACTGAAAAGAAAAACTGGACTCTTTTATGTTTGCATAACCATCACATTCGTAAATTTGATAAATATCTCACAAACCACTGGATGAATTTTAATGAAGGTGGCAGAATCTAACGATTGGATGGACATCTACAACTGAATAACTTTTGAAGTCAGCCCAATTCAAGATGGCCGTCACAGCTAATCAAACTTAGCTAACACAAAAATGGCTAAAGAGTGAATTTGGTGTGGTAGTACATGAGAGTCATCTACAACTGATACTCTGACTGCTAACTGATTCTGCAAGATATTTATTTAAAACTTTACTATTAACTATTGGAGTCAACTCTGTCTGCCTGTTAGCAAAATATCTTATGATCCACTTGACAAATTTTAATAAAGTTTTCAGAAAATAATCATTGAATGTATATCTACAACTGATTAACCTTTGGAGTCAACCCAATGTAAGATGGCCACCTCAGCCAAATGACATTAGAAAACCTGAAAATGGCTATAACCTTATCAGAATTTTTTAATTTTAAAGCTGAACTGAAAAGTGTTTTGAAGCCAACATCAGTTGAAACAAAATCATAAAATATGCTTGTTGTGAAATTTTCAAACAAACTAAAATAAATTATACTATTTTTTTGAATAGTGAATATTAAAGAAACCACACCCCTGATATGTGACATTCATCAGTGAGTGGATGAATACCGGTACGAAATAGTTCAGTTCGCTGGAATTAATTGTTGGAACAGGACAGAAAATACCACTAGGGTTTCATTTTTTGGCTTTCTGAAAGATAAAAACCTTCCTCAGATTTGGATCCATAAGCTCCAATGTGGGAATTACTATCAGAACTCGGGTTTGGATC
>JAOXNZ010000155.1:1697378-1711577 GCA_028566095.1 Kryptolebias brasiliensis
AACAAAAAAAATACTGTTTTTATTGATTTGTTTTAGCACTGTGTCACATATTACTAATTTCATTTAAAATTTTTAATATTAAAATGGTATCCATTAAATACTTTGTGTAAGTAAGAATTGTGTGTCAGTGTTTGTACCGGAAAGCCCATGTCAGTGAGCTGTTTGATGAGACGGTTCATGATCCAGGCTTCATCTGGCTTGCTGCTGATTTTCCCCTGTGACACAGAAGTAAAATATTGTCTGTTAATTTCCACAAACAGGATGTTGTTGCCATAGTCTGTCTCAACTAATGCTTTTCTGAACAAAAGTGAAGTTTGTTGTCTTACCTTGCTTGGACACTTCTTGGGTCCATTGCCCCAGGAGTTACAAGAAGAGCTACTCTCCTGGGAGGTGGGGCTGTTCCATACGTCCCCATCCTCAGTGTCCCATTGGTTAGTAGACATGCTCATTTCTTCTCCATTTCCCCAGCTATCTTGCATAGGTTTAGGGCCTAAAAAAGTAACACAGGCAAAAAGAAAATATAAGCAATCAATTTTTAGGAAGCTGTCAATGCTTCAGTATTTGTAATGTTTTCTATGTTTACTCAATGTGTACTCAATTTATTTCTGAGGGAGCAGCAGGTAATTTTTAACCTGACCACTTGGTGTCACTGTTGCCATCTAACAGTAAGCTCTTTCCCCTGCACCTCCCTCCATCGTTTCAAACAGTTCAACCTCACAGTAAAAATAACCACAACCTACTGAGGCGTGGAATTACTTTAATCCCAGCAATACTCCACTCAAGTGTCACCAACAAACACCTTCGTAGCTGAGAGAAATTGCAGAGGTCTAAAGAAACTTCCTGTTTTATTTTCTAACCATGTGTGCTGTGAAAATACACAGATGCCCAAGCAGTGATTTACAGAAAGTCTACAAGAAAGACTGAATGGAACCTGCTATTCAAAAAGCTTAAAGTTGCAGATTTGATCACATGCTGAAGCAAAAAAGCTTTTATTCGTTTATCATTCATTATTGGGTATTACCTGGCTTGCAAGGTGCTGAGCCTGTGGGACCGTTGGACCTGACAAAAGGGCCAGGGGGCTCATGGCCACTGTCCCCCCAACTTCCAATGCCACCTGGGGGTTTACCCCAAGCAGAGGTACCATTGTCAACAGTTGATGTTGGAGCTGCTGGCTCTCCCCAAGCAGGCTCTGACTTGGGCTGAACACTAGGAAGCTCTCCCCACCCTGACAGAAAGAAACAGGTTCAATAAAAAAGGCCAAATAAAATCCCAACAATAAAATCTTAGTGCACAGATTTTATGTCCAAATTATCAGCCATCTTTTTTTCTCAAATAACAGACTGATAAGAACTTGAATTTAGAATGCACGTGTGAAATCATACATTAAGAGAATCATCATGATCTTTTAAGACTTTTTTGCTGATTTTTAGCAACAATAAAAAACAGAAATCATGAGAAGCGCAGTATCTTGAATACCAGCCTCCTCCTGATTGGATGTTTCTTGGTTGTCAGGTGGTGTCTCTATTAATATGTAGGAGCAGAAAAAGATGGCAGCTCAAGAAAGGTCAGAGCTGTAATGATTTCGGCTGAGTTGGTTGATTAACTGTATCTGGTTACCCCAAGTACATCTTAAGGTGGTCATTAAGCGCCGATGGAGGTGTGCTACAAATGGCAAACAGCAGGGTGCAGTGGTCTCGTTCACAAGTGAAGGGAACAAGAGAGTGTTTGGCATTAAAGCTTTAACATGTCTATAGACTTGGCCTTTGTTTTCACCTGGACTTACTGGAATAGGCTCTGAGAATGAAACTGCTAGTCATATGTTCAATATATACTAATAAACATGATGAGGTCATCAATTCCTTTAGAACTATTTGATAAATAATTACATTTAACATAACATTCAAGAGTTTTATTAATAAACAATATATACATCTTAAATACCTGGGTTGGCAATGGGGGGCCTACCCTGGGGCCCAGCACCTGGATGTGAGGCAGCATTGTTTGGTGACCCGTTGTTATTTCCTTGGTGCTGCAGGTGAGTCGGGGGCTGGCCGTGATGGCCATGATGGTGCATGTGGTGAGGATGGTGATGATTATTGTTATTGTTGGGAATATTCATTCCTCCATTCTTGCTGGGAGGAGGGCCACTGTTGCCTGGGTTATTACTGGGATTATTACGATCCCACATGTTGACAGTCTTGTTGTAGGCACTGGGATCGCCCCAGGTTGATGTCCCATCGTCAATCTCCATCTTCCTGCGGATGGAGGGAGGAGAAGGCTCTTCCCAACCAGTGGGCTCCATGCCCTGATCCTGTTTGCATACATTCACCCAGCTAGAGTTGTTTTGTTTTACAGAGCTCGGACCACCCCAGGAACCAATGCTGCCATTGCTGCTGCCACTGCTGCTGCTTTCCTGGGGCTTGGAAGAGCTCCAGCCTCCCTGAACTGGGCCATTGTTACGCGAGGTCTCCCCCCAGTTACTGTTACTCACAGCAGGTGCAGGTTTACTCCACCCACCTCCTCCTCTACTTCCTCCTCTAGGGCTTTCTTTCCACCCACCAGTTCCTCCATTACCTCCTTCTTCTTCCCACATGCTGCTAGAGGACTCGTTGTTCTTGACATCTGGCTCTCCCCAGTCCCCTGGGGTAGAGACATTGGAGCCCCCATTACTGGTGCCCCAACCATGGGAGCTTTTGGGGCCCTCTCCCCAGCTAGTAGGCTGGTTTTTCATCATACCATCATCCCAGCTGGGTGACTTATCATCAGAACCCCACGATGGGGTGCCCTCACTTTTAGAACCATTAGTAGGTAAAGGGTCTCCCCAGCCAGAAGATGTGCCATTTGGGGCGTTTTTGAGAGTAGGTGAAGGGTCCCCCCATCCTGATCCAGTCTGAATTGACTGAGGTGGAGGGGGTCTCCATCCAGATGAAGATGACCCCTCACTGTCAGTTTTTCCTCCAGAACCAGGCCTCTGATTGGGTCCAATGTTTGGGTTAATAGTACCTCCGTTGGCTGACGAGGGGCCACCAATAGAGCTGGAGCATCCCATGGTCTCTGAGCTGCTATTGCTCTTTCCATCATCAGAATTGGCTTCTTCCATTTCCCAAACAGTGTGCTGTCGGATGGGAGTCTGTCCCCAACCCGTGTTGCTCAACACTCTGGGGTCTAGATCCTGCCGTGGTAGCAGAGGGGTAAAATCCATGCTGGAGGATCTGTCTCTGTGATGGGATTGACCCTCACTGCTGTCCCCACTATCCTCACTAGCTGGGGCTGTTCCTGAAAGCTTGCCCCATGAGCTAATTTGCTGCTCTTGGCCTGAACCAGAACTACCAGCATCTACTGAGTCCCAGCTTTTAGATACATTTCCAACCCCAGAGGACTTGCCCCAGTTCCCCCAGCCGCCACTTCCACTACTCCCACCACCATTGCCTTGGCGGTCCCAGGCAGAGAGGGCTGTAGAGGGAGTCGAGTCCCAGCTCGAGTCTTTGGGAGACTCAGCTGCCTTGGTTTCTCCACTGCCCCAAACAGAGCTGCCTGTTGTGTCACCATTGAGTTGGGATGATTCAGTGGGTGATTGGCCTCCCCAACCAGTTAAGCCATGGATGGGGCTCATAGGCTCCTGAGTTTGTTGCTGTTGTTTAGTGTAGTTTGGTCCATCAGTGTTAAGGTTACCAGGCTCCATATTGAAGGATAGGTTTGTGTTGGCTGAAGGGTGCTGTTGATCATTTTCATTTGCGCTTATCATGCTGACCCAGCCTCCGCCACCTTTATCTGCATTTCCATTTCTCACGTTTCCATTGCCATTTATACCTGGTGGGAGGGATGAAGAGTTGGACACTCCATTGGGACCAATAACGCCACCCCCACCACTTTCATGTCCCAGAACAGGCCAGGCTGATGGGTTGGCATTTGGGTTGAGATTCAAGTTAAAATTAGGTGATCCCCAGTTATTGGATGCCCCAACTCTTCCACTATTCATTCCATCTTGTTTTCCATCTGAGCCCCAGCCTCTGTTACCTGATAATGTGTTAGTTGACACAGGCCCTGTCATCATGTTATTGTTTGTTTTGAGAGAGTTGTAGAGGGCCTGCTGGCCAGCGGTACCTGTGGCCATACTCAGAAAACCACTCCTACTAGTTGTAATGACAGCACTGGTGTCTTGATTAGAGCTAGCTGAGTCCAAGAAGCATTCTGGTGTTGCCAGGCGGATGGGGTTACTGCTACTGCTAATGGATGGCCAAGATTCTGTATCGCTTCCGTCAATGATTACTTTGTCCCAGCTGTTGGCACTGGAGGATCTGTCAACTGGTACAGAGGATCCCCAATGAGAGGTATCATACTGGGCACCAGGACCACTCTGGAGGGATATGTCTAAAGAAAAAAATACAAGGGATAAGGAAGGTTAGACAAAAAGTTACAGTTTAATATAAAGCAAATTGTTGGAGATGTTTCAAACAAGGGGGATTAGGAGGGGTGAATTACTTAAAATGAAGAAGTGTAAAAAATATAAAACAAAGGGAGAGACAGATGTGTCCACAATGAAAATAAAAAATAAAAAATAAAACAGTGAGGAATGTGTATTAGCTTTATTTGAGGAACATCATATTATACAAATAGGTTAACAATTAGTTTTCTTAATCAATTCCTTTTTTTGGTTGGTTAATGACAGCTATCTGGGTAGACAGGCTGACATGGTCACAAGCGCACTTTCCAGAATTTACCACATAATCAGAATGTACAGTCAAGCGTCTTCTATTTCATATCAGCTATGACAAATCCATACGTCCTCTCCTTGGTGCAGTCAACTAACCAGAAACAGATTAAGCTTTTCACTTTCTTCATATTATTATTTTTGTTAAATTCCACCTCTTTACAAAGTTGTTTCTTCATTCCTTTCCAAGATGCTCTTATCCATTACTTTAAACCCCCCCTTCATTTTTACTTTGGTCTGTATTGTCTCTCTACCCTTCGTCCCCCTACATGCATTAATTTCTCCTTCTTTCCTCTGCACTCCTAACATGCAGCAGCGAGAGGTCCATCAGTCTCCATCCTGGCTTTGCGGGCTGGTCCTGTGAAGGGAAGCCCAAGTGGAACGATGCTCATTTATTGGAATGAAACCAAGACGGCTTCTCATTCATCATTCTTTGGCCTACTGCCCCCCTCCAACTACACCGTACTAATACCAATAATTGCAACTCTCTGCTGGCTTAATATGTCCTGCATATATGGAAGAATGTTTTCTTATTCAAAATACTTTGTTCTTCCCTTCCTGTACACAACAGAATCAAACGTTTGGTTATACGTACTCGATCTACATACATAACTAGGTGTTTCAAAACTTTTCAATGACAAATTTGAGTCTAAAACATTAAGTAATATTTGAAAAATATGTAAATCAAATACAACCAACCCCAAAGGAAAACGTTTTCAGTAACTCTACAATCAGAACGGATCCACACACAAGCAAATTTATTGGGCACAAAAGCATCCCATCAGATGGGGAAACTAATAATAGACTGAGTCAATGGTATAAAAGGGTAATCAATCAATGGGAGGCAGCTAATCAATAATCTTATTAATGCTAGTGGAGGAGTGCAGGGAGGCTATTGATCCAGCATGCAAACACCCTGACCACTAGGCCAGCCTCCGGCAGCTGGCTGAAAAAACAATGAGAACTACGGTTATAAATATCACCAGCACAAAGGCCAAACAAGCACATAAAAGCAGAAGTTCGTTTAGTAATTATTTAAGGAGACTAGAAGATTAATGTGCTTTGGAAAATGTGGACACTAGATATTTCTCTAAGTTTATTTCAAATACAACATCACACTAGGTTTCTAAAGTACTACAGAGCCTGTGTGCAGCTTATCTGAGAGAATCAGGTAATCCGTGTTTATTCCTTATGGTGTACGATGAGCTTCCTCCTAAAATCAGCAAACTAGTTGCCTCATACTCAGCAATGGGCTGTACAAATCGTCAGGGGGACAAACCAAACCTGTTATTTCATTGCTTTAAAAAATAAACAAATAAACAAAAAAGACCCAGAAAGAAAGCCCAAATGAATAGCAACAATTAGAATAACAAATTATGAGCCAAGTATGTGACTCCTACTGGCTGAATATTTTAGTGAAGTCCTCAGCTTGTCTCTGACAAAGGGAACACTGAGAGGACCGTCTATTGCTCTCCTCCTGGCCTCTAGGTAACTTGTCTTTCTGTCTTCAGTCCAACAATGAATTGCCTTTTTGACGCTCCACTGTCTGATTCAGATGCTAGTCTAGACCTAGCCATATACCAAACACTTTTCTGTGTCCCTCTGACTGCCTCCATCCCAAAGTGTGAGTTCCTTAGGCTCTACTTGGAGATCTCAACAAGGTTTGACAACAAGTTCAGTGTTCCAGGGGTGGGGGTTTGGCATACGGCTAAAAAAAACAAAAAAACAAAACTTCAACAAGTTTTTTTTGTCCATTGTTTTTTTTTTTTTTTAATGCCAGCAATTACTCTGTAGGACGATCAATGTCCAGGCCCCCCATGGCCCTTGGAGAGCAGGTTTTATCTCAAGGTACTTCCTCAACTAATGGTAAAATAAAATGTAACAACCAAATCTAACAAGCATTAATGCAAATAAAATATATTCAACAGTTATTGAAGAAGTACTTAAACAAATTCTGGAACAGGTACAGTTGGTTGTGATTATCTGACTACACGCCGTGAAATTCTTGGGGGGGTGTCTCGTTGGGGAGGGGAGGGGGATACCAAAAGCTTTAAATACTCACATATGAAAAAATAAAGACTTTATATTAAACAGCCAATAACAAGAAGTATTAGATGGCTTAGATGGCTTTTAATGTGAACTTGCGCGACATAAATAAGCAGAGTTGAAATGAACTGTAATACTGTCTTTATAACAGTGATACATTTTTGTACCTGCATTAGCAGTTGAAGTAAAATTGTCCATCTAACTTATTTGTAATGGCACTGTTGTTTATTAAAGTTTTGTTTGGTTTAGTCATTTTGCGGTTACCCTCCATTACCTTTAGCTTCTATCAGATTGCAGCAGTAATTTCAATACTGCTACAAATGACTGACTATAAGATAGAGGCACCAAGGTCAAAACAATTCCCTTAGATAAGGAAAACATTTGTTTGGAGGTGAGTGGACAAATACTGACAGGCACGTTACTTTAAGATACAGAGAAATATAACACAAAAGTTGCCGTGAATGAAAATTTCTTCTCAGCACAGTTATCTCCACTACCCAGGCAGCATTATTGCATGGTGTTGTCAGACTTGTGGCAGACGTGTAAATGCACCGACAAATGTCTGCAGTCAGTTTGCAGTAAGCCAAAAAAAAAAAAAAAGTAAAAAGAAAATATCCCAGCAGGAGATATCTCCTGCATCTGCACTGACTGCTTTTCTTTAAGTAAAGTTAGAAGCTGTTACAACTTGAAGGCAAGCCAGATGGGAGCCTGCAATTAAAATTAAAAAGCCTTTAATTAAAATTTTCATACGCTTTCTGTCTTCTGACAGTTATTTCTTGTTCCAGCGCTAATCTCAGTTTGCATGACAAATGCCCAAAGTAATACAGACCACAGGAACAATTTCTGCAATTTGGCTGGCCAAATAAAGCACTCGTGCTTCATTTTGCAAGAAGTAGCACACAAAAACTGTCAACTGAAAATTGCTTAAACGAACGGAAAATAATTAGATGGTCAATCAATAATGACTGAACATATTCTTGAGAACTTTGAACTAAGCTATGGAGGTGTAGTGTTGCCACATAAGAAGAACATTTAGTTCCAGGAACTATGTTTTATTACAAATGCATATAAAATAATTTAAATGTAAATGAAAAGAGTGAGAAATGAGATGCCATTGCTTACAACAATGAATGAATAAAAAGGTTGATTTGACATAATTTCAAAATAACTTGCTAGTGTGTGCTATTTCCTACTTAATAAGAGTACAAATGAAAAAAAATCTCAAACAGATGGTCTTTTCATATTTCACTGCAAAGACTCAGTGGCTTGTAGGTGTTTTGTTACCAAACACAGAGGAAAAGGCAAAAAACCTATTATTTAAAGCCACTGAATCTTTTTTGGCTTTTTCAAAAGGCAATTTTTGGAGCAAAGAGTCATTTTGTCAGAAATGGATGCTAGCCAAATAGTACAACTGTTGCCACTACAGAAAATTGTCTTTGGTTCAGTCAACACTGCAACCACCGTGCATATTCTCCTGTCTCGTTTGCTCATTTTGTTTTCTGATGGACATAAAAGCTGGTTACATGACAAGGTGCCATTCTTTTATTTCTCACATCTTGGATAATATAATTTTCTAACAAAAACCTTACAAAGCAGGAAGAAGAACAGGGAAACGGTGTTCCCAATAAAAAAATAAAAATAAAAAAAATGTCAGTCTGAGAGAGGTACACTTGCTTTTTATTTACTCCATTTCAAAATATAGACAAGATTAAGGGCTTTTTTAATACACCTGTGGCATGCAAAACTGCAACCACTAAGTCCTTGGAAAGGCAAAAGACTGCAGCCAATGGGAAATTAGGTTGTACTTGGCTATACTCCTTTTCTGTAACTGTGTTATCTCAATAGGAAATGAGGGTATCTGCAACAAAAAAATGGACCGCTGAGTTCTACAAAATGAGCACCTTTCCCTGAAAATATGTACAAGCTTGCATGTGTTAACTAGAGCAAAACCGCTTTTCCGATTCACCTAAGCAATGTGCTGATTTGTGCTCATTTGACTCCTTCCCAGGAATTCCAAAAAGGTCGTGCGGATTCCTGGCAAGTCACTGATTTGAAGGAGGGGCATAAAAGCAAGTTGAACATGAAAAACAAAGACCAGGGAACAATTATTTTCATCCACCGCTTGCAATCATGTGTGAGTAATGCGCTTCTGTGTTCATTCAGGTCGCAATTAGGAGGGCAGTCTTTGATTATGCCTTGTGAATGAAAAGACTCAAAAAAATAAAAACAAAGGGCCTCTCTATGCTTCCTCACGCTCCCAACAGGGAGCAAGGCTGCCTTTTGTGTGCATGTATGAGCATTTTATTGCACGCTTCCTTCCTGCATGGAACTACTCAGATCTGCAGAACTGGGCTACTGCTAAATAAACATTTTCAGTGATGTATGCACAATTAATGGTTATAACAATACAGTGATTCTGTGTGATGCCATCCACAGTTAAAGCAGAAATAATAAAAGATGGACTTCTTATAATGAGGGCTCGCTGCCACAATAGAAATGGGCATTTTGCCAAAAAATAAATGTCTCCCCTCCCCTTTAAATAAAATGAAAGGCCAGATGACAGAACAAGTAAGGGGTGAGGGGGTGGGGAGAGAGAGGCTGAGGGGGGGAGGGGCTCGCTTGTGCAGCATCGAGGGAAAAGACGAGAAAAGGCATGAGCAGATCAAAGAGACAGTGTGGCAACAAACCGATTTCTTTATTTTGACAGTGAGACACAAATCGAGCTCAGCTACACTATGCAAACTGTGGGACAACATAAAACCCGAACCAAAGAAAGAAGGGACATTTATTAGTATTTATTCCCCTAAATAGATGCTACCCATTTCTCACTGAGGAGGAGAGCTGTGCACCCAGTCACATCAAGAACGGCGTGTACTTGTTTTTCCGGAAGTAGGGAGGAAAAGAAAGACTGAGGGAATGTTCTCCGGGGGGTTGGAAAGCTCATCATTCATGTCTGTTTACCTCTGCTGAGAGATGAGAGAAAATACAGGCGGGAGACTGTGGTGACTTCTCTGGTTTCCCTGACAGAGGTTGCATTAATGAAGCCACTGGGGGGTTCGCTCACTTGTTTGGCTCTGAGTGTGTCACAGCTTGAGCATGAGGGGCAACCCATACCTCCCTGGCTTCATTAGGGCCAAGTAGTCTTTTCATTATCGGATGGTTTTAAAAACATACAAAACAAGAAAGGGTTGGGTTTTTTTTTACATCCTAACAGAACTACACTTAAAGAAATGGGTCGCCATTTTCAAGTGATGGTACTTGTGGAACATTAGGTGGTTTAAAGGGTAAACTGCTAAGCATTTTAAAGCTTTTTGAAGGGCAGCCCAACATTCAAGCGCTAAAGTTTATTTGTTTATTAGGAGCAAGCACACATACACTCAACTTTTGGAAATGTAACACACCCAAACACTTTATTTTAAATGAAAAAAAGGGTAAATGAAAGGGCCAAGTGTTTTCACGGGAACCAACAGAGTCCCTTCTGGCTGCATGCTCTGTCTGGGTGACCAGCAAACAGCTGTTCTGCTGCACTTCCCACAGTCCTCAAAGACCCCCGTTTCAGCACCTGCTAGTCTGGACGGCTGCTGGCTGCTTCAGACCACTTAATGGTCCCCAGTCAGCTGGAGAGATGGCAATAGCGGGCGTGACAGAAGGATAAAAAAGGGGCAGTGGGGTCTCTGTCTGGGAGGACAATCAAATGCAAGTGGGAAGGCAGAGGTCATGTGAGAGTGTTGGATTTAAATGCCCTTGAATTTAGAAGGGGGGTGGCCTTTCAGACTTTGCCGATGTGTGATAGCCTGTTTAAATGTTTGAAATTTAATTTATCCTATTTTAATGAAAATCAACATTATTTTTCTAAGCTCAATTTCAAAGACAGTATCCATAAATACGCAAAAAAATAAATTTTGATGCAACAAATTTAACATTTATCTTGGCCAAACTAACATTTTTGTTTCTGTCATTGTGTGCATTTCCCTTTAGACTCCAAATTGGCAAAGCTGTGAGGGAAACACCTATCTGAGAGGACATAACTAGGTCAACAATTAAATTTACATGTGTTTTTGTTTGCACGTGCACAAGTACAGAAACGAACAGTCACATCACCAAATCTCTTTTAAGTCCTAAGCTTAAAATTTCGTTCAACATTCACTCAAACTACAAAGACCGTGTGAAATATATTTCGTCATCTCTTGGGTCCACCGGATCCATCAGCAGGGGAGTGTGCAGCATTAAATGCCTCTTCCATATAATGAGGAGGAGCCAAAGACACAGCAGACAAAGACGACTGTGAATCAATCCATGACCAGAAGAAGAGAAATAGATGCTTGAAATTACCGAGTAAGGAAATTTGCTGCTATCCACATTTGGATAATTTATCACTCAGGCAGCACAACAACACAAAAACTGTGTCAAAATCCATGTGGGAAATCACTCAAAGTTCTTTTCTTCTTGTATAAACAGTTGAAAAAAATGGGCTTTAGTACCACTTATTAAGCTGAAGTGAAAACTGTAGGTCCCCGAGCTAGGATGTATGCATACAAGCACATGTGAGTCAGCAAGTCCATAAGTGGTTTGTGTACACAGATAGGATAAGCATGTTTAGCCTCACAAGATGTCAAAACTCTGTACTTAAAAGAAAATAACTGATTTGATAACATAAAGAAAAACTAATAAATGTTATAAGAACAATCAGTAAATATGACAAAATACTGTGATTATATTACATTGCTTTAAATGAGTTAGCATTTTTTATAAGTTAGAAGCAGAGACTTGTGAGCAAGCTGACACCAGTAAAACTCAATCAATTTTAAAACCTACCATAATTGTAATGCTAAATGTAAATAAAGCAGGAGATTCAGAAGTAAACGGAAGAATTTAACTACAATGTCTTCTAGTTAATTTAGGCCAGAATTGCCAAAACAACATGGCTGCCGTCTAGAGGCCATTAGCTGAGATGACAAGAAAAGAATGGACCATGGGTTGGAAGCCCTTAGGACAAAAACAAAAGAGTGTAAAGGAAGTGGAAACCCTGCCAGAGGCTAATCTGGCACAGGCTGTGTTGTACTGGAAGACCCCTGGGAAAACAAGGTCAACCAGGTTGAAAAGTGCTGGACTAAGTCATTATAGGTTAATACACTGAACCAGGGTGTCTTAACTAGTATGAAGCCCAAAGGAGAGTAATTTTTGTTTCATTCTAAAGGCTTAGACTGCATGTCGCTGCTCTGATTTAAACTACAGCTGAATTTAGATCATGGATCAAAGCACAAATGGGAAATATTGTTATAGTACTATCATACATAATATTATTCTTTTTAGAATCTGTCTAATGTTTGATGGAAAAATGCAGGAAAATCTAAATGAGTCTCAGACTGAGGCTCGTTTAGATTTTCCTGCATTAACTGAGGCCCTCAGTTATAAAAAACATTTATCACCCGGATATTAACAACATTTTTAATAAATTATCCAATAGAAACACATGCAAAACCTCAGCTATAACTGTGTTAGTAAACCCAATAAGACAACACATCAAAAAGGTAATTCCCTGACTGATTTCATCCACTTTTAGCTTTTCTTTGATGCTGCGACTGGTGGCACAGGCATTAGCACAAGAACAACAGCAATGAGGCACACAAAGATGAGTTTGACTAGCTAGCTACAGTATGCGTTGCAGCAGCTGCAGATCTGTTTACCAAGAGCTCGGTGTTCTCACAGCAAATGTTAAGTCAGTAATCAAAGGCAGCAAAGCATCGTTGATCAAAAGAGAAGGGAAAACCAGCAAGAGAGAAGAAAGTAAACAAAGACGTGAGCAGATGCTCCTGCTCAAAAATCGAACCGTGAAAACGCCGTGCGAGAGAGTGAGAGAGTTAGCCTCACATTTATGTCTTCAAGGTTGCAGTGTGTTAACATCGGAAGATGTGATGCACCGGTAGTTAGAGTACAAATAAGGCAAAGTGTTCATGATGGCACAAAAATGTGTGCTCATCAAAAAAAAAAAAAAAGGCCATGTTAAAAATTAAAAAGAAAGCGTGAGATAGAAATACAGCCGTAATACTGATCTAAATACCCAAACCCAAACAAACACTCCACAAGCAGCCCCTTGAGGCAAGCTCAGTATTACTGATCCTAGGGGCCAACAGGGGACTCATTAAGTCTACCACTGGCTAAAGAGATCAGAGTGTGTGAATTAAGTCAGAGCAAGTAGAGACTAAAGCAACTGAACTCTATCATTAATAAGTTACCAGCTACCTTTTTCAAAATAATACCATTATTATTGTTTCTCAGGTCAAATTTATTAATTTCTGACAGGAAATGCAGATGTGCCGTCACCACTTGTTACACAACACAACATCACTGTTGTGAACTTATCAGTGCTGCTCTGGATAGGAAAAACTGAACTTAAATTCAAAATTAAAATGAACAATAAATGGGAAACAATGGATAAATAGAAATACACAAATGAAAACAGTTTCAGTTTGTGTTAAGTGACAAAACCAAGCTAAAATACAAAAACTAATAACAACCACCTCAGATAACCTGCACACATTAAGCACCAACAGGGGAAAAAAAATAGGACTCCTAAAACACAAACCGACTACACTGACACAAACCTGGGTGGCGTTCGTTCGAGGAGGATGTGGCAGAGTTTGGGGTGGTGCTGCTGGTACTCGTAGAAGAAGAGTTGGAAGATGGCGAGGGAGAAGAAGAGGAGGAAGAGGATGAGGAGAGAGTGAAAGCACTGAGAGCTCCTGCGGGCAGCGGCTGGCCTCTCTTCAGTAGCTGCTTGTGCTCCTGCTGACGGAAGCGCGGGGGCACCTCTCTGGGCGGGTAGCGAGCACTGGCAGAGGACAACTGGCACTGCTGCTGAGGGAGAGACTGAGTCGGGAGTTGGATACCGCAGGGGGAGCGCTTGCCATTGCCAGAAGAACAGGAGGAGGAGGAGGAGGAGGAGGAAGAGAGGGGCAGCGTGGGGCTGGAGGGTTGGAGGTGGTGAGATGGACCAGGGCTGGGCTTAGAGGGAGCAGGCTCTGGCACTGCACAGATACAATACACAGCATGAAAGCTTTCACACACAGGAAAACACACGCAAGTCGCAAAATATTATCCAAATAAACTCACTATATTACCCATTACAGATGTTATACCTGACTAAACTGGGCTGACACTACTCATAGTGCCAGATTTTTAAATATCTTTTAACCTCTAAAGATAGCAATGCTTCCAGTTTTATTTCCTTTATAAATTAAAATGCAACTTCTGCTGTTACCATCAAGTACAGATGCAAATGGGATGGCTGTGCACAAAAGCTGAGTCGTGCACACTTTATCACTTTATCCAAACATGAAAACAGACTGTACTCATGTATAATGACAATAAAGGCATTCCATTTCCATAAAAATTAATAAATTACGAAGATCCTCATAAAATCTGTGACAGAATTTACTTGA
>JAOXNZ010000155.1:1715121-1726458 GCA_028566095.1 Kryptolebias brasiliensis
ATTGATGCTTCTGAACAAGCAATGGTTGGGGTTATTCTAAAAAGCTACTAAGAAAAAAAGTGTAGGACTCTTCCGTATGAGAGTGTCAAAGTGTTGAATATGCTAGTTACACCCAGTACTTGAAAAATGAAACAAATGCACAGGGTTAAGTTGCAATATATCAAATTTATCATCATCACAATATCAATGTGCAAAGAACTGCATTAAATCATAGGCTGTTATAGTCTAAGTGCCATGCATTCATCCTCTCCATACTAATATTATAAATGCCCAAAGGGATGGAATCTAACTGCACTTTATGCTCAAATCCAGCAAAGGTGAAAATGGCTAAGATGTTAAAACAAAGTATTGTGAGCATCATGATGACAAAACAAAAGAGTGAGCAAAATAAGGGTTTATCAAACTGGTATCAAAATATTAAAGAAAACTGCAATCATGTTTTATTTATTTTTTTTCCAATATTGTGCAGCCCTTTCCTCAACTGGGTCACAGGTTGTGAAGGTGTCACTTTTTCATGACAGTCTACTTGAAATCTTACAGTATAAAACAAGTTTTTACAATATGTTAAAACAGTGCCACATCTGAATCTGCAGACATGCTTCTCATCGGTTTGAGCAGAAACTGAATTTCACCCATTTCACATCTGATTAACGGATGTGTCTCATTTAATTATTTAGTGATCTTCTGTTCTCCATTTTAAGAGTCTCTACCTACTGACCTCAAATTAAGAGATCAGATTTGTTTTTCTCATTCTCCGACTATGAGCCAACTGTTCATAAACATACATTGATTCCACTTTAAGACTGTTTTAGTGAAAATACAAATAATGTAATAAATAAGCAATGTATTAGTTTCACTGGTAGAGAACAATGTAAGTAAAAACAGTGACTGTAAAACTTATATCCTGAAAATTGACACTTCTAATAATGCTTTTCCATTAGATGGTGCGGTAAGGCATGGTTTGACAGCACAGTTCTTCATAGCTCCCCTTCCTACTGACAGTTACTGTATCTCCTGCACTGTAGCGTACTATGCAGTAGAAACAAACCCCTCCATACCTGAGCATGGAGATGAGAGCTAATTAAATAAGCATCTGTATCAAGCAACTAAATTCTATTAAACTCTCCTGCTGAGGCCTTCTCAGCAATTGTGCACAGAAGTTTTAATTACAGCCTTTCTTTAAACTAAACGGTTAGTTACATATTGTAAGGGAAAGC
This sequence comes from Kryptolebias brasiliensis, assembly GCA_028566095.1. Lineage (NCBI taxonomy): Eukaryota > Metazoa > Chordata > Actinopteri > Cyprinodontiformes > Rivulidae > Kryptolebias > Kryptolebias brasiliensis. Next base: position 1,716,339 of record JAOXNZ010000155.1, read on the forward strand.
AAGGTACAGCAGGGGCTTAAAAATTCAAAACACAAGTGGGACACAATGGTAAATAGAAAGACCTAGAAGAATCTGAAGTTGAACTAAACATCCAAGAAATAGGTGCCACTGGCACTAGCACAGGGTATGTGTTAATGCAAAGACCTGGACGGCTCCCTCTACCTCATGCCTGGAAGAGCAGGTTCCCACATCTCCTCAGTCTATTGTTTGCAGATCCACTTTATTATGCAGCCATGTTTGTAGAAGGGGGGAGGGATAGACACAATGCACAGGCTTATATCCCCAACACAATGGCATGTTTCTTAATCTAATTATAGCCAAGACGTAGAAAAATTAGCAAAAAGATATGTTTAAAATTGTTTATGTTTGTCTAAAAACTGCTTTTGTTGGGTCTTGAACAGTTCTAGAGCTGCAGAGACTAAATAATTGCTTTTAATCTACGAAAACAAGCTATAAAAGGAGTGTTCATCAAAGAGTCACTTAAATTCTCAAGGAAACTAGATCAAAACAGTCCTTAAAGCTAAAAGAACAAACATGCTTGCCTGATGCAACACATGCACACACACACTTAAAAAACAAAAAAAAAACAATACGAGTCAAACAGAAAGTAAGTTTGTAATCTTTTCAGTATCACACCTCTTATTTCCTCCTCCAAATCCTTTAACAAACCAGATCTAGCTTCTTGTTTCAAAATCGAAGAAAAAAAAAGTCCCTTCTTTCAAAGTTAGTTACCCAGTATACCACTCCACACTTTTATCTGCCATTCAAAGACTCAACTTATACCCTTGTTGTCATGGAAATGTTACTTCAATAAACTTGTTATCAGGAAGAACCAATGTTTAAAAGATTCTAAGTCTAGCAATTATTATAACACTAAAATAATTAGTACTATCATAATTAAAAACAAAAGTAGGAAATTAATGTTGAAACTCTACATTTGGTTGCTTGTGCACTGAAACTAAGTGGATCCCTCAGTAACAGAAGTTTAACGTATGTCTATTTGTCTGTATATGCACTTGAATGTTTCAATGAGTGTGTTTATAGATGGTCCCATCTGTCGGCATCAGGAAAGAACAGAAACTCCCTCCTTCACACACGCAGACTAAATTTCTCACCGCTCACCCATTTCATTATGGGTCGTTGCTATAGAGACTGACAGTTGCCTAATGCAACTCCATGCGCCTCTCGTGACCTCCCCTGCGCTTTATGCGACCTCTTTCCATACTACGTCTCTTCCACTCTCTTAATTAGCTCCCCTCCCCAACTCCCGTCTGCTGCAATTTCTTTATTTTATTTAATCCTTTTTCAAGTCTTGGTTGCACTCCTCAGGAGCATCTCCCCCAGCCAAGCAGGAGTACGACAGAGGTGTCCCAAAAATCCCCTCTCGCCATTTAACCCTAAAAGCAGCTGACACACACAGCGGGTAGAGAGCTTCAACAAGATCGCACTACCTCTCTATTCAAGATCGGTGCCTGAGGGCAACAACTGCCTCAGGACACATGCCTTCTAAATCTGAGAGCTAAACAGCATGATTGAAAATATCTTAAAGTTTTTAAGGCTCACACACAAAAGAGGAACACTGACTCCCACGGTTAGAGCCCCAGGGTCACAAGGGCACATGGAACCCCAGAAGCATCATGGTACCACTCATTGGGGGTCTGACAGATGGCTTCTAAAGCACAGGTCTATTATGACTTACAGCTATGGGGCATTACAGCTTTAAAACAACAAAATCAAGTAAAGCCAAATCTGTTTTCTTAGTGTAACCCCTACGTTACACCTAACCCTTTCCATCCCTCCTAAACCTGCAACCTGCAGTCACAAGGATTAGGCATAAAAACTTTTAATAACAAAAAGTAACACAGCGGAATATAAAATGTTTGTTGACACAATACATGTCAACACACATATGTGATGCTATTTTTGCCATTCTTGAAACCACCAAATGTAATACATTGGTACATCCAACTAGACATTACAGTAGCTGTTGTGACACTTAAATATTCTTAACAAAGTAATATGTTGCTATCTTCACTATAATTTATGTACTTGTTTAAAATAACTGACAAGAGCACCAAATGAAATACATCAAACTAAACAGCAGTGATTTTTCTGTCAGTAAAAGTGTTTTTAGTGATGAACATCCTTTTTGAAAACTCATACCCCTTCATTTTAAAGTGCCCCCGAAAAATATGTTTTTAACGGTTTTAAAGCCCCGTCCCTTTGCCTTTCATTACATCACAAGAAGGATCAGAACACACCTTGGATGTGGATAAATAAACCGAGGAGTAGGGCTTAAAATTAAAGGGAAGGGGTGAAATGGAGTTCATCCCCAACATCACCAGTCTCTTTTTTGTGGTTTAACTGCAGATGCCAATGACCCATGAACAAAACAAAAAGGGCTCCCATATGGTGAGATACTGACAATCAGCCTTGTACTGAAAAATTCAGACACAATCCCTTTCAAGCACAGGCCAAAGTGTCACTTGTATCAACTGGGCTACTTCCTGTTAATCTGCCAAATATGTGACATGAAACAGCTCAATGATGGGGGAGGGGTTGGAAATGATGGGGGAAGGCTCTTGTCAGCAGGATGTGTGATCAAACAACATACAGTAAATAAACCGAGAAGAAAGAATTGTTTAAGTCTGCAGATTTCTCTTGTTTTTTTTCTGTCTCTGCTCTTGGTCTCTTCCTCCATCGCTCCTCTGGCACTTTATGTGCATGTTGAAAGAGCAAACAGTGGATGAAAGAAAAACAATTATGCACTCCAGTCATAAATCTGCTGGACATAATTCGCAAGCTATACACTATTAATTCATTGAGCGCTTATAAATGTGGTTAACTGAAGGAAGAAGAAAAAAAAGCAAGCGCGAAAACCTAAAGTAAATTAGCCTCTAATTAGATTGCAATTCATGAAATTCTATTTTAAAAGTGTTGACGCAATTAATAGCATGTGAAATTGCAAATTAATCCAATACAAAATTAGAGGACACACTTGGGTTTAAGTGCATCTCTCGCCACTTTGAAAAAATATAATGCTGTTATCACCATGGCGACACCGTGCAAATATGTTTCTCCTCTGCACAGCGATGCAGAGTCGCCGGGGCTGAGCACAGAGTGGGTGAAATGAAACCGGCAGAACAAACCGCACGGTTAAGGAGGAGAGTAAGTGACAGGGATTACATTAGCTCTGAACCCTTTTCAGCACTGAAAAAGTACACGAGCAGCAAAAAATGGAGACTGCAGATTTTCTGATTATGAGCAACACGGATGTATTGCTGTGGCGTTCTGTTATCTGAATGCAGACTCTTGTGTTCTGAGTTGTGCTTATCTAACTTCCTGCTTGGACTAGGTTTTCTCACAACCTCACGATCTCTTTGTGTATGTGAATGTTTCAAAACTACCGCGGCGAAGATATTATTATCTTAGCTGTGATGTGTAATGAAGCAAATGTATGAATTAGTCAAAGAATGAAAAGAAAAAGATAGGTCTTTGCAGCCACTGAAAGGATGAGAATGCAAGTGTTTTGATGAATTTAAGCTGTTAGAAACACACATCTACATCATGTATGCATGCTGGGATGTGCATGGTTCTGTCAGTGTTAGAAGGCATATGTAACAGGAAAATAAACGACTATGATTGCGGCACTGGGAGAGATTGTGATGAACCTGCATGTGTGCTGTGGGTGAATAATCAGGATCCCTCAGAGGGGGAGAATGGGGGTGGGGGGTCTGTATCAGAGGTCCAGCCTATATATGTGTGTTGGAGGGGAGGAGGAGGTTCGGGGCAATGGGGACACAGCCTCCTGGAACCCTGCTTTCGATGAAGCTCCATGCCTAATAGGGGGCAGAGAAGTTAATTCCAGCGAGCCGAAGCTTTATCTCATTTTCATACATATGAACGCGCTGGGCCGAGATCGATTACCGCAAACAAATTGAAATGCCTGGGCCCAGGGAGACCCGCAGAGAGGAAAGCAGAAAATAACTGAGAAGAAAGAGGAGGTGGGGTTGTGTGTATGAGACTATGAATTCCTAAAAATGTGTAAAGAAGGCAGAATCAATGATATGGATGGAAAGACGGAAATCACAACTGCATACTGATTTTCTTCCTTCCTGCCTATACACACACCTCTGTTATTTAGTCCCATGCATGAAAAGACAATTTTATCGCATTGACACCGCCTTCCATGCTGAAGATATTGAAGAAGGAAGTTTGGGAGAAAACGCACACAAGTCCTGATGGCTTGCCTGGTCTTCAAAAAGGACTTCTTTCTCCAACTTTCTTTTTCTTTTGGTCTGCATGAGCACTTATTACATACACACAATCAGTGTCTCATTCCAAGTCTCTTTTCCCTCTCCATCTCTCATTAAACACACCCTAAAATGAAAATCCAAGTCATTAGTTTAGCTCCAGAGCTGAGGCTTGATGGTCATTTTTAGCACTCGTCCAAAGTGCTCGAAGCTTCATTGCTTTCTTTCCTCCATTTCATTTCTTTTTCATTTTTGGTTTTTATCTCGTCCCAAAACAGCTCGTTACACTTCCTCCATCTTTCTTGTGCTCCTTTTAACTGAGCTCCTGTCTGCAGCCCTCTCTCCCAAGCATGTACATACAGTTATATACATAGATGTGACCACAACATTAAAACGACTTTCTCCTTTGATGTTTATCACCACAATTTGAAAGAAGGCCACAATTTTTACCCAATTTTAAAGTATTTGATGTTCTACTGGAAGCAGCATTGTGTAAAGCTTTAAAAACTGAATAACAGGCCAAGGTCATAGACAGTGCAGCAGAGCACAGGGGTAAGAGACGAATTAAACTGTCCGGTAAGAGTCCAAGGCAAGCAGGAGAGAGTGTTGTTAAACCCTTACTGTCAAACCCAGACTAAGACACTGCTGGGTAAACTAGGTGCAGGACAGGCACAAACAAACGCACAGGGATGATTTTAACACCATCTCCCGGATTAGGTTTCACTTATAGCTCAAACACATTTATGGAGAACCTGATTACCTCAAAAGTCAGATCACTGAGCTGGGAATGACCTCAGATAACCTGTATTCTGAGTTGCCAGGATTCCAGTCAAGCTGGAAACTAGTGGGTGTTGCAAGTATTACTAGCAGTACAGGTTTATGAAACACTTTGTTTAGTTTTGTACATATAAGCACAAAGAGAACTTGTTTAGATAGAAGTTACACAGCACTGTGTGTGCAGTAGGGTAGAGTTGTAATACAGTTACATCAGAGTATCCTAAAACAGCAACTGTACTTATTTAAAAATGGTCCTTAAAAACTTAACTTGCAAATTTAATTCCAGTCGTGTGCAAATTAATTTAAACTACATAGTTACGTTGGTTTACAAGGAACGTACTTCCTGTAAACTCTTCAGATGTCGAATCAAAGTGTTAACGGCAACTTTGTCATGTTGACAGCACAACCTGCTTGCTTTCTCACTAATCCACAACCTGCTTACTGATAAAACAGCTGAAAAAAGTTCTTTAATGTCAGAACTGCTAGAAGTTACATCAGCAAATTCATCAAAATGCGTTGCTGGTTTTTTTTTTTTCTTAACCTTGCAACCAATAAATAACAGGGCGACTGTGGTACAGCGGTAGGGCAGCCATCTTGAGACTGGAAAGCCACAGGGTTTGACTCCCCACCATGCCCATAGTTGTTGCGCCCTGAGCAAGACACCTAATCTCTAAACTGCTCCCTTGGCTTAAATAGCTGCCTGCTGCTCTACTTTTGTGTATCTCACATATGTAATGGGTTAAATCCAGAGATCAAATTTCACCATTGTATGTCTTCATACAATGAGGACAACATATAGCACTTATTATTAGTAGTATTAATAGTGCAGCAGTTGTCAAGGACGAAAAAGAAAAAGGATGCTGCGCAAGCTAGACCCCTCAAAAAGTTACCATTAAGCAGTTTGTTAATGTTGCGGTGAAAGCGTGTGGACACATACTGGAAGATGACTAGAGGCAGAGGTGACTGGAAGAAGGTGGTGGCAGTATAACAACACCTGCTTCCCTCAGTGTACACCTTTGAATCAGGTCTTCAGCTGGCAAACAAATACACCGATGGGCCAATTTCGAAATAAATAAGTTTTAGGAGGTGACATGTTGATTCTGTAACAATACTGCAGCGTTATGAATATTTGATTTAAGCTACTCATTTGGTGTTTAAATCTCTTTGTTCCATGATGCATGAGCAATGAGAAAATAATAATTGCTTATTGCAACTTTTTTTTAAGAAAGGGTAAGTATATTAAAAATCCCTAAAATGCCCTAAATTGCATACAGTAATAAGACAACATCTCAAGCCTTTCTTGGCAGACAGTAATACCGTACACATCAGTTTAAGTTAAGGGCAGCTTTATGGTAAGAAAAAAATGAATACCAAGTATGCAGCTGTTTTTATGATTGATATGGGATATGGTAAGTTAAATTACTACAGGTGTTTACATTTTCTGTGTCAAGATTTACACTGGCATTTAAGGTCAAGGTTGGCGAACTGCTTCTCACTTGACAAATTCGATTCATGCAGACGTTCCAGTTAAATTTCCAAGAGGAGACTCAAAAATGTATAGGAGTAGATTTATGCGAGAAATGTTTATACATTTGTAGCATCAAATCAATTTAAAGCACAAGTCTCATTGGGAAAACTGCGAGCAACAGATCCAGGATTCTGCATTTTGTTGGCATTTCAGACTGACGGTGAAGCTAACTTTGTAGCACTACACACAACATCTATTTCAGCAGAAAGCACAAAGGGCACATGAGGACAGTGTTCTTTTGGTCCTACTCTTCTTTGTATCACAGCTTAACTGCCGTCTCTTCTTTTATTCAACACATCCCATCCCCCCATCTCTTTACCCCCCCATCACACTGGGTGAGCTGTCTGGGTGCCCTCACGCTTCACTGCCTGATGCTGCGGCGTACTGAGCGTCACTCTGCATTACACTCCACTGTATCTGCTCTAAAATGGGTGCATGTGTGTCTGAAAAGCATCGAGTCAGATGGCTCAGTTATGCATACATGTAATTAATATGTTTGTCCGTCTGTGCATAAAAATGCTAAATGCACGAATAATGTGTGTATGAGTCTGTGTGGCCATGTGTGTCGTAATCAGAGTTGATGTATGTATATTAAGTGGTTATAAAGTTTACCTAATCATGACACTCACCTTTGGGTTTCTGATCAGTGGCCTGCAGAAGGAGAAAAGAAATTTTAAAAAATGAGCACAATAAAGCAAACACATCCAAACCATAACGCAAAAGAAGTTTTATTTAACAGTACAACAGCTGTATTACTAAGGACAGTAAATCTAATGCCATTTGATAAATCTTCTGACAACAATTTCTTTAAAGAAATGATCCTTGAAATACAGTATAATGTCCATATTTCAGCAAATTCACCACAAGTATTATTCCTAAGCCCTTATAAGAAAATGATTACTTACTAAATCAAACAGTAACTTGGATGTCCTTTAGGTCATGACAGAGCAACAAACTTTTGATATAAATTGAAAACATATAAAATCCCTCCAAAAACAAAGAAAAGAAAAGTTCAGCTCACCTTTTTCTGAGCGATGTCCTTCTTGGTCTTTTCTTCTTGTTTTTTCTTTTTCCTTTCTTCCATCAAATGATTCTCTTTCTTGAGTTGCTTGCTTCTCTCAGCTGTTGGACAACAAAGAAAGAGAGCAACACAGCATGAGAGGAGAAAGCCAAAATTTAGCTTAAAAAAAAGCTCAATCTCTTCCACTGTTTTATTAATACTGTGCTAAACATGTCACACACAGCTGCAAGTCAAGTCATCACTGGATGAATTTAAAATAATTTAATTTAAATTTTAAATGAGAGGAACCAAAACCTTCTGAGGCAAACTAACATTTTAAAACAGCCTTGCTTTCAAACAAATCCAAGCACCGGTATTTTGTAGTTTGGGGAAATAAAAGTGCAGGAAAACCTCCAGGTCAAGTCTTGACAAGTTGTGGAAGAAAACTATGTTCAGATAAAAATGAACCTCTGCGCAAAAAAACCCTGGTCTGACTGCAAGAGGAGCTGCAGGAAAGTTTGGCTTTGATGGTGGTGGATTGTTGCTCTGTGCAAATTTGATGCACAAACAGGTTTGCACATGAAGTCAGCAGAGGGAAACCTCCCCTATCTGCTAAACACAAAAAGAGCACGTTGCCAGCTGTTTAACATGTGGTTGAAATCTGTTGTGTAAAATATGCAGCCCTGACAATGAATAAATAAAAGGCAGGAATGGATTCAATTATACATTTGCAAAAGAAAAGTACTTGCTTTGTAGAGCGCCCCAAATTTGAAAAGTGTAAGATAAACAGTGAAATAAAGGCTTCTTTGGAGTCTATATTCAGTCCAGTATTCATGAATTTGAATGTTTTCTGAATAAAAAAAGATTCTAGTTTTATACAAATGTGAACAGCTATGTTCATAACCGCAACGCATTGAAGAGAAACGTAGTGTCTAGCCCTCCAATTAGACACTGATCAGATGATTGTTTAAAAATAAAAATGGAGAACTTGTGCTACATTTACATCCACTGTTCATACCACTTTTCTTCAAAATACTTCTGACTTTGGGTTACAAACTTTTAGATTTGGGATTTGGCCAGGGCAGTCAGAAACAGAGCCTTCTGGTTCCTGAATGAGTCTCCAAATGGATTCTTGTGAAAACAGCAAAGTCCCAATCCTAATCTTAGCCTGACTTGCTTTTTCCAACTGGTTTCTACAGTTGGTTCATCCAGGTGATGGAGCTTCAGATTTGGTCTTATAAATCACTATATGTCCTTTTTCTTATAATAAACAGACGCAGAAACTAAATCTCTACTTTTTACATAAAACCAATTTAGTAAGGATGCAACTTTAATGTTGAAGAAATGTTTCTGTCCCCAGTCATCATACTATTTAAAAGTTATTGCAGACACTAAATAGCAACATTTCTTTAAATTTAAGAAAATGAGAAGGAGGTCTAAATACAAATATGAACAGTTGCAAATAAAAACAAGCCCAAAAGTGACAGCAAGAACAAAAGCAAGCATAAAAAGGACGGGTTTAAAAAAATGCAAGGAGTGACGAGAAAATAAAGATGGCAAGGATTAAAAGGATTGAAGAGAAGGCCAACTTTAAGCCAACAAAGTGACAGAATGAGACACAAGGTCTTATTTATAAAGACTTGTTTTCAGTGTGTGTGAGTCCAATGAGCGAGACAGCTAGCCTGAGGGCCAGATGAAACTCACTGCTTCATTTAAACATTTATTTCCTTTGGCTCAGCTCGAGTGACAGCTCCTGGAAACTATTAGATGTATGACCTGAGACAAAAGAACTGATTGTGTCGGTTTAGTTCTCAGTAAGTGAAAGGGAATCTTTTAAAAAAAAAACAGCACCACAGCATCACCAAATTGATATGACACTCTCAAAAATATGCAAATGAAAATTATCTCTGTGTCAGACAAAAATGATGGGCTATTCTTTTTCCTCGGCCACTGCTGCAAGAAACTCAAACTCACTTGCTTTGTACAAATAGCTGCCGTGCTTCATGATAATAGACTAAAAGAATCAAACTTTCTATTAAAACTACCCCCACTATGTCAAACTGATTTATTAAAAAGGGTAAAGGCACGGACAAAAACAAACTAAAAAAATCAGGTTCTTGAAAATCATGACTCAGTACTTTGGTCTACAAGACTCAAACTCTTTGAACTACATATAAAGTTGTAATAATATTTCGAATAATAGCTCAAAGCCCTTATAATGGATGTTATGAGTGTTTCAAGTACTCACCGGATGCTAAAGTATTGATCTGAAAGCAGTCAGTTAGTTGACAAAGACGTATTTTTAAATATTAGATAAAGTAACTCCTGTGTGAAGCTTATCAGCTACAAAAATAAAATATATTCACAGCAAATTATGGTTTGGATCAAACCGAAAAGTTCTTGAAAAATTGCAAAGATAAAAAGGATTGTCTCATTCTATGTTGGGCACAAAGTATTTATTATTTTCAGGTTTTACAACTCTGATCCAACACTAGTCTAGTTTAAAGCCATGGTTCACAAGATTTTGAGATGATCATTAAAATGCATAACTTTGATTTAATT
>JAOXNZ010000155.1:1729850-1750494 GCA_028566095.1 Kryptolebias brasiliensis
CCCTTCGGACGCATTACGGTAATGAATTTATGACTCCAAAATCAGTTAAAAAACATAAAAAAAACTATTTTGGTAACCAACAATGAACTGTGCCAAATATTAGAAATAATGATTGTTCAAACAGAAGTGAATTATTTTTATTTTTTATGAGTATGCCCATAAAACTTTCCAAGACATTCAATAGGTTGGGTTCATGAGAATCACCCTGGTAGAGTTGCCGTAGCTGCTGTAGTTCTAACATGTTGCTGTGTACGTTCACATCTTTTGAATCTTTTCTTTGCTGAACCCAGGAAAATATTTCTGTAAACAATAGTTTACGGTAACAGAACATGAATGTTTTAGCAATGACTGAAACATTTAATTTGTGTATAAATTTCCAGTAATGTTAATCACGTTAGCTTTTCTATGGCCTGTAATTTATAGGGTTTACTGACGTATGGTTATTGTGCACTCTTTATTAGGCCTGAAAATATATAAAGTCGTGTTTATTTATGTAAACTAAGCCAACAGTCTTGACAATAGTAATTTAAATGTGTATTTCTGTCTCTGCTTTTCAGTTTCACAATGTTCTCCTGGTGTTAATTCACAAAACCTGATAATCGAGAAGCATTGATAATCATTTTATGATCAAATCACAGCTCTCTGAGTTGTAATCAAATTCAGTCATGAGGTGCAGTCCAGCTTTGCTTAAAGCAGGTGGCTTTAGGAAAACATATAGAGCGACCAGACAGAAACCCCGCCTCACAAACTGTGACAAAAATATCCTTGGTTGGTAAAATCTGTGGTTGACAGACTGACTTGAATGTGAACAGGTGGGCGGTGAGGAGAGATTAAAGGGAACGCCAAGTTGGAGGAAAAATAAAAGTCATAGAATCAGATAGCGAGATAGTTTGGGCTTCGGTATAAACAAAAGCTTTGAGGTTTGTCTCCAGAAAATAAGCTCTCAGACTCTACTCTGGGTTGCTACCTCTGCCAAGTCGATATGAAACTTTAAACACAGTGGCAGCTCATTAAATGAGAAAACAGCACAATGCACACGACCAAGCAAGCCTGCTTCCTGTCATCAGCACAGCTAAAGCTTAGAGAATTTAAGAAGAAGCTGTCGAGACAAGTGTGATGGTGAAAGGGTTATTCTTTGCTTTGTGTTTGTTTATATGAATTTATTTATATAGTTTTACATCCAAATGTAATTATACTTGGTTGTGAATATTCTGCAGCCTGTTAAAAACTTTAGAACATTTGTTTCTGACTGAATGGAAGAGACTGTTTTTTGGGGGGTACAGAATATAAGGGGCAGAAAAGCAAGATTTCAGGAAAAGACGACAAAATGAAAGACTAGGAAGAAAAAAAACGAATATAGAAATATTTCACATTTTCCATGGTGAGAGGAAGGTTAAGACATACACAATGAATTTCTAACTAAATTAAATTAATATAGTTTTATTTGCTTAATTAATTCAATGAGAATGATTATTCTGAAACCTGCTGCTCTGGCACCAATCTGCAGAGATGCTGTGTGGTGTAAGTCTTGAAATGGTAAAAAAATAAATTAATGTAAAAGTAATTAATGCAGCTTTTGTGCCCCAATTCTCTAGTTTCCACAGATACTTTATGGGTCATTTAATACTGAATCAAACTATTTCAAACGCTGCAATTAATCTGCTAGTGTGAAACATTGAAATTTAAACTGGGTCGCAGCTCAAACACACGTTTTGTTAATAACGCTTAGCAGCATTTTAAAATCATGATATTCTATAAAATGAAATCTCAGAAATCCAGAGAAAAAGCACACATTCTGTTGAATGTACTAAAATTTACAGTAAAATGATTAACAGCCTTGACAATAACACAGCTGACCTGAGCTTATGGACCTAAGCCGTGGCCCCAGCTCAGGGTCAGGCACTGCATCCTACTGCTGTTTACTCAGCCATAACTTAAAGCTCAGGAAGTCCTGCAGGGCCTAAGTCCTGTTACATAATGTGTAAGGCTGGCTAATGTTGGTGTGGGGCAGGAACGAGGAAACAAAGTGAGTTGGATGTCCTGTTTAGTGTCTGCCAGTGTCCATGTGATTCCCATATCCTTCTCTCCAATCAGTCAACATGAAGCACAGGCAGGGACGGAGGCCCCCACCAAGCCTCGGCACACTGAACATTCCCCTGGACCCCTGCCAAGACTCCCAGGCAGCAGCTCGCTGGCTTCAGCTGCGCTCACCCCACCATCCCCCTGCCCCTATCCTTGCATACCCCCTGGTAGGCCCTTTTAGCTCCTGCCCCCTCAGTTGGCACACAACTTAGACAAGGACGTTTCACAGACCTTTCTCCCTCCAAAGTCTGTGTGTGACATGACTAACCAAATACCCATTAGCTTCACAGTAAAACAAGTCTTACACACCTTATAGAATCCTGGCATTAAACTCAAAAGAAAGAAAAAAATCATACATGTAACCAGTCTAACAAACTAAAACCACTGAAATACAAAAAGACCTTCCTGAAGTGTGAATACGCTGTTCCTGGGTGATTTAATCCATCTTAGGATACTACAACCTCTTCAGGCTTTGTTGTGCCCTATATACCTACTGTCAACACAGATGAGATTCACCCCCTCCCTCTGGTCCACACTGTTTGTACACACACAAAAAAAATCACTCCATTTAGTACAATGACCACACTGAACACAAAAGCCTGGTAAATCTATATCGTGCCCTTCCTCACTTCAAAACGGCAATACAAAAGAGCAGAGGAAGAGGATAATGGCTTTTGGCAGCCTCCAATTGAATCCAGCTGATTCTACTGTCAACGCTCCCCTACTGGAGCAGCACCCTGCGGCGGTGTTAAGCACGTTATCTATCAGGACTGTGCCAGTCGTTTGAAAAGCCTCATAATCACAGGCTCGGTGACGGCCACAGTTGGGCCTGGGCTAAGGTCACTCAAGAGGAAAAAAGGGACAGACAACACAAGCCAAACAAGTATCATTTTAAAATAGAAAACCTGGTAAGTTTAGTTTTTTGCAGATTTAAACTTTCATTTTTAAGAAGACTATGTAATATTTAAGAACCAAAAGTACGTAATGGCATACAGTGATAAAGGATGAGCAGGTTGGTCCAAGTTGCATTCTTCCCTACAGAGGAAACAAGGCTAATGATAGTAGACTTTATGTTTTGTCTGTGAAGGGTCAAATAAGGGGAAGCGAGCCTTGGGTTTCCCCCATAAATAAATGATCCGGCCCTTTCTGTGATAAGCGGCTGCAGATGGGAGTCACTGCCAGGACTCATCCTCATGGCTTTGTTACAACACAGTCTAATGAAAATAGTGCCTACATGCCAACAGCCTGCAGCCTGGTTAGATCCGGAGCCAACGTGGGTAATGTGTTTCATGCTAGGATGCTGCCAAAATGGACAAAGTAAAAGAATTCAATGCGTTTGGGCCCTAATTTCTCGTTTTTTGGATTCCTTTGCATCAAGGAAAAAAGAACTACAGTTGCACGTATATACCAATAGTAGTATTTCTGTTCTGAAGTAGATTATTTATGAATTCCTGTAGAAATTCAAAACAACAAAACCAAGCCTCTTCATGCCTAGGCTTGGAGCAATCCCAATGGTGGTGGATTAATACCAGAAAAGACTCAGGCTTACATTATGATAAGTATAAGTAATTAGGATTACTGCATTCCTATATATTTATGTTCTCCGTCTTCACAAAATCACTGCAAGATCTTTTCTATTCCCTGTTTGCATTCTTTTATAAAGATGGCTGGGCTCAACCTCATGCAGGAACCTGAGAGTGCCTGAGAGTCAGCTGGGTGTCCAGGGCATGCAGGAGGCAGCTCCAAATCTCATTAACAAACGCAGGGCTTTAACTAACTACCTGAAAGGTCGCAAAGTCCTACAGCGAAAACAACAAGAGCTGTTCCACGTGTGAAGGCGAAGACTGATTCAGACACACACAGGACACCTGTTTTCAGACCACAAACATACAGAAATGGACTCAAGACATCAGCATTCGAATGCAGATTACACCACCTCCTCAATTTTTTTTTTGTTATAATGTATGTGTCCAATTGGTGCATGTGTGCATTTTTCCTTTCATCACCTCGATGGTGTGACGACAGAGATAAGACAGTTGTGACAAAAATGTCAGAGAGAGAGAGAGAGAGAGAGAGGAGGGGGAGAATAAGGGTTTGAAATTGAACAGGAAATTATGTACTTCAATTAAGACACGCAGAGGAGATATTAAAAGCTATACTTCAGTGCCTAGGGACAGGATGCAGGAAGGGGCGATGCAATGGAAGGCGACAGTTCAATCAGAACCCCCAGCTTTCATATGGAGGCGGGAGGGAGGGGGAGACGAAGAGACAGGACGGCTGTGTTTAATAATGTACTCAGAATTGCTAGTGTGGTGGAATGTACAGCAGTGCACAGGATACATGATGTGATGCAGTTACAGAATGAAAAATAGAGTAAAAAAAAACAAACAGAAAAGAGATGAAATGTAGGAACTTAAATGTATGACCGCAGCGGCAACTAAAATGAGCTGGAACTAATCCCCACATTTAACAAAACATGACAGTTTTGCTGCGATTGCACAATTAGCATTCATGCTATAAAAACAAAGAGAGTGCCATTACCTTCTAATAACTAATGACTTACACCAGGGAACTCTCAAGTCAGTCCGTGAATGCATCATAAGACACATGCACAGTGGTGTTCCTGTGCACTCAGCCAATCATAATAAAACACACAAGAATCCAGCTTTTTTCGAGCCTCTAATGATAATTATACCAAAAAACATAATTTCACAGGCTGGAATCAAAAATAGCACATTAAATATTTTTGATTGGGCTTCTGAACATGCAAATAATGCTGCTATTCCAAATAAATGTTGCAATAAAATGACAGTAACATCCGAAACATGACTGAGGCGATATTTTTTGGCTTATTTATCATGGATAGCTGCTAGCTTGTGCTCATTTCCAGCTGAAGCGTAGATTTCCAAACACTCAACAAGAATAATGATAAATTTATAACACATTTAGGTTGTTGTTGTGAAACTTACCTCCCGTTCATAACAGCTTTGGCCGCTTGTTTCAGCGAAGAGTCGGTGCATGGCAGAAAAATATGCAAAAAAGCATTTTGTTTTTCCTCCTCCTCTTCTGTTTTTTTTTTTTTTGTTTTTTTTTTTAAGTTACCCGTAAAGCGATGGAGCAGAGATTTAGTCGCAATTAAAGTCAGACTTGACAGATAAGCCGACTGCTGCTGAAGCAGCTTGGTGTCAAAGATAATATCCGAGGTAAACAGCGGCTACGCAGCCAGATAAACACACAGCAAGTACGGTGATTTCTGCTTTCAGCAAAGAATTAAATTAAATAGTTTGTCAAAATTAGACTGGGTAAAAAACATTTGCTGTAAAACGACACGACGTTGTAACGAGGGGCGGGGAAGGGGCGAAGCACCACTAATAATAACAAACACATACACACAGAAAAAACAAATACCGATAAAACGACTTTTAAAAGCAGCTAAATTATATAAGCTATAGTTAGCTGGTTGTCTTACTCAGTCGTCGACCGTCGCGAGGTTCTGCAAAACGGGAGAATTCAGGCAGTTTCAGTGGGGGGAAAAAAAAAAAATCACCGAGCAGTTCTCGCTGAGCGAGCCGACGGCCGTCAGCCAGCCAACTTGTTTTAAAGTGCAAAAAAGAAACGTTTGTTTAGTTTAAGTCGCCGGCTGGGCGACTGGCGATGGGCCGACTGCCGCGAACGCGAAGTGAGGAGCGGCTCCGACACAATACATTCTGCGCTGATCCAGACGACGGAGCGGACACTCGCGGTAGGCGGTTCAGGGAGCTCTCGTTGACAGTGGTCTCGCAGCCATTTTGTTCAAACTAACAACACTGCAGTCTGCCTGCCTCTCCTCCTCCCTGTGAGCAGACACGCCAGGAAGGGCTTCCCGATACGTCACTCTCGACCAATCAGAGCACGGCATACAAACTCCGCCCCTCCCTTCGCCGCTGTGAGCGCCTACAGAGGCACGAAGGCATTCATGGGATGGACAGCAGGGAAGGAGCAGGGCGGAAAGCCGCTCGCATTTCCAGGGCAAGAACTGAAGCATGCAGCGAACACTGTGTACCAAATGGCCAAATTCAACGCTACATTAATGTAGAAATCACATGTTTTTGAAACAAATAAGTAAAACATGAGCACTATATATACTGTGTAGTCTCAGGGTAAATTTAGAACAAAGGTCAGGAAATGACCTCACATGAATATACACATTTTAGAGGTTTCAGAGGAATGAATTGAGTTGTTTTTCTTTTAAGTAGGGTTCTGTTAAATTGTTATGATCAATTAATATCTAACTTGTTGTAAATAGCTCTTTCAAACAGGCTCAGTAAGTAGATTTAAACATTTACATTTAAACATCTACAATCTTAACATTTTCAGTGGTCCATGTGAACGCTGATTTATAATTTGTTTTAGATAAACTTTGCATTACATGGTTATTTGCATGGAGTTCTATGTTTATTTGAAAGTGCAATTAGTGGCAGCGGCAGCAGCAAGCTGTAGCATTTCCAGTGGTTGCATCTCCAGAAGGAATTTCATAATATTTCTGTCAAAATAATCATATTATTTTGACAGAAATGATTATTTTGAAGCTCAATAAACTCACTAAAAAAGCTAGGGGGAAAAAAAAAATCAAATGAACAGAACCTGGAGACGTTTGAACAGGAGGTCACTGAACAAACTGCTTCCCATCATGGACAGTCCATGTCCCTCCCCCTTCATGACACCCAACAAAGACAGCAAAGCTGCTTTAACAACAGACTCATTTAGCTCCCACACCACAGACAACACTACAGGAAATCATTCCTGCCATTTGCAACATCACTCTATAAAAACTCATCTTAGATGAATGCCACTACACTTACATTTGCACACATCTATTGTAAAAATATAAATTATGTATGCTCTTCCATCACTGCACTACCCCCCATCTCAACTTACACTACTGTTACTGTCTTTTTTTTACTACTATGAGAGTTAGTACTACTGTTGTTATTATATTCCTAATTTTGAACTTGTCTGCTCCTGTTTGCTCCCCTCATGAGATCAATAAAGTATCTATTCTATTCTATTCTATTCTAGTCTATTCTATTCTATACAGCATTGTTATAAGCAGTTTAAAAAAAATAAAACTGCTTGACTGTATTGATGAGTTGATAAAGGCTAGTACAAGCAGACCCATTTACAAATTGCATTTTAACATTTTAAAACAACTATATGGTTCTATCATTATTCCTTCAGGTGGCTCATATTATGATCCTCCTGAAGGTTGCCCATGGTTGCACCGGGAGCAGCGGATGCAGCTATTTGTGTTTGTAAATATCCATAAAAGTCCATCTAAGTAACCATCTGATGTTGATGTAAAGATCTGTAAAATAGCATTCAAATGAAGCGCCATAAAATTTAGGAGATTGGAGTTGTTTTAAGACGGTAGCGATCCACTTTGGTTTGGCCCCCCTTAGTCTAGATGTTAGATGGTCAATCCAATCAGAATTAAACTTTAGACCATTCAAAGACCTATTTACAAGAGGTAAGACATTAATTGTTTTATCTTTTCTACAGAACCCCACTTGGGATGAGCCTACTAAACTATTTTCCATATTAAGTATAAAAATGATATGTTACAATCTTATTACTATTCTGTAACAAATATTCTTTGTGCACGCTGTGCTAACAGGCTTATTTCATAACTCTAGTAGTGTTTTGGGCTTGATCTTCTCAGGAATTTGCTTAAGTGTTTAAAAGCTTCCCTGTCATCTCAATGGTGCGATTTCCAAATGACAGGTTTCGGGTCTGGACTCAATTTGTGTCACTCTAAAGTGGTGATAATTGTTCTCTGTTAACCCGAGCTTAACCTCTTTGGTTTTATGTTTTAGATTGTCACCTTACATGTTGCCTATGGCACCAACGATGCCATCCTTACATCCATCTGCAGGGTTTTGTTCTGCAAATAGTTTAGACAAGCTTGCAAAATTAGGTGGCGTCAGGAGAAAAGGGCAGGTCATTGGAATTTTAAAGGAAAACAGACAGCTTGCAGAAAAATATATGGCAACAGACACTGATGCTATACCATACTTTTGACCACTCGCGCTTAATGATAGTGTTACCTAATATTTCATGTTTCTGTAAAACATTATTAGATTCTTGATCAAAACAGCGCAAGAGCACATAAATAGTGTCAAGGTTATAAACTTTATTTTACAGACTCTCAAGTATTTTAACGGGCCTACTCCAAGTTTTTTGTGTTTTTTTTTTAAAGAAAAAAACCCCCAAATGGACCTTTTTTTTATGAATCTCTTCATCACATGATATCCAGAAACATGAGGCGACAACAACCATTCACAACATGATGGATGCAGAAACCCTTGTGCAACCCTAAACTGCATCTACAGCCTCCACGGAGAAATAAAGCACTGCTCCTTGTCCATTCTCGGTGCTCCTTTCTCATGGAAATGACCCCTCTGTGCGCAGACGAACACATGCACACACACACACACCCATACACACTTTGCAGTGGGAACAGGTCATGGCTGTGTTCTACAAAAGGGTAAGGCTGACCAGTGAGAATGCTCCTGTAAGTCGCTGGGAGAGACTACAAATGTGAGAGCTGGGGGCCCCAGCCAACCTCCCCCTCTTTTTTTTTCAAGGCAATATGCCCAGAGCTATTAAAGCAGCAAGCTTTTACTGAATGGAAAAAGCAGATGTTCTATGCTCAGGGTTAAGAGAGGTGAAAGCAGAGGGGAATGCCTTCACAAACACCGTAGGGAAAATGTACTTCACTGTGCCTCAGCACTGAAAGTACCGGAAATCATTTTCTAAGCATGCTGTGTAAATATATAAGAAATGTTTTTAGTAATTCAGTAAGTTACTAAAGAATGCAAACTAAAGTGCCTTAGTAATAGCAAAAGAGAAGTGACAGAAAGCTATAATTGGCAGGAGCTCTATCATCAAAGAAGACAGGGTGAGTAAGTGTGTGAGGAGAAATGTTTGTGTGTGAGAGTGCACACATCCTTCCCAGTGCACATCTGCTCTCCAGCTCATCCCAGCTTTTCATTTAGGTGTCTTTGAGACATTTCTTTGACTTTGCCAATTTCCCTAATTGCTCTCACATTTAACCAGACTGCTGACAGGAGCAAGTCAACGGGAAAAGTCCGCCTGACATTCTGATAAGAAACATCCCAGAGACACAAGCTGTTGGACTGCAGCGGAGGCAGACGCTCACTCCTTTCCCCTCACAGACGACTCGCCTCCCTTCCTCCAGCTCCCTTTCTCTCCTGTCTCCTTTTAATTCATTCTGCTCCTCTGCCTTTTGTTTTAATTCCACTCCAATCATGAGCTCTGTTCCGCATAAGGTTTTAATTTCAAGCCTTATACCAGAGTCTGCACACAAGGCTGCATGTGAGCACACCAAACCTGGGATTCAAATGCACGTACACACACAAATCACTTAACTGTCCTGTCGCAAATATTCTCCCACACTTAAGTGTTACACGGCTACATGCATATTTAATGCATCTGCTCTTAGAGCTGCACTTGAGCATTTAAACACGTTCCCCATGAGACAAAGAATGGCTCATTCCTAACATTAACAACTACAGATAAAAGACAAACTACACTAACAGAATTCTATAAGTTGTGCTTTTCTCTTCAGAAATAAAAGTTGCCATTTGGGACAAAGCAGGTAATTTTAAAGTAAAAGCTAATTAACATTTCAGTCTACCTTACTCTATCATACAACACATCTTAACATGTAATCTTGTGTATTTAATCAAACAAACATGATCTGAGAGGTAACCAAGCGTCTCATGACAGCTCTGAGTCTAAAAGGAGATCTTGGTTTCAAACCTTTATTCCCCAGACGCTGCTTTCTAGAGGAAGACATTCAACATTTGCTGTGTGATACAGAATGCCTGATGAGTTGTGTGGGGGAGTCCTTTAGTATTGATTATGAATACAGAATCTTGCTCGACAGTTTTGACTTTATGCATGTGAGCGATCAAAATGCAGACAGCGAGCCACTGCCGCTTCGCTCAAAATGACATTTCCAAAGGCATGATTTGACATATGCAAAAGAACCGTGGTGATGATAACTCTGACAGAGGTAGAAACCAACTCCTATAACTGCACATGAAAGAAGAATCATACTCTCCCAGTTGTGCTACTTCAAGGGGAAGCTGTGCCGGTTGAGCTGAAACACTCATTGCGAGTTTGTCTCACTGATTAGCAACGTGATTGAAGTGCCTGTTCATTAAATAACAGCGCAGAGTGGTGAAATCCTGCTGAGCTACTCATTGCTCATCTCCAAGGTCTGCAGAGTTGCAATGAGAGATAAGACAGACTGCAAGCAGCTGAAGGCATGGTAGTTCAGAGCAGAAGGGGGGGGGGGATCCTTTCCATTATTGAGACTAAAGTGTGAACTACTTTCTATAGAAGAAGTGTGACACAGGAAAGTCATTAGTTAGTGAAATGCATACACCTGCATGAAAACACAAATATATCAGATCATTTTCTGCACACCAATGCAGAGCAGAAACTGGAAACAAATACATCTAATCCTCCTGTGTGTGTGTAATGAAGAAAACAGCACAAACTAATTAGCAACTGGAAGGTGGTTGTGGAGTGTATATATATATATATATGTGTGTGTGTGTGTGTGTGTGCGTGTAAACACCCAGCTTGCCCTATTTTCTTTTTCACATGGATGGTTCCACTTTCACTTCAAGCTCAAGCTCCCAAGTCTCTACTAAAGGCCTGGGAGCTCAAGGGTTCTCTTCAGTATCTTAGCTGTTCCTAGGACTGTGCTCTTCTGGACAGAGATCTCTGAGGTTGTTCCTGGGATCTGTTGGAGCCATTCTTCCAGTTTGGGGGTCACAGCACCGAGTGCTCCGATGACCACTGACACCACTGAGGCCTTGACTTTCCACAACTTCTCTAGTTCCTCTTTCAGCCCTTGGTATTTCTCTAGTGCACCTTCTTGCTGATGTTGCAGTTGCTTGGGATCCCTACATCTATCACCACTGTCTTCTTTTGTAGTTTGTTGACCACCACAATATCCGGTTGGTTAGCCATCACCTGTTTGTCAGTCTGGATCTGGAAGTCCCAGAGTATCTTAGCCCTGCCATTCTCCACCACCTTAGGTGGAGTCTCCCACTTTGACTGTGGGACTTCCAGTCCATACTCGACACAGATGTTCCTGTACACTATTCCAGCCACTTGGTTATGGCGTTCCATGTACACTTTGCCTACCTGCATCTTACATCCTGCTATTATGTGCTGGATTGTAGAGGTATCTTTACACAGCCTGCATCTTGGGTCCTGCCTGGTATGATAGACCCTGGCCTCTATTGCTCTCGTGCTGCCATGATTAGTGCCTCTGTGTGTCCTTCAGTTCAGTTCTTTCTAGCTACTGGTAGGATTTGTTGATATCAACCACCATCTTAAACTGCTGGTGGTGCATGCTCTGCAGGCTCTTATCTTTCCATGACAGTTCCTTCTGTTCCTCTTCTTCCATGTTGGGTTTCTGCTGTCTGAGACATTCACTTAGCAGATCATCATTGGGGGCTTTCTTCCTGATGTACTCCAGGATCTTGGTTGTTTCATCCTGTATAGTGGCTCTGATGCTCACTAGTCCTCTGCCTCCCTCTTTTCTCTTAGTGTACAGTCTCAGGGTGCTGGACTTAGGGTGAAACTCTCCATTCATTGTGAGGAGCTTTCGTGTTTTGATGTCAGTGGTTTCTATCTCCTCCTTTGGCCAGGTTATTACACCAGTAGGGTATCTGATGAATAGATGTAAAAATTTATGAAATAGCATGCATGAACCGTTGTCGACGTTTTGAAGTTGGACAGCAATCCACTTGTCCTGACTAGCTAGTAGCTCGTCAATCCAGTCAGAGTAAAACTCTATTGCTCTAAACTGAGGCCGTTCAAAGAGCAATCAACAACAGGTAAGATATTAATTGTTCACATTCTTTCCACAGAACCCCACGTCAAAAGATTTGAACTATACCTTTAAGGCATTTTGTCTGGACAAAGGCCTATGTGCTGAATGGTTGTGCATTTGCATGGAGGGAGGCTGAGCAGAGCAAAGCGTTGCAGCGTGGTGCAGCAGGACAGCCTTTTCATGCTGTGGTAATTTCCCCCGAGACAAGCGAGCAGGTAAAGGCCAACGAAAGATGGAGGGAGGGAGGTGGGTGAGATGGAGGCTGGGATAGCATGAGGGAGGGAGGGAGGGTGAGCATCAGCAAGAGAGTGTGTTGAAGAATAATGAGAAATGATACGACAGTGGCAGGGAAGAGGCTGACCGGTTCGCCCAATCAAACGCACACTGACTGCACCTACGGCATCTCAAGGTTGAATTCAGCAGCACTCCACATTAGCGTTTCTGTTTTCATTTCAAATGCCTTATCTTGTTAATGAGTGTTTCTGACCTGAGTCATTGTTTTTCTAATGAATTTGACTATTAATTACAAGTGAGCTATTTCTTGATGACCTTGCTTTATTTTGTTGCAAGCTGCAGACCTAAGAATATTAGCATACATTAAGCCCTGCTTATCTTTCATCCCCCATAGCTAATACATCACATTATCGTCCAGGAAAAAAAAAAGAAGCAGGCAGTGGAGTGGTTTGTGTTTTTGTGGATGAGTACTCTCACTTATTCACCCCCCACACCTCTCTGCATGCAAACCCATTACCAGCACATAAGACCTGCATGGATTTTATGGTATTTTGGGAACAGACTGGTTAATCAGATTTATCGCACACTTAAGCTTAATTGATTGACTTTATGGATCCAAATGAATAATTAAGTGCTAACAAGCCTGGCCTCTGTTTCATCTTTTTGAAATAATGAGAATAACCCAAAGAGAAGGAAAACAGTGTCAATCAAAGAATGCAAACATTGTCTGTTTTTTTTCTTTCTTGGTCCCTCACACTTTTATTTTTGTAACTGATAAATAATAAATAAATAATAAACCGACTAGTATCTGTAAGCAACAAATTTTGTCAATTAACCTGAAATCTTAATCTATCATGAGAAAAAGAAAGTTTGCACCCTCTCTCAGTTCTAGGGTTTCACATATCAGGACATAATAAAAATGATCCAGGTTCTGAAATCTTACCTCATAGTTACAAAAACAGGCAATGGGTTTGATCATATCTTAATTTATCAAACAAAACCAAGCCAAAATGGTAAAGCTGTGTGTGAAAAACTAAGTCCATCTTTCCATAGGGTTTGAGTACTGTAGAAAAGTAGCAGCCAGGTGCTGCTGATCAAATGTATTAATAACTGATCATCATTATTGTGACCACCTCTAACAGCAGGAGTGTTGGCAGTTTCTCTGGAGCATACAGGTGTGTGTTAACACAATGTCAAAGAGGACAGACATCAGCAATGACCTTAGAGAAGCAACTGTTGCTGCCCATCACTGTAGGAAGGGGTTAATGGTAAATTCCAAACAATCTGGACTCCATCATTCTGCAGAGAGAAAAAAATGTTCACAAAGAGAAAACAATTAGGACAGCTGCCACTCTTCCCAGGAGTGGAAGTCCCAGCAAATCCTACCTAAAGTCAGATTGTGAAATGACAAAATCCCAAGTGCTTCATCTCAGTCTCTACAGGCTTCATTTAGCAAATTAAAGGTTAAAGTTCATGACAGCATAATTAGAAAAAAACTCAACAAGTATGGCTTGTATATTATTAAAACAACATGGCAGCATGACTTAGTTTTGCAAAATTGCATCTGAATGAACCACAAGACTTTTGGAACAATGTCCTTTGGACAGATGAGACCAAAGTAGTGATGTTTGAATAAAGCACAACACCACAATTGAAGAAAATCAAACACAGCTTATCAGCTCAAACACCTCATACCAACTGTCAAGCACGGTGGTGGAGGGCTGATGATCTGGGCTTGTTTTGCAGCCACAGGACCTGGGCTCCTTGCAGTCAAGGAGTCGACCCTGAACTCCTTTTGTGGACCAAAGGATACTGGAGTCAAACGTGAGGCCATCGAAGTCCAGACCTCAACCTGACTAAAATGCAGTGGTGGGACAGAGAGAGCTGTGAGTAAACAAATGTCCATAAACCTTGCTGAATTGATGCATTGTTGTAAAGAAAAGTGGGCCAAAATTAATCTACAACAATGTGGGAGACTGATAGTCATAAAAAGAAAAACTACTGAGAGTTGATGCAGCTTAAAATGGTTCTACAAGTTATTGAACCATGGGGTGGACATAGATCTTCTCATAAAACTTTTTCCATGTTGGCATTGTGTTTGTTAAATAAATAATGACAAGATCTAATCTGTTGTACATTTTTGTATGCTCGAGGTTAGTTTTAAATCATTTTAGAACCCAGTAAAGGCCTCATAATTTTGATCATGTCCCGATACCTAAAAACCTAGACCAGAAAGAGGGTGGACTCTCTTTCTCCCATGACTGCATCTGTAAAACTGACAAGCAGGACAGTCTTGTTACTGCCTGCCTCTTTTGTTTCGTTTGACGCTGGTTAAAGAAATGATACGAGTCTGAGCCTTTCTTATTTGAGCGGAGACAGGCAGTGCGTCGCGATCAAGGTAGCACAAACAAAGCCAACACATCCTGACCTTCAGATGGTCTTCAGCAGATCAATACTATCATGAGCTCAGACAAGCACTGGCAGATTAACCCAGTCAGCTATAACCACCTCCCCCTCTTCGCCCACCCAGCTGCCACACGCACACACACACGCTCCTTCTTCAGTTAGGACGCCGAGTGTATTGACTATCTTGTACTGATTGACACACTGAACCACAGTGTGCAGGCGCTTGTTGACTTTGTTTTTTTTACTGTCTGGGATTGCTGGCGATGGTTGGCTGGATAACACTGTGTTTGGGTTGGTTTACTCAGTTTCACTTTATGAAATGCCAGCTGTGGTATCAGGACAAGACAAGCAGATTTCATGTACTCGTGACAGTGATTTTAAAATCAGTCAGCTGTTATTTTGTCTTTTTGAAGCTCAAAGTTGAGCTCTTAATTTAATCTCAGGTGTTGACATTCAATTTTAAATCCATGACAGCTAAAACACAAGAGAGCCAGCAGGTTTTCTTTATCTAAATTGTCCATTACAGTAAATATTAATTCAAAGGCTATTTTACATGTAATAATTTGAACACTAGCTAAAATGTAAAAGCAGCAAAAGGCTAGCTAAAAGCTAAAAGTAGCAGAACTACTGTATTTCACAAAACACTGTTTTAAATGCAGGTTTCTTGGATATTTAAAAAAAGACAAGGAAGTCATGTATTTGAACAGGAAACAAATCCTAACTGTTGCTTTTGTACTTGTAGGGAATAACAAAGACCAAATTAATGGGATTTATGTCCTTTTTTCTTTGGTGAATGTGGTATAACTGTGGATATGTTTTAATCAGCAAAATAATTTCTGCAAATTATATCTCTAATTTGGAAAATCTTTCCACAACATCAGACATTATGGAGTAATTCTGCTTCATCATCAACTGGATTGTTTAAAAAATGGACAACTCATGTCGGACAGCTTGCTTCAGGTGGGAGGGGACTGGTAAGATCTCAGGGTATCTTTCAAGAAACCTTCCAGTCAGCAGGTGTAGGTCAAAGAGTCTGTTACCATGGTGACAGACTCAGAGTTTCCCCTACCTCTCTTAGGTTATAACATACTCAGAGGTTCCACTTAACCTGCTTTCTTAAATACCACCCCACAGCTAAATTTGATTAGATTTTTAAAGTAAATACGCCTATTGAGCAGCCATTTTGAATGGGGTGAACTCCAAAAGTTAATCATTTGTAGATGTACATTCAATAAAAACTTTCTGAGAGTTTCATTCAAATCCATCCAGTAGTTCATGAGATATTTTGCAAACAAACAGATGAGGTTGCCTCCCAAAGTGAATGCCAATTTTTTTAAACAAAAATATTGTGTGAGCCGTTAGTGCTCAGGATATCTGTTGGAGATAACTCTCAACTTGTACCACACCAAATCTTAGCTCAATATTTGTAAAATGCTCTGCGTTATCACCAGTTTTGTTGTGCTAAGTTCATGTAGCTGTGGCAGCCATCTTGAATCAAATTGACTCCAGAACGTAATCAGTTGTAGATGTACACCCAATGATTACTTCATGAGCTTTTTAATACAATCCACAGTTGATGTTGAGAAATTTTGCTGACAGATGGACAAATCCCCCACAACAGTTCTACAAAACAATTATTGCCATAATTATGTGAATGTTTGACATTAGAGAAAAGGGCACATCAAATGCCACATGGACAGACCCGTTCAATGGCTGGCACTGCGTGTCATATGTACATTATCATAGAAACGCGCACAAAAATATGTGCGTCTGACTCTTGCCGGTCATTAATGCGGAACACGCACCGACGCAGTGAGCGTAAACAAACACACTGATACACACAGGTCTGCGAGTGGCCAAGGGGGCAACAGTCCCCACGTTCAGTGTGAACGTTGGTGGCTCCACGTCTCCAGGCTAGAGCTGATATTTAGAAGTCCATTAACTCAGAGTGGAGATGGGTTAATACGCTGCGTGTGGCTGCAGATCCAGAGGGAGTCCGCGGCATACAGAGAGGAGGGACAAAACAGATTTATGAGGCAGAGGCAAAAATAAAGAGGGGGGGGAGGAGAAAGAGGGGGGCAGATGAGGAATGCAAATAAATGTGGAGGATGTGTACGGGAGGATGGTTGGTGAGTGGGGGGCTTGCTATGGATTGGGGTGTGTGTGTGTGTGTGTGTGTGTGATAGGGAGGGTGGTGGGGTGGGCATTGTGAGCATTACTGCCTGCTACCAATCGCCTGAGCCCCGCCGTCGGTTTGATTAATGCTGCTTTCCTCCGAATGACCTCCAAGGTCAGCAGAATGGTGGGTACTCAGCCGCTCCCAGTCGCTGCTGCCCTGGAGGGGGGTGGTGGTGGAGGTCTGAATAATGCGCTCCCTCTGATTTTCTTTTTTCAGTTTCCTCTTCTTTCTCTGTCTGTCATTTATGTAATCTCTCCTTCCTCCGCTGGCTGCTGTCGGTCACTTTCCTCCTCCCCTTGATCCGTCCTTCCTCTCCCCCTTCATCTTCATCCTCGTCCATCTCTTTCCCTTCAATTTTCCCTGCCTGACTCTTTTGCTCTTGCCAACAGCACTCTGCAATCTAACATGTAATCAAAAACAACAATAAAGCAATGTGGGGTTTTTCTTCCTTTCTCGCTGATAAAAAGGCTCCCTTCTGAGATATTTGTGGGCCATCTTGAAAGCACTTTTTGAATGTCTATAAACAGAATTTTACCGTTTATGGCTTTTTCATTTAAACTATACATAAACATACAAGACATTTTGACTGGTATAGAAGAATTAATATCTTACCTGTTATAGATAGGTCTTTGAATGACCTCAATTTGGTGAAATAGACTTCATAAAGGTTTATGCAGACCCTACTTATTGACCTTTATCACCCACCGCCGAATGGTCAAAGGCAGGTGATAATGTTGTGCCTGTCTGTTAGCAAAATATCTCATGAACCAGCAGACAGATATTAATGAAACTCACAGAAAGTAATCATTAGAGGTACAGCTACAACTAATTAACTTTTGAAGCCAACCTAATTCAAGATGGCTGTCACAGCTAACCAATCTGAGAAAACACAAGAATGGCTATAAATCTGTTGATTTTACAAATATTGGGCTAAAATTTGGTGTGACAGTAACTGAGAGTCATTCCAAACAGATACTTAGAGTTTGAGCAGATTGCACAAGATATCTGTTTAAAACTTTACTATTAACTGTTGTGGGTTAGCAAAATATCTCATGAACTGGTTGATGAATTTTAATGAAACTTTCAGAAAGTATTCAGTAAATGTCTATCTAGAACTGATTAAGTTTCAGTGCCAACCCAATTCAAGATGGCCACTGCGGCCAAGTGACCTTGCAAAACAGAAAAATGGTTATCATTAGTCAATTTCATAGACATTGAGCTGTTAACTTTGTCCTTTCCTTTTCTTTTCTTTTACTGAGATGATCTTAGTTTAAGGTTTTCTTTTTTGGCATGAAAGGCGGCAGGTGATATGTTAATTGTTTTTTTCATTTTGTTATACTTGTTTTTCTTAAACTTGATTAGCTGCAAGTTAATGTAATACATTCTGACCACTGAAAAATCCCCCAAAACATAGTAAAAATAATAGGATTAAAATAAAAACAATGGCAAAAAAGAAATACCTGTTTTCTCTGTTGAAAGAGTGCCTTTTCTGACAGGAGGGAAGGTGGTATTTCAGGCGCCGGTGGAAAAAGCTCTGTTCAGAGACTACAGCTACACTGAGCCCCAGTGGGATCACCATTGTACGTTGGTGCCTCCGCTGAGGAAATGAACCCAAACTTAGCAGTTGTTCTGGAGAACTGCTTCGGCACACACTCATCAAACCCCGAAGAGCCCATGTGCACCTCTTGAGCTTCAGAATAGCCTTTGTGAGTTAGAATGATGGCTACAACTCAGGTTTTTCTCCTTTCTCTCTGAAAGGTGTCCCATCAACCACAAACAAGTCTCAGTGGTTCAAAGTGGCTCATCTCCACAAGCTTATTTTACTGCTCTGTGGTTCCTGCTGGAGGATGAATACCAAGATGTTTACCTTCATGAAGGTAAACATGAAGGTAGACTTTGTGCCAAAGAAGCTCCAACTCTGTCCCACTGACTAGTTAATTGTTTGAATGCTGACTCAGCACTCACACTATTGTTTTCGTGTTTTTCATTATTCAGTACTTTTGTGCAATTTAACTACTTCTACATATGTTGTTCTAATGTATCCATTCATATATCAAAAAACATCAAGCTCAGTCATGTGCTATGACTTGTGATTTTTGTAACTTTTATACTTTTCAAAATGTTAAACTTTTTTTTTTCAAAGATTTTCCCCATAAAAATACATTGAGATCTTTTCAATTCCTTCAAAAACATTGTTCTCTCTGAAATCTGCTTACTCTATTTTTGTCTTCTATGCTACTTTTAGCTTTTAGCTACCAGTCTGTTACTTTTAGTATTTGCTACAATTCTGGTACTTTTAGCTAGCATTTTGCTGCCTTTACATTTTAGCTAGCTTTATGCTACTTCTAGCTTTTAGCTAGCCAATTGCTTCTTTCAGCTACAGTTCTGCTAGTGTTAGCTTTTAGCTAGCCTTTTGCTAATTTTGGCTTCCAGTTAACATTTTGGTATTTTTAGCTTTTAGCCAGTGTTTTACTATTTTTAACTTCTTGCTAACTAGCCTTTTAATACTTTTACCTTTTTTGCTAGCCTTTTGCTACTTTTAGCTTCTTGCTAGCTTTTGTTATTTCAGCTAGTGTTTTGCTATTAATTCAGTTTTACAGATATTAAGCTGAAACGTGGTAGTAACGGAGAGTCATTCACAACACAAACTCTCAGTGTGAGATTGTTTATAGTGTTATTTTCAAGGTTGGACCATCCCTTCTCATCTCATAAGATGATCGTAGTTTAAAACTCAATATGCATTCCTTCAAGGAATTTTTGTTGAACAGCTGCTTTATCCAATGTAATGATGTGTAAAATATCTGATATTTTGTTGGAAATGCTGCAAAAATTAAAATTGTTTTAGAATTTATTTTTATTTGGGTGTTGCCAGGACTAGTTTGATTCCCCAATAAGTAAAATGTTGCAGATTCTCCAAAGTGAGATCAGTCTGACTGGTGTCTGCTGCAAATAAGACCCTAACTGCTCAAAAGTTTCCCTCCAGGCTCTGTTTTAATGATCTCTTCATCTCCTCACTTCTTACAGGTTTGTTGAAACAGGTTGTTGCGCTCTGTTTCCCGTCTATCTATATAACTGTCTCTAAGTAGGACTTTTAATCCTTTTTTTAAACTAATATCTTAGCAGTGTAAACAGTCAAAATAATCAATGACTTTTTGCTCTTTGTTTTTGCTTATTTGCAGGGGACAAGTGAAGTATTAACAAGCTCTCATCTGGCATATAAAAACAGTTTGCTAATAGAGTTTAGATCTAAAACGATAATGATCTTACATATTTTTTACTAAGAAAATGGTGGAAAAACAACACGTGATGACATCTCAAACAAGGGCATGGTACATTATCAGACATGGTATCTAAGTAAAAAAGTGGTAAACAAGAGAACCAATACAAAGATTACAACACTTTTTCTGCTTCTCTGGTTATTCTTTGTGGAAAAGTGTGATAAAGTCAGGTGTTTCATAGGGTTCAATTTTGCCCCAGAATTTATAAATAAAAATAAAACACATCTTTAAAAGAAATGATCTTTTATGAATCATCATTCAACAGTCTGGAAACCAAAACTAATTTTTACGCACTAGAAATGATACTGGGGAATTGAATCAAATTAAAGATAGAAGCAGTAACTTCTTTTAAGCTCCCTACAGGACAGCCTGAGTCTCATGGATCACTGATTGACTTTTTCTGAGAGAGAACCAATCAGAGCAGACGAGCTTCAGCTGGGAAACCTGCAGACTGAGCTTTTATAGTCTCAGATGCTCGCTTTGTTGGTGCCAGAACCCATGGGGACCACTTGGAGGATGATTATTTATGGGGTGGATGAGCGTCTCAGC
>JAOXNZ010000155.1:1794182-1805111 GCA_028566095.1 Kryptolebias brasiliensis
AGATTTAAAAAAATATAAACATTACTTGCACAGGTTTGAATTTATTTTGGATTTTCTTTAATCCACAAAATATATTTTCTTAAATGAATCAAAAATATCCATAAATCTTCAAATATGTTCCGTACATTTATCTAACTCTTTTAATAAGTGGTGCTAAAGGTTCTAAAATGTCTGAAATTGACAAGGCCAAGGCCTTTTGACTTCTCATTAGTGATCCCCATTGACTGCAGCTGGTAGTTTCTTTTTGCCAGCACAAAAAGGATTTCTTTGACAGCATCATGTCCAAACAACTAAGGATCAAGTCTACCATGAATTGGAAACAGCTGGAACACCAGTGTCCCTGTCCACAGTGAAGCTGGTTTTACATAACCATAAACTCAGAGGGTGCCAACCAAGAAAAAAGCTCCTGCTCCAAAAGTGACACCTTTAAGCTTGCTGAAATGTTCAGCAGCCCTAATGGACAAACCAAATACCTTCTAGAGAAATGTTTTATGGTCAGACGAGACAAAGACTGAGCTTTTTGGCCACTATGGTAAAAAAATGGTAAAAAATATGACAAGAAGTGTGTTTGGAGGAGTCAAGGGGATGCTTTCAAACCTCAGAACAGTGTACCAGCTGTCAAGCATGGTGGTGGTATCATCATGCACCACAGCATGATGTTACTACTGTGGATACAATCATATAGAAGGAGGTCTACCTTCAAACCAAATTCACCTCAAATCAACAGCTAGATGACTGAAACTTGGGCTCAATTTGATGTTTTAACAGGACAATGATCCTAAACACTCATCAAATAAATCACACATTGGATAAAGCAAAGTAACATTATGCTCCTGGAATCACCAAGCTTTGACCTCAGCCTTGTTCAAAACTTGTGGGCTGTGCTTAAAAGCTCGGTCCATGTCAGGAAACCGACCAATTTAAATTAGCTCTAGCATTTATGCAAAGAAGAGTGGTCAAATACCCAGGCAGAATTATACCAGAAGCTTGTTGATGGATACAAGAAGGGTGTGGTCAAGGTGGAACTTGCTAAGGGACATTTAACATTAGGTGGAAGTGTGTGTGTACATTTTAGCCTGTATAATTTTGACTAGAGAAAATCCACAATAAATTAAAAACCTGGGTGCAAAATTCTTGTATTTTAAAAATGTTTGATTTTGTGTGCTGTATAATTATTACATGCTGGAAAAAGAACAATTCAAATTAAATCTTAAATGCCCAAACTAACATGGCATTCATAGCTGTGATGAGTGTATGTAATTGTCTGACCACATTTGTAAGACTTTTTATTTCTAAAATAGTACAACGCATTCCAATATCAACAACTTGTTTTAACAAAGAACATATGCTACTCAATCTAAGGTTAAAAACCTTACCATGTTTAAAGAAAATCTAGTCCGTTTTCTAAATATTTTACAATAAAATGTTAAATTAAGACTTCTCCTGATTTCTAGACTAAAGTCAGCTTTATGACGTAAGAGTCATACTGAAGAAATGTTGAAGAAGGCAGCATGCACTTTGGCTGACAAAAGGTGCAATGAAAGAGGGGTCAAGTCGTTTCTTGGAACACAAAAGCTTTTTCAAAAATCCATTAGTGACTCAAATGCAGCATTATTATCGCCCAGCTGCTTAAGCGCACAATAACTCGGTTTTGACGTTCTTCTTTTTGTCATGTCTTGGCATTCGCCTCAAAGGTGAACTTCAAAATACCACATGAAAGAGGAAAAGTGGAGAGAGAAGGAGAGAGAGCTCTTTGATGGAAAAAAGCAAAGGAGGTACTGAAAGCCATTTTTCTGCCTTTCTCAAAATGACACAAAGTTGTTCAATTAGCTATCATGTTGGCTTTGAGGCAGGACGCATTTTGGAGGTAGTATGCAGCATGGAAACGTCTGTTTCTGTTGTGTTGTAATCAGGGCTCCACAAAGGAAAATCAGACTTGACAAGTCTGAGAGAGCAGGAATTCAGGAGCTAAAAAACATAAAACCTGTTATACAAAATCAGACATTCCCATAGAAACAGAATTCACAAAACAATTACAATAAACACACAATTTAAACCCTTACTTAATTTTAGATCAGTCTAATTTCACTACCCAACTTACTCTTTGCTTCTTTATTTAAAGGTGAAGCCCCTTTTACTCCTACAGATGTTCCCATCAGATAATACAGATCCTTTTAAAAAGTCTATTTTAATTTCAGAACCTGACGCAGCAAAACAGAAAACAGGCCAGACAGTGAATCATTTCCAAGGCACTGTAGTGTGATGTAATTAGCTGCATTTAGTGACAACAGGTGGCAATATATTGAGATCATACAGCACTTTTATTGCAGGTTTACAAAACCAAACCAACTGACTACACCAAATTTAAATACAATCAAAACGGAGAAAGCTATTATACATATACAGCATATATTTGTGTACAACTGTTCCCACTCCTGCAGCCTGAAGTGTGGCGCTTTTGTTAAAATCAACATGCTTGTTTGCCAGTTTTGAACTGAAATTTATTAATTCCCACAATTGCTGCAGAGTTTGTTTCCTTTTTGTGATGCAGAATGGTGACTAAATGTTTCCTCATTGCTCCTAAAAGCCAAATGTTGGCTGGTGCAGTTTTCATTTTTGACTAGTGTAAAAACGACTCTACTTCACTGTTAGATTGCCAAGCAACCAATGCCTGACCAAGACAGCTGGCATTCACCCCTTGTCAAATGATTATTTTTTGCCTTATTTCCCTTTTTTCTTTTGCACCAATTAAAATTTAAAATATAAACCAGTAATTAGTGAGTGCTGGAGATGCTGTTATGAGTAATTACATTTTTGGACTGAGCAAAGAAAGCTGTTTGGCCTCGTTTCCAGGGGAAGCTTCCCATTTAATTAAGCTTGATGTAAACAAGGACATTTTGAAAAATGTAATGGAAAGCAAGTGGAAGGCGTTCCAAAATAAATGCTGAGATTGAAGATGAGAGGTTATCAAACTACTTGAAAATGTTGAGATTTTTGGTTTATCAAAAGAGCGACTAAAACATTTTGTCTCAATATTTGGCACAATCTCTTCACCGTTGAAATTTTTTTTTTTACTTTTTTGAGCTTCTTAACAGCTTACCGTTTCTACTGTAAATCATGGATTTAAAACAACAACAACATTTACATGGACACAAATTTGTATTTAGCACTGCAGGTACACAGCAAGAAGGTTTCTGATTCTTACGTCTGGTATGTAAGCCTTTCTGTGTGGAGTTCCAAAGGATACAAAGATTATTTTGTGGTCAATAATTTTTTCACCTAGTCTGAAAAAAAATCATTTTAGGTTATTTGTTGATTCTACATTAAATGCAGGGCTGAGTGTGTGTGTGTTGGGGATATGCGTGGCTGTGAAGGGGTCTGGTTTAGTGGCCTCAGGATTTTGTCGCTGCTATTTGCAGATGATGTGGTCCTGTTGGCGTCATCGTGCCATGATCTCCAGCTCTCACCGGAGCAGTTCGCAGTTGAGTGTGAAGCGGCTGGGATGAGAATCAGCATCTCCAATTCTGAGGCCATGGTCCTTCGTCTGTAAAAGGTGGATTGCTCTCTTCGAGTTGGGAGTGAGGTGCTGCCTAAAGTGGAGGAGTTTAAGTATCTCGAGGTCTTGTCCACTAGTGAGGGAAGAATGGAGTGTGAGATCGAAAGACAAATTGGTGCAGGTTCCCCAGTATTGTGTACTCTGTACCGGTGCAATGTGGTGAAGAGGGAGCTGAGCTGCAAGGTAAAATTATCTGTTTACTGATCGGTCTACGTTCCTCCCCTCACCTATGGTCACAAACTTTGGGTAGTGACCGAAAGAACGAGATCTCAAATACGGGAGGTTGAAATGAGTTTTCTCCACAAGGTAGCTGGGCTTTCCCTGCCAGATAGGATGAGAAGTTTGATTTTCCAGGAGAGACTCACAGCAGAGCTGCTGCTCCTCCACATTGAGAGGAGCCAGTTGAGGTGGTTCTGGTGTCTAGTAAAGATGTCCCCTGAACACCTCTCTAGTAAAGTGTTCTGGGCATGTCCAACTGGGAGTAGACCCCGGGGAAGGCCCAGGACAGGCTGGAGGGACCATGTCTTTCAGCTGGCCTGGGAATGCCATGGAATCCTCCTGTTGAAAGAGGTAGCTGTGGAGAGAGATATATGGGCTTCCCTGCTCAAGCTGTTGTCTCCGGAACAAGTGGCAGATAACGGATGGATGGATATCTGTAAAATGTACTGACTTATAGCTATTTTAGTGTTTTTTTCAAGTGAGTTGGTCATGGCGGCCATATTAAATTGAGTTGAATCCAAAATGAATCAGTTCTAAATGTATATTAAATGATCACTTTCTGCAAGTTTCATAAACATTTGTCCAGTAGTTCATGAAATGTTTTAGTAACAGATAGACACAAACACACACAGACTGCAGAGCAATACTGTTAAATACATGTATATAGAGTACAGTGTATTCTAACTAAAACCAAGCTCTATGATTTTATAAGTGAATGAAAACACATTGTAAAAATCTTTTCACACAAGACATAAAAGATAAAATGAATGTGAACTATTTACAACTTAATGATTCTTTTCTAACCCCAATAAAGTAGCTTTTAATACCTAGACCTAAACAACGAGTTTAGGTCCCTAAACCGAATGATTAGCTTAAACTCTAAAGTAGGAAAAATAAGCACAATGTTAAACAACCAGAATGTGATAAAATCATATTCTGGTATTAAAAACATTTTTTTCAAAAGCAGACAATAGGTGCTGGATGTGTGATTTATATCATGTCATGCTGGACACTTTATTTATTTATTTATTTTAAAGCACAGAACAAGGGTGAAGGTGAAGAATGAATGTAAAACCAAGAATCTCCAGTTTTAGTCTTTTATGGTAACTATTTCCTGATCCATGCTAAGTTTATGGTTCCCTACTTAAAGAGATAGTTTGGATATTATGAAGTGGGGTTCTGTAGAAAAGTTATGAACAATTAATATCTTACCTGTTGTCGATAGCTCTTTGACAAACCTTGGAGAAATAGAGTTGATTCTGAAAGGACTGACAAGCAAATTGCTGGTTAGAGAGGAGTCAAGACCAAAGTGGATTTCTGCTGTCTAAACATTTCACAGTGGTTTTGCCCTCGTTCAGACTAGCCTTTAGCTTGTTAATCCAGTCAAACCTAAGCTCTATTTCTCCAAACTGAGGTCATTCAAAAAGCTATGTGCAGCAGGTAACAGATTAATTGTTCCAAAAACTTTTCAACAGAACAAAAGGATCTGAACTGTCCCTGCAGTGTGTGTGCATGTGTCTTGCTCGTGATTTGATCACATCACACAAAAGCATCACAACAGATCAGCTGTGAAGAAGCAACACGACAGGCCAGGTTAGAAGAAATTACTGTGAGAACAATAGATGGGGGAGTTGCAGATTTGTAGGAAAAGATAACAAGATACAGTCGTGAGTAAAAAGAGAAGAAGAAAATAGACTTTAACAAGGGGTCTTTTGTTCTGCCTGTAAAGAAATTTGGGGAATCAGCAGGTGTGTTTTGATGAAAACTGCCAAAAGTGGAGGTGGAGATTGTCATGCAGGGCCTCATACCTTCCTCAGGATTGTTATCATTCAGACTAGATGAAAAATACGCAAATACCCTAAAAAAAAGATATTGTGTAAAAGTGAAAAATGGTTCATACAAGCAGACTCACTCCCATATCTGGGACACACAAAAAAAATCAACTAAAAGCACAGACATACCCAGACAGCCTCATTTCATTGCCCTGTGACACAAAATGGGATTTCTGTGTTGGAGCAGAGGGGGTCCAACGGCTACACAGAAACACATCAAGAGGTGAGGGCTTCATAATCGCTGGTGCCAGATTGGATGTCAGCTGCAGCGTAAGTGACTATCTATCATCAGTGTAGCACACACGAGGAGTCCTGTTTACAGTCGGCACAGAAAACCACCCTACAGCCAAGTCCGCTGCCCTGCAGGAGGGACTGCACTTCACACAGGCATAACACAGACGCACAACATTCAACCACGTAGTTGTAAACATTCATGAACAGGCAGAGGCAGAGAATACTTTGGAATCACACACACGCTCATTTGCAATTTCAGCCTTCAACATGACTGTCTTCCAAACATGACAGAGAAAGCCTCAGGGCTCCTCTCAGCGCAAAAAGAAAAGAAATACACACATAGAACTTTATGGGTTTTGGCTTGTATACATGAACTCAGTGTGTTGCCAAAGTCCACAGTCGTACTGCTGCATTTATTTGTGTGACAATAAGTGATCAGAACCAACAAGATTACAGAAAGAAGTTTTACTTAAAATTATTGCAGTCTTTATTTTTATTGTTACTTAAACCCACCATCATGGGCGCCTTATTGTTTTAAATAGGAGAGCAAAGATGGGAAAACAAATGTATTCACAAATCGCTGTTACACCACATCCATTTTCTATACCCATTTTTCCTCTCCAGGTCGCAGGGCAGCTGCTGCCTATCTCCATCAGTCACTGTATGAGAGGTGGAGACACTCTGGACAGGTCACAGGTTCCATCACAGGGACACATAAAAACAGACCCACAAATACTCTCACTCACACTTGGAGACATTTTAGAGTTACCAGTTAACCTAACATGCATGTTTTTGGTCTGTGGGAGGACGCTGGAGTACCCCATTAAAGATGGCCCCCACAGGTAAGTGACCTTGGAACACACAAAAATAACTATAACTCAGTTAGTTTTACCATTATTTAGCTAAACTTTGGTGTGGTAGTAGCTGAGAGTCATTCACAGCACATACTCCAAGCACTGATTGTGCTGTATTTGTTTATAAAACTTTGCTAATTGACTTCAGCAAACATACAGATAAATTTTACAGATAAATTTTACAGATATTAAACTAAAATGTGGTGTGGTTGTACCTGAGAGTCATCCTCGGCACATACTCTGAGGGCTAGCACATGTCATAAGACCAAGCATAATGTAATTTACGAGATTTGACCAAATTGGGGATAACTTTATTTCTTCTCGTCATAGGATGATCTTCATTTAAAACTCTGGCATAAAAGTAAGTGGGCAATATGTATTCATTCAAGGAATGCTAGGACTTTAACTTTGCTTATTTGATGTTTAAAAACTAGGTGTGAATGTTTATCTTAAGTAAAAAACTTTTTTGACTTTTTTTTATCATCTTCACAGTTGAAAGCTTAGTAATGATCTAAAAGCAGAATAAAGCGCTGACACAATTGGGTTAGCTGGCGGACACGTCGGACTACTTAATTTTTTTTTTTTAGAAATTTATGATTTGACTGGAGTCAGTAAGCCAAACTGGTTCATTTAACTTACACAATTTAAAAGAACCCACTTGTTGAAGTGGGGCTCTGTAGTGGAAGAAAACCAAAATAATCCACCCCTACTTTTAAAAATGGGGGCGTTGTTGATGCTTTATTTGCTCCATTGATAAGGTGCCTATGCTCACCATAAACTGATTGGTCACAGATGTGTGTTTCCTCATTGATATTTAAAAAAAAAAACAAGAGAAGAGGAACAATTTCTTAATCATATGCTAATGCATATAAATAACGTGTGCATACTTGTGTGCTCTCTCTGTGGGTATTCAGTATGCAACAGCAGCTGCTAATCTGTTCTAAGAGTTTTTATATGCATGCCATTAGACTAATACTAAGGATAACATTGAAATTTGTATGAGATCTGAGGCTAACAGACTCTAATCATTAGGACGACCACTCCCATTTAGTTCAGCTATGACACTTAATGCAGGGATCGCAGGTAACAGCAATCAGATAATTATGAGGCATTTTATTAATGAAATTCCAACAAATTGCCTCAAATATTAGAACCTGTTGTAGTATGTACAGGTGATTAGAGTCCTAAATGAACTCACATTAGACTTTGGAAATGTCATATGGATGACATTTTCATGATTTATGGTGGCTTATTGAGTCGTCTTTTGAGGTTTTATGAGTGTCTTAATTGAACATCTGAGGTTTATCATTAGTCATGACGACATCCAGCAAGCTCGTTTTTCTGGACATCCTTTCCTTTTCGGTAACAGGCCAATACAGGAAAAAAAAAAAACTAACAAATGCTCCTTTTGACATTGTCAATCAATCCATCCACCACAATTTAAAAAGACCTCCGCATTAATTAAAGTAGCTATAACAGGATAATCTGAATAAAAGAAAGTGACAATAAAAAAGCAGACAAACAATTAGATTTAAGCAGCCTAAGATACACTTGTAGTACTATAACAAAGAAGAGAAGTAAAAACGTCCAACAAAACATGACCAAATTATTCTTTTTTAATGATAAATAATAACTTTTAAAAAACCAATGAGGCAAATAAGGCATATTATGAGTAGTTTATAAAGTCCAAACATATGTCCGTGTAGTCACCATTTTGGATGTAACTGCTTCAAAGCTCGAGAGACTGGTGTCTGCGCTCGTGTGCTAATCAGCGCCAGCTAGTAACCGAACATGGAAACTACAGCAGGTTCAACGAGCACAGCAGCACTGTGTAAATATAACGTTTTTCCAGTCAACATGGAAAAATCTCTAAGATTTTTAAACGTGTAAACAGGGCCTTGGTCACTGGCTAGAAGTAGTGGTTGCATTAATTTTAACCTGAAACACATAACACTGTTTTTATGTACTGTATTATGTATTTAGATAAATAAATGTTCATTTGTGGTGCAAACATTCTGTTTGTTTCTCTTGTTCATTTGTGTTGGTATCAAATGCAAAGAAGCTTTCATGTCCAACAGAAGGCCTGCACAAACACTGTTTGTTCCTGAACTAAAAGACTATCTTCAGTAATTTATAAGCTTTTGAACAGCCTACTGCCGGTGATGAAGCTCTCTAAATCTCAAAACTTTCCCTAGCAACAGCCTTCTCCAAATTTTCAATGCATGAGATTTTTTTTTTGTTGCAAGGGACTGAAACAGCACGCCGGCTGTAATCTGCATGTCCCCTGATCTGACCAATGAATGACTTCCTGGGTAATCGTTTCTTTTGACCTAGCAACCAAAAGCACCTGGTGAGCCTTTGACAGGCAGTGAGTTAAAAAAAAAAAAAGATCAAATGTTCAGGAAAGCGCTAACAAGGCAACTTTCTGAGCCTTTTCTATTTTTAATGAGCCACTACCTAGTGAGAGTGACCCATCTGCTTATCATTTAACCTGAACTATTTAAAACACAATCATTGTTTAATAAAGAATACCGAAATACTTAACCAGTCACAGATTTGAATTTACCTAGGGGGTAATTCGATGCCTTTCTTGCATTAGAAATGAACTTGACTGCATAGTAAAATAAATGGAAAAGGGGAAAGGAGATAGGAAAAGGAAATGAGTATCAAGTACTCTGTAAATTCAGGGGGAAAAAAAAAAACTCCATTTGTGTGTCTTTGCCACCTCCCGCTTCAAACTGCTTCAAGTCATAAATAAAAAGCAGAGAAGACGGCGTCCCCGTCTTTTGCCATCCCTCTGTTGTTGAGTTCAGGCTGCATTTCAAAGACAACCCGTCCCACTGAAGCCTGGCCTAAAGAGAAACAGAGGGACTGCTACATGTTGTTTGAAAGACACTTAAGACGTAGAGTACACACATACACAAATAAATGCACATACGTCTCCAGCAGAGGATGCAGTAGAGGGCTCCGGCACATTGCCCAGCTACAAAGCAGACAAACGGAGGCGGTTTTTAGGCTGAGAAAGACGACTGAACCAAGCAGCTGACAAGGGAGCCAAACTTCAAACGGCCTCCTGGATGAAAAGATAAATGGAAGAAGGAAAGAAGGATACATGGGGAGAGAAGCACAGGTAGGAGGCCCTGAAGTTCCTGTTCAGCATATCAGCTTCTTCATTACACCTGGGAAAATAGACTTTAAAAGTGGAGAAAACGAGACGAAAAGAAGCGTAAAGGGGAAAGTAAAAGCGAGGTGGGAGGAACAAAAAGAGCCCCTATTAGCAAGGTCTGTCACCTTTTGGCCCGCCCGGATCGCCTCATCTCCATAATAAGCTGACCCCTGGTGTTTCAGGCTCATTAGAAAGGCAGACGGCAGGACACCTCTCTGCTCCCACCGGAGACCCCAGTGACACAAAGATAAAAGACAGATGAATGGATAGATGGTCATAACAAAAGAGAAAGATGAGATGGAAGGTTGGACCACGGGTCTGATCAGAAATGAAGAAAGGAAGGAGTTTTACTGCCTGGCTTTGTTAGAAAGTCTGCGAGGAGAGAGGAAACACAAATAGTGACTGAGTGGAAATAAATCTGCCTGGAAACAGTGGTTTGATAAGAACAGTGCAGTGAGGAAAAGTGGTCTGATGTGATTTGCTATTGAAAGCTAAGCTTAAAAGATTTTTGGTTGTATAAACCCTGTGAGATTCACAAGCGGTCAGCTGGGATTTGGCAGTGCAATGAAAACTAAGAAATGTTTCATTATTCTTTATGAAATGCAGACATAGAGTTTCTTGAATTTTTCTCAGTGAAAACCAAAAACCAAGTCCAGGTTTTGTGGGAGCTAAGTGACAAACCTAAACATCTTAGTTGTTGTAAATACAGCAGCTCGGTCTGAAAAAACAGAGTTTAGGTTGAAGGACCGATGAGCTCACCTCTTGGTCTGAAAGCAGACAAGACCAAAGTGAATTTCTGCCATCTTAGTGCAATTATGAAATAATAAAATTTTAGGAAAAAGACCACACCTAAACCACTCCCAGATACACCCTATGCCATAGTATACAAGCAACTCATACCACTGCTCTGATGTGTCAAATCTTCACACCTCCTCTTCCTCCCCTTTCACCTCTCTTAATCTTTGTACATAGTAATATCTGGCAGGAGGTGTCAAGATTTCTCC
Source organism: Kryptolebias brasiliensis (assembly GCA_028566095.1). Lineage (NCBI taxonomy): Eukaryota > Metazoa > Chordata > Actinopteri > Cyprinodontiformes > Rivulidae > Kryptolebias > Kryptolebias brasiliensis. Next base: position 1,805,048 of record JAOXNZ010000155.1, read on the forward strand.
AATTTAGATGGAAAGCCGCTCTGAACTCCAGCCAAACATCAAACAACTTCAGAGCACCTGCCCC
>JAOXNZ010000155.1:1826886-1838552 GCA_028566095.1 Kryptolebias brasiliensis
TTGTTAGGAGAGAGAGGACAATCTGCATGTGAATCCAGCTTACATAACATCTCAGCTTTAAAAGCTCAAACTCCACATTCTGTTTATGAATTGAGAAAGCTCCTCGGATGAGAAGCAAAACGTCTTCAACTACAGAATAGAAGTCCAGTTGCTTTTGTTTTAAACCTTTTTTTGTCCCCTCATTAAGCCTTTTCTGGCATTCACTAATAGATATTATCTTGAAAAAGCTGGCAAAAGTCCAGAAGATTCAGCCATTCACTTATTTTCTTTATCAGCTTGGGTCTTTGGGGGACTGGTGCCTATCTCTAGCTATTATTGGGCGAGGGGTGGAGTATGCCCTGGACAGGTTGCCACTCTCCTACAGGACCAAATGGAGACAACAGTCCTCTACACACTCTTATCTAGGGTCAACTTAGAGTTGCCAGCTAACCTAACATGCATGTTTTTGGATTGTGGGAGGAAACTGAAGAACCCAAAGAGAACCGATGCATGCTCAGAGACAACTCCACGCAGAAAGGTCCCAGCTCAGAGTCAAACCCAGGACCCTTTTGCTACAACGCAACAGTCCTTACCAACTGTGACTACATGCAATTTATATTTAAAAAAAACAAACATTGTTATACCTGTGAACTGCCAACAAACTGCACATTTTTTTATCAGTTGGACAAAATCTGACACAGTCTATCTCAATCTCTGTTGCAACTCCATCTGTGTGCCATAGTTTATGAAAAGCAATGTCACTGCTGCCAGTTGAGTTTGAGAGTAAAATATAAGACAACAGAAAGGACAAAATAAAACATTCAAACTTGATTTCTTGCCAATTAAATTTACAAACTTTTATTCTGGGAATGCGATTACCAAAAGTTCTTCTGGAGACTTCAAAATGTGGAAATCTAAACATATTCTTAGAAAAGAAAATCCATCTATTTTGAAGGCCTAGCATTCCTTAAAGGAAAGAACATTGCTAGCCACCTTTGATACCAGAGTAGAAAGACTAGAACTACCTTATGCTTAGAAATACAACTATTTTTGTTAAACCTTGAAAACAAAATTGGGCGCAATCTCATGCAACATTACACCTCGCGTGATCTTGCATGGTCTGTTAGCACTTGGAGTACATGTTGTGAATGATTACCAACTACTACCACACATAAATTTAGCTCAGTTACTGTAAAATCCATTGCAGTATGACCATTTTTGTGTTAACTAGTGTCGATTAACTGTAGTGGCCATCTTGAATTGTACTGACTCCAAAAGTTAATCAGTTGTAGATGTACATCCAGTGATTGCTTTCTAAGAGTTTTATTGAAATCATTCAGTGGTTAATGAGATATTTTGCTATCAGACAAACAGGGTTGTCTTCAACAGTTGATATTAAGGTTTTTAAGCAAAAATCTCACGCAATGTGTTATACTCAATGTATGTGTTGGAGATGATGGTCAGCTACCAGCACCCCAATCATTACCTCAATATTTGTCGAACTGGCTGAGTTATAGCCCTTTTTGTGTTTTCTGAGGTCAGTGGGCTGTGGCGGCCATCTTAAAATGTGTTGATTCCAAAGGTTAAATAGTTGTAGATGTACATCCATTAACTCATTTCCCAATTTATTTTGTTTATTTCCTTACTGAAGGTGTTTTTTCCATGTAGGAATATAAGAAAATATCAAAATATACATCCATTTGGATTAATCTGGTTGCATGGTGGGTGCTACATTATTTGCATTTTGGTTCTAATTCACTTGAATAACTGTACCCAGTGACTACTGCACTAAAGCCAAAAAAATGCACACATGTGCACAAGTGACAGACAGCTGGAAACAGCATAGACTATGAGTTTAAGTACTATGAGTTCATTCACCCCTCTCCCTCTAATAAACAGAGCAATCAGGGACAGTCAGAGACACAATTATGAGGTAATTACATGAAATAACATTCTCCTGCACCAAATTTCTGCGCTCATCTCACGCGAGTACCCCCACATCTACAACAAACCTAATCAGCACCCCCCTTCCTCCCTTATTCTTGTGCAACTGTTAACCCCCTGCATTCCCTAAACACACCAATCCTCACACTACATGTGACTAAACAAATGCACAAGTACACATTACATGCACAGATTTATGCAAAAGGTTATTCAAGCGAGCGTGCACTCACTCCATCACACACAGAGTCGTCCCCTGCCCTCCCAGAGCTCGTCTTAATTAGCAGCCAAGTTGTCTCATGGCAACACACTCGTCAATCTCCCTCCATGTAGGCTCCTACTAATTAACCAATCTAAATGGGAGGGTGCAGTGAAGTGACACAGGGTGCAGGTTCTATAGCCTGAGCTGCCTTTGTGCAAACCATCCACCCAATTTGTCACCAAATTTTTTTAAAATTTATTTTTCACTCTTCTTCTATTTATTTATATTTTTTCTTGTACATTATCCAACACATCCACCAGGGTATTTCATTCCAGTTATCAGCAGAGTCTTCATACAGCCAACTGGCAAGCCACCGTGTCCCTGAGTCCACATGGTTTGCTGGAAAGGGTCCTGGTGCTCGTTTCACGACATGGTCACGATCTTGGCAGCTCCATAGGGAGGCCTCACTCTGAATATGTAAATCAGAGCAACACTGGAGGTGTCATACGCCAATGAGGAAAAGGAAATGCTGCACAGAAAGGTGCATGCGGTGCACCTCCGCGTTTTTTTAAAGTGCAAAATTACAATTTGACGAGTCAGGGGGTACATCTCAGAATCAAACTGAGCCCACAGCCATGGGAAAATGTAGCTCATTTCCATAAAATGAAATGTGACTAAATCAGTCTGAGTGACAATTTGTTTCTGAGGCGGTTCTGCCTCCAGCAAGAAAAGCTGCATTGTTCACTTTGGTTGTCATTTATGTGGAGCAAAATATGTGTTTAAAGGTGAAACTATAAGCTTTGGTTTGCCACGTTCATCAACCAAATTTGTACAGGGGAAACAACAAATGAAATACTACAGTCTTTTGACAGACTTTGAAAATAAAAGACCATTAATTTTGTCTTCTTTGATTTTCTTCCCATAAAAATCACACCTGACCTGGTGCTTTTGTGTTTGTGTGTCTTTCCTGTCCTCTCAACTCCCAGCTGGTTGAGGCAGATGACCACCAGGTTCTACTAAGAGATTTGTTTTTCTCCACTGTCATCTCATGCTTACTCAGGATGGAGAATTGTAGCAAACCAATCTGCTGGCTTCCTTAGATGGACAGCTTTTATTAATTGACCTTTTATCTCCTGTGTGAATCTAATGAATCTGACTGCATCCTAAAATAAATACACTGACTTAGACTGTATGTATTTGGATTTGAATTTGTCAAATTTGGATTTTTGTTTTGACAGATTTGAAATGCATATAATTTGATATGATTTGTTGCCCTTCTGTGTAGTGCCTATGAATGACTATTGGTCATTCATAGGGTTGTTTTCCCTTTAAACATTTAGAAGTGTTTCTGACTGCAGAAGTGTATTGTTGGTTTAAAAAATTAATTCAATGAAAGTTCATGGTGAGTTTGAAAAATGAAACCATTTCAAAAGCAGTAGTAAGATTTCACCTGATTTTTTACTTTAACTGATTATTTTAAATCTCTTTTTAAAAGGACCCATGTTTCCTAAAATGCTTGTAAAATAGTGACAAGAAAATAAAAGCTTAGGAGTCACTGGAAATAAAAACACAATCAAACTGAAATTGGCAAAAAGACAAGGTAACTGGCAGCCTATCATGCTGAACTGGTGATGTTCAGCCATTTTTCTTTCAGGTATCCAATATTATCAGAAAATTCATCCCCCTCAACACACACACACACACACACACACCGAGGTTTAACGCCATGTTCCTCCCCTTCTGAAATACCCCAGCTCACCAAAGTGGCCTGTAAAGCCCAGTTTCACAGCAGGTAGCTAATACTGGTTTTATCCCCGAACGATATTGGCCTCTTTGCTCGCACCACTGCATCCGTGCTGAGACTCTGTGAGCCACATGATGGGGATGGTGGCAAAGAGGGAGGGGGTGAAGCGAGGCGAAGCAGGTGCTGTAGAAATGACAGGTTGGTGGAACTGATTGTTTTTTGCAGCCAAAGAGTTGTTGCTCCATTACAGAAAAATACACACAAACACAAAATGGTGTTTCTGCCATTTAAAAAGAGTTGGCAAGAGTTGACATATTTCCTTGAGACTGAGCCAAACTGTAACTATAAGAAAATAGTTTCCTTAGGCTTGAAAAAATATAACCTAATCGTAGAGGAATATTTTGAAGATTCTAAAGTGAATTTCTGTGGTGACGATAACTCTTCTGTTTGGAGAAAGTTTAATGATGTTTAATAAGACTGATAAGGTAACAGCAAGCCCAAACACATCCAAGACCGATATGGACGGCTGCCATCTTCAAACAGCTCCAATCTCCAAACTTTCACAGTGGTTCATGCAAACAATACTACACACATCTTTACAACGGTGTCAGTTTTACATTACATGTTATTTACATAGAATTCTATGGTTATTTGCAAGTGCAAATAGCAGCATCAACAGCTAGCTTAGCACCATTGTAACTTGGAGTACCTTGCAGGTACATTATATTTCTTTTTAATTATTTCTTTTTTAATTTATTAAAAAAAACTGTAATCCAAACTACTTAAAGTGGAAACTATGGTTGCAGGTGAACTCAGCTTTACTGACAGAAGATGCATATTCCCCTCTAGAGCAGGTAAATTCAAAAAACAAAAACGTAAACTGGCCAAATCAAATATAAGCTAACCAAAATGTTATTGTGTATTGTGACTTAAGGTAAATGTATCTTGTGTATGTAACAAGTATGCAAATGTGTATGAATGACTATCCTGAGCAGCAACAATCTGGGGATTCAGCTGGATTTTCAGTGAGTTCGCTAACTCACACACTTGGCGGCAATCTGTTTGAGGACATGTAGGATCCGGGTTGACTGACACCTTGGACTCGTGAGTCTTGATTCAGTGTGAGGATTTGGATCATTTACATGGGTGACTCAGTAATCGACCAGCTCTATCCCCCTCCCGTTGATCCATCGGACAGGTGAAAATGAAAGAAAATAAATATTCTCAGCTATCAGGATTAGTAGCAGCACACACCTGTTTCATTAGAGGGTTTTTCACTTGCAGGACTTGGGGTGGGTAAAGTAAACTTTAATTCAATCGTGTGGACGTGGTCATTTTTCAGCAAAAACAGGCAAACAGGCAACAGTCTTACATTATAACTCAGCAGCTGAGATTAGCGCTAGTTAGATGCTTTCTCTGTTTTCTCTTGTACATAACCTTTCGACAGAACCTGACCTCAAAATGTCTGAAATATCTTTTTAATCGTAAGTTCAATTAATTTTTTTTACATTTTGGATACTTTTCTTTATCGCTACGAGAAAGAATAGTCTCTACAATGTGACAAGATTTATGTTTCTGTAAACTGAGGAGAACAACTGCAGGTCCAGGGGGGAGTTTTGTTTCTCTTGCAGCAACTAAAAGAAACAAACTCCCCCGGGTACTGCTCTCACAAGCCACTTCTTAGACCATCAATATTGTCACTAATATTGCCTGGGCATTACGTCATTCAAGATTCATACACCTGCCGACGTACACAAACACAGGTGCAAGAAAAAACTATTTCACATTTCAACTAGACCATTCCCTCTTTGAATGTTTTCACATTTTTTCAATCCTCTTGAAAATTACAAGACCCCGGGCTCCCTTGTGTTTCCTCCCTCTCCCACCCCTTACACCCCCACCAAAGCACAGTGTCTCACTCTTTTCCGGTAAACTAACTGCAGACGTCAGTGTACCGAAGTCAGGTAATATGCCACATTGCTATACCACACCGTACATCAGCTTCCTGTTGTTATACTGACAGGTTGATATACAAAACAGGGAAAATGTTCCAATACGGAAAGCTCTGTGGAGCTAATAGGTTGATCCTGCACACACAATGAACTCAAATTGCTCGTTGTGCACCACACCAAATCTAATGGGTTACACTTGTGCGTTCCTAAGAAACTGAGGGCATGTCCCCCGATGCCTATCTGCACTGCTTTAATGAAGATGTATGGCACAAGTACAGTGATGACATTTTTACGGGTAGCAGATACCTCCCATCTGTCCTGAGGCATCAGCTCATACCACGGCTGTCTGCTTTGTGATTTGGAAAGTCAATAATTTCGGACAAACGCAGAAACAGGTGAGAGGACATGAGCCAAAAGCTGTCAGATGGAAACTCTGCAAGTTGTGATGAATTCATTTGCATGACACTGTTTTCAGGTATCAAATAGTCTCATGTGATTTTTGTTGGTTTATACAAAAATCCAGTCAGTAATTTACCAAATCATTTATTTTTTTTATTTTAAATTAACCTTCCATTTAAACCAGGCAAATCCCAGTGAGATCACAGATATCATTTTCAAGGGAGGCCTGAGCCTGAAGGCAGCCTAAACATGCATGTTTTTGAACTGTGGGAAGAAACTCAGATTAAGTATAACAAAAACATCAGTTTTTTTCAACATGGAGATTCTTAACAACAAATTGGCTTATTGGTCCTTGAGTACCATAGCTAGGTAGCTAGTTTAAAAAACATTTTGGTATCAGATTTGTCCCTTTTTAGTGTTTTCCACAACTTTACAGAAACACAGTTTCACTTTGTTGGATCTAATGGGTCTTGTTATTTGTGAAACTACTGAAGCTTCAGTAGGAAAAGGTGGCACAGTAGTCTAGGGGAAGCAGAGTATGTTGGTGAAGGTTGATGCTTTCTATTGAACCACACAGGAAGCAAAGTCATTCCACAGAAAGAACTTTCTGGCTTCTAAGCTCCTTTCTGAGGCCTCGTCCACACTACTCTAGATATGTGTAAAAACAGACATTTTCTGCTGTGTTTGCACCTCTTCACATGCAAATAAAGGTTCTGGATTTTACTGTTTTTTTTACACTACAGTACCTTACTGAGGTGTTTCACCCTCCACATCTCCATTTTTTAATAATTAGTTTTCTGTTTTTCTTCTACCTTTCCCCTTCTCTGATCATCGCTGTGTTTATTTTTCCCACTTATGTATCCCCCTCCCCTTACTCTGTCAGTTCTCCCACTGTGTGCATCTCTAGGTGGTGATACCTGGGAGGGCTGAGGTAGCTGAATGATGGATGTGGCTGATTGCGTTGCCATGGTGCTACTTGATGTAGAATAATTTGGAATAGGATGCTAAAGCTAGCAGCCTGCCAATGGGAGCACTGAGGCCAGCGGTAGAAGAGCGTATGTGCCTGTGTGAGCATCTGTGTGTGGAGAATAGTATTGTTTAATTTCCAAAACACACCGGCTCAAACAAAACCTTGCAGGCATGCAACGCATATAAACAAGTGCACGTACGTTCAGACACGCATGCACACATTTTCCATTCGACAGAATTAAATCTCACCGCTTCCAGAGATTGTGCAGTTGAATTATTTATGGCTGCCCGTCTCTGGGCGAGACCATAATAAAGTTACGGCCAAGACTAATTTGCAGTTTGATGAGGTGGGCTTTTAGCGGCAGATATTGAACCAACATTAAGTACATATTGTTTTTAGATATTTGATTATCTCTTTATTGTAATTTTTATTAATGCATTGGGGTGTGTGTGTGTCTGTGCGTGTTTGTGTGTGTGTGTGTTGGGTATGAGGGAGCAATCCTCCTCCTTGTTTGTTCCAGAGGATACAAAAAGCTGACCACAGGAGACGAAACTAAAAGAGCGTCAGTATGTGGGGAACCATTAGACTCATACAGAAAATTTTGCCCCCACTGTAAAAATCCATTAAAAGTGGCAGCTCACCACCTTTTATAGCAACCTGGAGGCAATCTGTTTCTAAAAACATAAGGCTTAGTTGTGAATCTGGGGCAAATTGGTCCTGAGCCATCTGCCTGCTTAAAAATGCACAAAACACATGAAAGCATGCCGACAAAACGTTCATAAGTACCTCCATGAGGGCATATAGAAGAGTATTGGGGCTGGTAAGCTGATGTTGGCACTCAGAGAGTAGATTATAGCCAGAGCGAGTAGTTAATGAGATGGTGGTGTTGAGAGTAACAGATTTGGATAGGTGATTTACCCAGGCTAAACAAAATTCAATTTCGCACACTTTTTCTAAGACCACTTCTTTGTTAGGGAAGGAAAACACTGTAAACGTCCTGCATGATTTGATGGAGTGTTGTTGGGCTGTAAAGTAAGGACCTTCACAAGCTATTAGAGGATTAAAGCCCATAAAATTGTTATGGTGATTACAGCCCAAAAGAAAAGTAGGGTTATACAGCACCTTGTGGGCACCATAACATTTCACATTACTAAACAGGAACGAGCTTTTCCCCTTCTCTGAATATATAATAACCCTCTGATTTACAACACTCATCATGTTTAACACTTAATACGCAGAACAGGAGCTGACAAGCAAAACAATTAGGTCAATTACTGAATGACAACCATGTTGTGTTGGGTTAATTGCTAGAATCTTCCATCGTTAAAGTCATCCATGTCTGAGCCAACGGCATGTACACATGCAAATGAGCTCACCTACAACAGAGGTTATATATATGATGTCATTGCCAACATTTCACAATAGGGTTATGGCCAGGGAGTGGGCGAAAAGACCCCTGACAATTAACCCTTTCACAAAACAGTTCCTTGATATAGCAGCAAAGATCCGCCCCTCTTTAATCTGCCTCTGACTGTTCATAAATCATAATTTCAGCTGGCCAAATTCGGCGACAATGTGAGGTTTTATAAATGAAAAACCTAGCATTCCTTGAAGGAATGCATATCACCTGCCACTTTTCATAGTCAGAACTTTAAGATCATCTTATGTTGGGAAAATGATGGCGTTATAGTCATTTGATCAAATCATTAAAGTAAAAATATGCATGATCTAAAATGTTTTTGAAGATCTTCAGTGGCTCTAATACAAATCTCAGACCCTAGTTCATCCAGCGTACAACTCTGATCTTCATTCCATCCCTCTTCTTATTGGAAAAGATTTTCTCAACAGATTCACACTTTTGCTCTGTTTTAAGACCCTGAAGATGTAGGCATGGGTACGAAAACTTCTGTCGATTTCCTTGTCTTGGGAGCTTGATCCGTGTTGTTATGTGCTGGAGGCCGCAGAAAACTAACCAACCTGAGTCCAACGACCAGACGGGTAAGACCCATCCAAATGACGCTCACCCAGTTGACAACCGTTAGAACAGCTTCTATCTAAATGTGAAACACTTCCATGCTCTCTGTATCCACCAACTGAGTCCACTGCACTCCTGTCGATCTTTGACCCCAACACCATAGGTTGCACTAACTTCAACAATAGAGAACAAAATGGTTCCATAACCGCAATCTGTTAGCTCTCAGAGCATGCATTTGGGATGGCTCTTATATACTACCACATCACATTTTAGCTCAATATCTGTAAAACTGACAGAGTTATAGCCCTGTTTGTATTGATTAGGTTACTTATTAAAATTTCAGTGTCTCGTGAGATACTTTGCTAGGAAACAGAACACATGCAGAACACACACATAATATAACTACGCAGTGTCGACTTGGAATACTGTGCATAAAATGTGTGTCCGACATTTTCTATTCACAGACCATCCATTGAGCTGCAATGAAGGCAAATCTTCTTACGTACCAGTTGTTTTGGTTTGTCACTACCTTACTTGGTGACTCAGAGTCATGACATTGAAGGATTGACTTCTTCAACTCTTCATGTTGTCCCGGTCGTTTCATAAATCACATCGAGACAGCAATATGGTGTATCAAGCCTGACTTGTCAAAGAGGCTAAAGATCACAGAGTGTCAGAGTAGCTTGAAAGCACAGAAAACACAGTCAGGACTATTTTTTACAAACTCCAAAATGTAAAGAGAATGAAGCCAAATGGATTGGTTTAATTTCTAAAGACAAGAACACAGGACCAATGTCAATTGCCAATGTTCTGGCAAACTATACACTGAATAGGCGAATTTATAATTTATGTAACTTTAATGTCTTTGGTACCATTATAACAGCACACAGCAACATTGTGTGTGTGGGTACTTGTGTGGGGTTTTAGTTTGAGTTATATTAGACTCTGTTGTGTAATGTTCACAGCTCAAAGTAAGAGGAAAAGAAAGGGCGGGGGATTAAAGCGCCAGCAATAATCTCAGTCTTTAAGGACCTGCTGTCACTGGAAACATATTAATTAATCAAAACCAGTCTACTCACGACCAATCCACAGAGCCAATCATGTCACCATTTTCTCCCACACATCATACTGCTTGCTGCTTTAAAAGAGGTTGACTTGGGTGCGAAATAGGGTGGCGGAGGTCATTTCCATATTCACTTAACAGAGGGCTGCCTCTCTCCTTTCTGCACTGTAGTGCTTTAATCAAAGCGGGTGGCACTGTCACCGCTCCTAAATGGCCCTGAAGCACCTTTGAAGCACACTGACACCAGTGTCACGCTGAAAAGGACATGCTTTTTATCCTCTTAAATACCTTGTAACAGGGTCCCATTGACTACACAAGCAGCCGGCACTTCCATGCCTCCTTACTCTGGGCTCTTTTGTATTATCAGTACGTAGAGGATAAACATGGCCCAGCTGTTCTTTTTAATAGGTTTTAAATTTTCTTGAATGCCAAATATTTATATAGATCTTTTGAAACAGTTTGGGGGAAAATGAGGCAGTTTTAATACTAGAAAAAGAAGGGGAAAAAAAATCATTAGACGGATGTGAAATTCACAGGCATCAGTGTTTCGCTTCAGGAGTGTATACACAAACACTGACACAGAAAGTAATGGCTTAAAGCTATAGAAAAGTATATTCAAACCAGATCATACAGTCATACACACAGAATTAATCACACACAAATGTGCACATACACTGAAACCCCCACAGCGCACACACCCTGTATGCATGGCTGTACAGTATGAAGGCTGTCATCCATCACGAGGTATTGCCTGTCCTTATTAGAAAGTCCTAATCCACTTGTTTCTGCAGTCTATTCTCCTGGTAGCTGCTCTGCGCTAACACTGTAATGGGTCCACAGAGCTCAATGCACACATGCACATCCACACACAAATTTGTATTTCTATCCTTATTAGGACATTGTATTGATTTCCATTCATTTCTGTAGCCTAACCCTGACCCTTACCCTAGACCTAACCATTACCAATACTTGCCTGACCCTAACCATAACCATAACCTAAACTCAATTCCCACCTTAGCCCTAAACCTAACCCCTAACCCCAAAATGACAATCCACCATATTAGAACTGGGCTTTGTTCCCCAGAAGGATTACTGGTTGTGACAACATAGGTGTGTAAATCAGAAAAAGTACTAAAAAGGTAACAAAAACAGCACATACACACACACACACAGACACAGAAAAAAACATTATCACCAACCTTTTGTGGTAGTTGATAGTTGTAGACTAAAGAAATACAAAAGTACATGAACCAAAACACAAAAAGGGCCAGAAATCATAACAAAAATTAAACAGATACACATAAAGGACCAAAAAAATAACAAAATGGATGGAAATAAAAATCACAGACTATAACAATAAACTGTGTGTCAATAAGAAAGAAAAATGAGGAATATAGTTTTACAGGGCCAATAAAAACATGAGAAATGTTTCAAACCTGAT
>JAOXNZ010000155.1:1838652-1854564 GCA_028566095.1 Kryptolebias brasiliensis
TTTACAGTTTTTATAGTGAGATAGATCTCTCACTATAAAAACTAAAACTATATATAGATCTACAGAGAAAAGCTGAACAAAGGTTCAGTTTACTTCTAAAACTATTTACAGTGTCATTTTTATATGGGGCTGTTTTAGTCTTTTGATGTAGCATTTTGTCACATTTATGTTTTATATAAATGTTTGCATGGCATTCAAGAAATGTGTGGGGGGAACATGTAATAAGTTGTTTTTTGTTGTTTTCAAAAACTCTAATGGTTCCATTTTATCCTTATAATTATCACCATTATTGGAAGTAGCTTTTGAGTTTATAGTGTTCAATGTCAAGTTTTTATTATAATGCAACTCTAATTTCTCTTGTAAATCACAAGAACTCATAACCAACCTTGTCATACAAGAATCTTAATGACTGAGAGTGCCAAAGTCGCACCAAGATACTTCTCACAGGAAGAGTATCTACCAGCAGATGGTGGAGCTTTATGCAGCTACACGTACAGTATGTTTTGCTGTTGTTTACTCGTGCATGTATAAAAGTGGTGGGTGTGTTTGGCTGTGTAACTCAGCTGCTGTAAGTGTGGCCCTATCAGCTTCCTTCTCTTTGTAGTCTCTGAATTAGGAGGAGAGTGGGCCCGTGGGGAGCCATTGTTTGAACAGCAGTGGAAGACAAACAAGACCGCCACCACACGCAGGAGCTCCCCAGGCAGCACTTGAGAGTGTTGCAGTCATTCATTGCACAGCTCCTGAACGTGCACGCACATATATGCAATCAGCCTCAAGATTTGCATATACTTATCAATGCATATAGGCACAAATAAAACCAATAAAACTAAGCAAATTGCATAGATGCTCCTGTATGGCTGGGTGATAGATTGTTTAATCTCATATGCGCAAACATGGACTATGTGTGCTCACACACACACACACACACACACACAAAGAATTACACCAGTGTTTCATGGTAAATGGACCAAAACCACAGAACCAGGGGAAAAACAAGAACACACGTGTTTACACCCAAAGTGCACCCTGTGGAATCACTTAACTCCATGTCTGTAACAAAAGGTCCCACTCTGTCAGATTACACAGTGTGCATAGATTTTCCCCTTTTTCTCTGTTTACTGATACCACAAAGTGATCGTTTTGATCTTTTGAAGTGGGGTTTTGTAGAAAAGTTATAAGTAAATATTTTACCTGTTGTAAATAGTTCTTTGAACAACCTCAGTTTAGAGAAAAAAAAAAACCCAACTAGTTATGTCAAGTTTACAAGTTTGAGCAGTGCCATGACCATAGTGGACCGCTGACAACTTAATACAACTCTGATTTAAAACATTTCATCACATTCCATGCAAATGCTATTTTATAAACCTTTATACTGCTGTCAGTTTTGCATTACGTGGTTATTCCGATGGGAATATTAAGCTGTTCTTGCTAGAAGTGCTACAGCTAGCTGCTTCGGCAACTATTTTCACTTGTAAATAACCATAAGGTTTGGTGTAAATAATTGTTTAATGCAAAACTGGCAGTGATGATGGAGTTCTTGCCTCCTCAGCTGTTGATAATGATAGATTTAAACTCTTTCTTTCTCCAAACTGAGATCGTTCAAAAGCTATCTAGAACAGGTAAGATATTAATTGTTCATAACCTTTCAACAGAACCTCTACATAAAAATGTTTAAGTTATTACTTTAAAACAGCTGCTGGGGAAGGTAGCCAAACTTAAAAGAAGAATTTTGCCAAAAATCTTGAACCCATTTACTGGAGAACAGAGGGATCAGGAATTATTTCTTACACTCATTAGACCTGGTTTTCAGGGCCTTGGTGCTCAAGACATAAGATAAAACCACATCAAATTGAGCTCCTGGGAATAATTACAGATATTATGTCTTACCAGGTCATGTTTTAGTTTCTCTGTATTTCATACAAGCAGCATCTGCTTTTCACCGGTATATACCAGAACCTTGATACCTGGCATGCACAGAAAGACCACACCACAGCACCATGACTTTAGCAATGCAAGTGATACTTTATGACTAACTGGGAAATTCCTGCATTACAGAAAATGAAAGAAAAAAAAGTAACAAATCTAAAAATATAATAATCTCAATATGACAACAAAATCTCATAAAAAAAAAAACATTGGTCAGACTAAACAGTGTTGAAAACTAAGTTACCAGCAAGTGTGGAGCTATCAAAACTAAATCATAAATAAAGGATTGAGAATGAAACTTTCTTCAAGGCTGATGCTGCCTTTTATGAGCTGGACTTGAGAAAGGACAAAAAAAGCAAAGGAGATAAAAAGTGGAACAGACAGATGGGATGCCATTAGATCTCCACAGAAGAGGGTATCAGATAGATAAACCACATAGATATCACAGCTTGTTGCAGTTCAAAAACTGCACTTATCTCACAAAAAGTCAGAGACCTAAGTTGAAAAAAAGAAAGAAAAGAAGATCAAAGTAACACCAACATTCAGTTAAGGCTTAGATGTCAAAAATTACACTTAGAGCTGACTGAACACTGAACTTGTTTTGCCTTACACTGCTAAAATGATTTTTAGCCTGTTTGTTGTTTCAGAATGTTTGTCTTTGTCAGTTTGACAAACCATTAAGGAATAATATATATATATATAGTAATTAATTAACTAATGTAGTAGTTTATGTCAACTTGTCTTTGGAGGTCAATTGTGAAAGTTGAAATGTTTGTGTCATCCCTATTTTTATTCTCCTTTTTTTGCTGGTTAAATTTCTCTCCATTGTGGGTGTGATGATAACCACACATAAATCACAGTTTAGTACATGGGTAGTGGTTTTTGTTACAACAGGAAAAATAAATGCCAAATGCAAGTTTGTTTGTCCCAGAAGCAGAGACAGAAAAACAAACCACCCTTGTTGATGGGGAGGCTTTAAGAGTCATGTACAGCAAGGGAGGATTTGTCAGCTGGTAACTTCACTATAAAATAAAAAAAATAAAAAAGCAGCCACATTGAACTATATCATCCCATTTGAACTGTAAACAGTCTCCTACAGGTCAAGTACCAAATTAAATATTTGAGAAACTCCAAAACATTAAAATTTTTCTCTCTTTTATTAAGAAACAAAAGAGTGTTTATTTCAAAGAAATTGACCCAGACTTGATGCTAAATAAAAGAATAAAAGGCAATAAAACAGCAAATAACATCTAATGTGAAAATATAAAATAAAGCTGTTACACACGCTGAGCAGCTAAGTGAGTACTAGTGTGCTGTTTATTTAAAGATGGTGCTTATTAAATGTTCGGTGACATATTTAACAGCATTTATAAGATGCCAGAGGGGTTTCAAAGTGTGGAAATTATGACACCCTTGGTTTTCCACACATCCACCTCTCACTCTCCACTGCTGCCAATTGTGATCACAGAAACCACAAAAACTTTTCCGCACAGCTGATCTGAAACAAACAGGGTTTTTAAGCTCCTGTGTGTCATCAAAACTAGCTGTGGTCCTCGTTAGCAAAAAGCAATTATTAAACATATGTGCACCCTCTTCTAAATGAGAGCACTGATCCCCTGTGATGGTTTGGTATGAGTATATTTACCATTACACCTCCACTATTCACTTCATTTTTTGCTGGATTTCAGACAGTTTTATCATGTAACGTAGGGAGTTAACTTTTTTTCTTAAACCTAACAACAGGTGAATTTGTCTTTTGTACCACGACAAAAGGCTTATTAGTAATATTAGCATTAACATTTAACTTCAAAGTAAGGTTGTTTTAGTTCCAATCAATTAATAAATCCCAATCAAATGACACTTTTAATTAAAGAAATCAAATTCAAACAGTTAGCCATAGCAGTTTAATCAGTTCACTAAAATTTAATCAATTTAACTGAAGCCCAATGTTTACACAACTTACCATTTTAATTAAGTTGAAATACATTTGCAAGTTCAAACAAATACTGAATGTAGTTTAATCAATTATCAAATCAAATTAAACAAATTAATATATAATCTATAATTAAGAATGAAGTTAGTAGAGTAAATTATGTTTTATCCACAGATCTTTCACTCATATTTTCAAGTTGAAACAACTGTTAGATTTTACAATGTAAAGTCAGTCTATGCTAGTAATTAGTTTGGCAAATCTTCCATTTATTTCAACCTGAACTGAGTTGAAAATGCAGAAATTGTTATAGAAACATTCAACAATTACAGGGCTGTGCTGAGCCCTAAAGTTTCCAAAGCAATGTCTCATCTTTACCTTTTCTCTATTTCCTCCTCATCCTTTTATGCCTTAATCTAAGTTTAGTTTCTGGAGAAGATTTTAGAGTCATAAAGGTTTAAGAGGCATCATAAAGGCTGAACATGTACAACCAGCCCCTCAGAGCTCCCATTGCTGATCTTTACATCCATCTGAGAGGAAAAGGTGTTCAGCCAAGTAAAAAATTGCTTTGGAAATGACCTACTGCAAAGATCCATTGTTCCTTTTCAAGCTGCAAGTTAGTTTTTTTTGTTGTTTTCTTCTTCCAAATATCTAATTTACTGCAGTTTCTTTGATTTTACGTCAAAGGTTTTGTAGATTCTCGTGTCAAACGTGTGCATGGTGGCTCGAAAAAAGAATAGCTCCAATGCTAACGATAGATCTAAGAGAAGAAAGTCCACTGAAGGGTAGAAAATATCATTCTTTTTTCAGCGTCCAGCGACAGACAGTACAGGTATTGCTTCATATTACAGTCTAAAGTGCAAAGTTGTATTCCAAAGCTTTCAGTGTCACAATAAAGCATAGGGATATTTATTGTTGTGTACCGTGGGGATATGCACCACAGTTTCTATTGTGTCTGTTCTTTTTTCTTCTTTTTTCCCCCCATAAAATAAGGAAATAACTTCCACGTAGTACATGGAGCTGCAAATGGAAGATGACAGTCATTCAGCAGAATGGGGTGGCAGCCGGCTCTGTCTCCCTAACTTATGCGGCAAGCTGTAAAATAACAAGCGAGCAAACAACAAGAGAAATAAATGACTTTCTGGACAAAGGCAGCAGCAAAGCAGAAAGCATTTCTCCTGAGGCTAAGAGGGGGAATGAGAGCGAGATGGAGAGATGGAGGAGGGGAGAGGGAGGGCTGGGATACATCACCTTGTGCAGCGCTCCATATCATTTGCATGGTTTATACTCTCCAAGGCCCCCACCATGCAAATGACTCATAAAGCAGAAATAGAGAGACTTTGGAGCTGGTGTCAGGAGTGAATTTATATATGATTGCCAGGCAGGCCCGGTGTCCTAAATCATTTTCAATTAGATGACACTTTCAATATCGCGCAGCTGATTTAGAGATATTAAAACTTCTTCTCCCTTATCCTCCACAGAGTTGAAAGCAAGCGAGCTTATCGGCCACCCTCCTCACCCACCTCCCTCTCTTCCCTTTCATCCATGTTTTCTCATCTCCCTCTTTTTAAAGGTGCATGTCAGAGGGATCTTTTAATGGAACGATTCAGCTCTTCAAGGGGCTGGTAAGAACCCCCTGCATTTATAATGAGGATTATTTGGTTATTAAAATTCACCATGTCATTCTGCAGGCGGGCATATGCAGAACTGAAACAGAGAGTTTTTGCTATTTGTCACTTGGGTTACAATTAATGCCCCATCTACACTACTCCAAATGTCTTTTAGAAAATAATATTTTTTCTGTTTGTTTTTTCTTCTCTGTCTATATATTCTAAGAACATGTTGTGCTGCTAGATGGTGAGAACGTCAACATTAACAACGTACCAAAATACAGACAAAGAACCTTCTTAGCTTGGCCAAAAATTCACCCAAAATAATTGTAGTTTGTGTTTAGTCTTTGTTACTTTTACAATTTTCTTTCAAATATTAGCCATTTCAGCACATAATCAGATTTTAGGAGAAAGATCTGATAAAAATGGCTCCATTGTTTTTTTTTTGTTTTCAGGGCACAAAGTGAAACGTGGTTTCCTAAAAGCTCTGTATTTTAAGTCTAAATGAAGGCACTAAAACATGGGGTTTTCCAAAAATTGCCACCTGTTCTTTTGCACCAAAACCTAAGTGTTTGTGTAGACAAGATATATAAGAGGTATAAGAGTATAAGTATAAGACTATAAGAGTAACGGAAAATGATCGTAAAAAATATCTGAAGTCGTGTGAATGAGGCCTAAGATCAGATGGTGTGTATTCCTCAAGAACTGGGAAAAGCATATTTTATTTTCAAGATGACCTTGCATTTTAGACCAGTAAGATTATAGTAAATATGAGTTAAAAATCTGAAGTAATGAAAAGTTGTACTGCTTGTGATCCAGCTCATTTACTTCACCATCACAGACAACCGTTATGTGCTCCATCTTTACTCATCAAGACAAGCATTGATCTTGAATTTCTTTAAATAGTTCTCCTTCATTGTCATTCTACTCATGTGGCCCTCTCGACCTTCCTCGAGGCTGCTTTTTAGGCACTCATTGTGCCACACTTAACAACTTTGCAGCAGCTGCCCTCACTATTTTGTAAACCTCGCTCTGAAAGGCGTCAGCTTTTAACCAAATGCAGCAAAACTCTCGGGCTTCATCCATCCTTTTTTCAAGACCGTAAAGCTGACTGAAATTGACAGAGTGGAGTCCATATCAAAAGCTTTTCTCACTAGCATCGTTGCCTATATGCCTTATCTTGTCAACACTGCGCTGAACATCCTCATCCTGTTTGTT
Source organism: Kryptolebias brasiliensis (assembly GCA_028566095.1). Classification (NCBI taxonomy): domain Eukaryota; kingdom Metazoa; phylum Chordata; class Actinopteri; order Cyprinodontiformes; family Rivulidae; genus Kryptolebias; species Kryptolebias brasiliensis. The sequence goes on from JAOXNZ010000155.1 coordinate 1,845,337, forward strand.
AGATCTGGCTATAAAACCTATATCTTAATGGATGTACACTAAGAGAACGCCCCACAGCAATGCATCTAAATGGCATCTCCGCACTCCCCTATTATTGCATTCGTCCATTTTGCCTAACTCGTGCCCTCACCCCCCGAATCCTCTCCCTCACATCCTCTTCCTCTCCAGCCTTTCAGGAACAATAAAACCAAGAATTAGATGGACATCTCCCATTCCTGCACTTCCATCTACATGCTGCCCTCCACCTCCTCCTCCTCTTTCCTCGCTTCATCCCCCTCCCCTCCCCCCCTCTGCCTGCCACTTCTCCATCTCCCTCCTCATCTAAACATGCTCCATCCCCCAGATCTCTGCCTCCATCCGTCCTCGGCGAGATTGCGCGCGGGGCCGGTCCTGCTGACATGCCTGGGCAGGGCCGATAACGCGGGGGAGCTGAACAATGGGGGGAATATTGTAAAGCCTAATGGAAAGGAGCTGAAGGTGGCGGGGATCAGGGACATAAATCAGGGAGCCTGGCACTGATGGGACTTTTCAGCAGCAATAAGGGAGGCAATACCTCTCAGAGAAGCCCAGCAGAGGATTGAGGAGAGGGACTCTACACTCCTTCCCTTGTTTCAGATTGAAAGAAGCAAATGACCAAACATACAAATGCATTCTTACAAAGACAAATATCTGCACATTTCCATTCATGTACGTAATAAATAAATAAAACCCATGTACTTGCTCATAAAGTGTAAAATGACAGCTTACATATGTGCAAACACCACCTGCACATACACAAGGACATAATTTGAGCACTTTCTGAGGGACTATGTTAGGCGGGCACTGTGTCAATCTATGCAGGGATGGATAAGGTGGGGGTGGGAGGGGGTTGGAGTCTGTACACCACTGTGTGTGATAACTGGCAGGGATGGATGAGTCACATTTTACTTTTATGGCGTTCAGCTATTCACTGTGCAAAGATAATGGACGAAGCCACTTAGTAATCAGAGGTGGAATTAAAGAGCTTTTCTCATCTCCATTCTGAGTCACTACAAAGCCTTTCTTATTCCATCACTTCTTACCTTCTCTTTTCTCTCACCCGCCATCATTTCTAATTATCTAGAAATAAATGAATGCCTCTGCATTTGCAAAAAAAGGTGCTGCGTTTGCTTTTTCATCCAGCTTAAATTCAAGTGAAGGAGTGAACAGTCTGCAGAGTGAGTGTTGGCGAAGGGAGGCACAGTAAGTTTGTTTTTAGAGGACACTTGTCAGTTTGAGGCTGCAAAATTATTTACTTTGCAATTTGAGGAACATAACTGTAAGAACTTATTGTTGATGTAAATGTTTGGCTATACTAAAGAGGGGTTTTGTGTAAAAGTTATGAATAATGTACTCTTTGTAGATAGTTTTTTTTTTTTTGGAACAACTTCAGTTTGGAGAAATGGAGTCTACATCTAACAGGGCTGTTTGAACATAGCCAAGACCGAAGTGGATTGTTACAGTTCTAAAAGAAAAAAATCATAATATTTCATGAAAGCTCTTTATTTTAACTCTTTACATTGCCATCATTTTTGCATTGAATGATTATTGACACAGGAATATATGGTTATTTAAAAGCATAAATTGCACCAGCATTAGCAGCACATAGCACTTCCGGGGAATTAAGGTTTATGCAGGAATTTCTTAACATTTCTGGTGAATACCTATTGAGGATTGGAGTTGTTTTACAACAGCAGTCATCTGCTTTGAAAATGGTTCTATTATGACTAGCAATTATTAGCTGAACATTAGAACTGACCCACTTCCAAAGCAGATTTTATCCTCTTAAAACAGCTTCAGTCTTCAAAATTTCACAGTGTTCTAATGAAATAGCATTTGTTTGAACCGCAGCAAAATTTTGAAGATTAAATTTGTTTGAAGATGACAAAATCCAATTTGGAAGTGGGCCAATTTCATATTGTTCAGCTAATAATGACGAGTCAAAACAGACCCACTTCCAAAGGGGAGGACGGCTGTCGTAAAACAATCTCAATTGTCAAAACTTATTGAGCAGTAATATTAAGAAATTCCCACTGGACTATGGAGTGAGATAATTGTCAAAAAGATGTGTGCGTAATTCTAACATTCGTATTCGTATTTGTATGTCAATAAAATTCTTGTACAAAAAACTCGACTGTCATGTACGTGAGTCTGAGAAATTGTGCGGATTAGGATTGTTTTTATGTGAGTAAGAATCTAAAAGCTGTGAGTGCAAAGTCTTGTGAATACAACTCTAATTTTTACGACTACAAACTCTTTCCTTCTGTGTGGACACGAATTCAAGTCTGTGGGTACGAGTTGTTGAAATGACATCACAGGGCGGAGTAATCGATCCGCGATTACACCAAACACAGCATGCACCAAATTCAAATACGAATATGAATGTTAGAATTACGCACACATCTTTTTGACAGTTATCTCACTCCATACTGGACCCCTGAATGCACTGGACATGCTACACGTTGCTACTGCTGTCACTGTTTATACTTGTAAATAATTATACAATACCATGTAAATAAGCATTTAGTATAAAATTGTCGGTGATGTAAAGGTTTTCAAAGTAGCATTTGCATGAAAGCTTTTGGAGGTGGAGCTGTTTTAGGATGACAGCAACCCACTTTGGTTTTGGCTGCATTTAGACTAGCCTTTAGCTTGTCAGTCCTGTTGATGTAAACTCTATTTTTCTAAACTAACATCAATTAAGGATCTATCTACAGTGGAGTAAGATTTTTTTGTTATATTTACACAGAAGCCTTTTTCAATTGGGCCAAACAATCCTTTCCCATGAGTAATTTCTAAACTGATAATTACAAAAATAATAGTTTTACAATTATGCAATTATATCATTAACTTCTTTTAATTAGGATACATATTCAAGATATAAAAGTCACTCACTCTATGGTGGCATAAATCAAATACTGGATGAAGATCTCTCATGTAAATGTTGGCTATATCACAATGCTTTTAAAATGAATTTTGTAATATAATTATATTTCACAGGTATAAATAGTTCTAGTTTAAGTTGATGTATTGTACATTTCATTTATTTAAGATTACTGTTTGGGTTTAAAAATATCATTATAGTACAATAATACAGAAAGTATTTTACTGATTGTATTTATTGACAGACACATTTTAGGTTTCACCTGACTGATTTTTAAGGTATTGTTCCCAAATCTCAGCCTTTACCTTGACTACAGTGTTATTTTAATGACAGAAGACAATCTGAAATAGACCAAATTTAAGAATTCAATGCACATTTAAAGAGAGAGAGCACAGTGTTGTTGAACTTTTTTGTGATGCAATATAAAATGAAATGTGTAAAATGTAAAGAGGAAAGGAATGATTTACCTTAATTGTGATATTATATAAAAAAAATGCAGTGTCACTGCAATATCAATGAAGGCAATATCAATTTCACAATAAGACTGGAATAAATCCCAAACACACTGCTCTCGACAACTACACCTTGATTTAGTGATTAAGTGTTAAAACACTTTGAGAGTGTCGTGAGGATCGTGTTAAAAGAAGAAAAAAAAAGAAAAGTGAAAAAAATGTCAGTTTGATTTCGTCAACAGGACATTAAATATTAATATCGCAATTACAATTTTCTAAAATTGCCCAACCTTATCACAAAACATGCAGGATATTTTTAAATCGTCAGTCAAATGAACTGTACGTGTGGCAGAAAGCTTGTATGCAACATAAAGAACAATTATTTTGCAACAAAGGGCAGTGTTATTAGTTTGTGTTTGGATATTTGAGCACAAGGCTTTAAAACCATGTGGCTCAGGGAGGCATTCATCGTCCTTAATTCTCAATTAATCATTCCCCTTTCTTCATACCCTCCGCGCTGACACAGATAAGCGCTTTGCATAAAAGAGGGGACTGGAAAAGACAGAATGAGGGAGGAAAGAAGAGAAAGGGGAAACAAGAGATCACAGACCTGTTAAAATAATAAGCTGCTTGAGAGCCACGTGGAGGGGCCCTGGTGAGATGGGACTTGCTGATTAAATTAAAGGCTCATTAATCAGCCCTTGACCATGACTTCCCCGTTCCTCTTGTTCAGCCTGCACCGCTGACTTCCAACATTTATTTCCCTCCATTTAAATAGGTATCCCCCCTGCTGAAGGGTCAGGGGTAAGAGTCAGCAGGAAGGGGGAAAAGGACCTGGCATTCCTCACGCATCTGCCTGAAAAAATAGACGTCTGGCCTCCTGCCTTTGTGACTGCCTCCTAATGAAAGTGAAAACAACAAGGGGCACCAGTTTGGCAGTGCCAAACAAACAAGCACACACTCTTTCATCCAAACTCACAGGAATCCTTGTTGCTGTCATTTGGCTGAAGATCTGGCAACCTGTTCATCCGTTTGGCCGGGTGAGTTGAAGACGAGTGAAGAATGAATGAGCAGTGGCTGTAGGCATGAGTTGGCAACACTTTGATGATGAAGTGGTTTAGGGAGCTGAGTGCCTGTTTCATAATGGTGGTGATTATGCTGAGGTCATTAGAACATACACATTACATCATAGCTGCCAGCGAGGGGAAATCCCCCCTGATTCACCTTAATGGAGAAAAATGTTTTCCCCTCATTACAAAACCCATCAATTAGGCCGTCAGCTGGTCAGTCCGTCAATCAATAAATCAGTCCGTTGGTCTGAAGGAAAATAATCCTTTTTTTATTCAGTATAGATAATTTATTATAGATGTTGCATGTCTTCTGATGCACTTAGATGAGAAAACATTATGTTCTCATTATGAATCAATTAATTAGTCATTCAGATAATTAACCACAGAGCCCTTATTTCAATCAGAATTGGTGTGTTTTTAATTTGAGATGCACTCTGTTTGCTGACAGGGGGGCGTTTAAATCATTAATTTTCATCTTGTCTTTGTTGTTGAAGGGAAGCGCTCACTCCTAACAGCAGGAGTAATATTTAATGCTCTGTAAAGGCTCTGGATTGCAAGTACAACTCATTTTTTACCCTTGCAGACAAAAAAACACATGAATTTTTGAAACTGAGGAAAAACTTAACGTGATGTTTTTTATGTTATTAGTTTTGATTACATAAGTTTGGTTGTTGTTTGTATTTTGTGTTTCATTTTTTGTTTTTTGAACCATATGGTTGAATGTTTGAGCTGGGGAACCAGGGAAGGAGCTAGAGTTGGGTGGGGGTTGATTGTTAAATTCACTGTTACGCATCATATTCTGAGAAAAACCTCTAAACAACCCAGCTTCACGCTGTTTATTACACTGCTGTAGCACAATTCATCAAACTGGATCACAATAAATGTCTATAAATTGCATTCCATGATATAAATTATGTCTTTAACATTCTCCCCTGCATGTGACTAACTACAACCAAAAGAATCTGTTTTTGATAAAACTGTGTTTCATTTGCCTCAGTTGTTATAATTCACATCTGAGAATGATGTCACTTTCAGCTTAACCAGTTCAGTTTTCCAGTTGCAACTCAGGAAACTAGTAGTTTTTTTTCAAATACTTGTGCCCAGTAATCATATTATCAACACAAGCCATTAACAATGTATTTTTCTGTGCTTTACACACTCAAACACTGCAGCAACATGTTTTCTTACAGTGGTTAAGGCCCTGTTCACACATCTCCAGATATTTGTACCCGAGGTTTGGACCTTCCATCCATACCCTGAGGTTTGAGTTGTTTTAAAAAGTATTCAAAGTGAACATTTTTAAAAATTATATGGGTGTGGATTAGAGAAGGAAATATGGATCTTTTTAAACAATAATCCTGTGGCATCCTGTGCTCCCTTTGTACCTAAACCAAAACAACACTGGAGACATTTCTACCAGTTTTTGTTTTTTTGACCCTCTTATCATTTTAATCCTGCTGCCATTAATAATTACCATTTATCAACTGTTTGCTGAAAGTATTAATAACTAAGAGTAGCTTGTACACAATATAAAAAAAACAAAAAAAAAAAACAATAGGCAACTGTTTTATCTTTATGTAAATCTTTAGCCAAGCTAAGAATCTTCTTCTGTTTTTTGATTTGTTGTAAATGAAAACATTTTTGCCACCAAGTCGTGTGGCACAGGTATTTTAGTGGTTTTGTCAGAATGTGTGACGAAGCAAAATATATATTTAAAAAGACAAAATAAATCAATAGTAGTGTAGAGATACAAACAAACAGAAGTGAAAATAAAAAGTTTATTACTTTGAATATCACCACTTTTCATGTGTAACTCAGCAAGGAGGGATTGTCAGTAATCTCTGACTTTCCAAACCATAATTCTATCTTCTATTTTCAGCTTTTGTTCCTCTGTCTAGTTATAGGGTTGATCATCCACAGTCTCTTTTTCCAAAGAATCTAATTGCTATTTGTTAATTGTTAACTTGCCCTCTAATATTTGTAAGCTGGGTTGTTGACTTTATTAAATCTTTCATGTTAAGATTAGTGGACTGCTGTAGTTGGGAAAAATAACAAAGTGACTTATAATAAAGAGGTTGACACTTGGTAACTATTTACTCTGGTTCTATTACGATGACTCACTCTTTACACATCATTTGATCCATTGTTCAAGTGTCAATTTTACAAACCAGTTAAGATTATGTCAGTGTTGCCAACTATATGAACAGCTCAGAAAACTATAAATGACACAGTAGAGACACCTTTACAACTGCTATTACTGACAACAGTAAATCTCCCTTCAAATGGATGGCTTGTAAGAATACAAACAGAAAAAAAACATGTCCTCCTATATTTTCTGTGCCTCACGCTGTGAGTTCCACTTCAGTATTACCAGATAAATTGAACAGGACTCCCTGACATATCTGACAACATCCTTTTCACTCCTTTGTCACCCCTGTTGCCCGATCACCTCTCCATCCCCTCCTTGCGCCTTGCTGCACAGAGGAAGTAATGGGATCTCTGGGCTACCTGACCCCAATGTATGAATAGTGCCGGCACACAAAGCAAAGAGGGAGCAGCCACTTAAAAAGGAAATGTAATGAATTAGGTGGAGGAATAGAATAGGAAGGTGGGAGAGAAGAGTGCAAGAGAAAAGTGAAGAATGATGATAAGGAGAGTATGGAAAGGAAAGAAAAAAAAAAAAAAAAAACAAGTGCCCAGCCATGTGTGAAAGACATAATTGAAAATGTCAAAAGAAGTAAGGAATGACAGCAATGAACTGGCTGAGCATGGCAGTGCAGTCTGTCAGTGAGCTACTGCCTCCATCCTGAATAGATTCTCCCTTTCTCTCCAACATATATTGTGCCACGTGCACAACCGCACGCATGAGCATACATTTAAATAATTTGCAATATTCTCCTTTACCCATGTGATTCCATCCATGTGCTCCTACTCTCTGAGTGACTTCACGTTCCTCTGGTTGTTATCGTGCAGGTTTGCAGCCACACGTGAGCAGCAGACTCTCTGATGTGTGTATATGTGTGTGTGAGCATATTCATATAGATAGATCTGAAAGGGAAATGTGATGCCAGATAAGCACTTGACCCCGGTGGCAGTTTTACCGCCCCCCCCTTCTCCTCCTCCTCCGCTCTCCTCTTCCCTTTGAGTAGCACCCTATTTTCTGTTTCATCTCTCAAGATGAAAACGAGGTTGGCTATAGACGATGAGTTGAATGTGCGCCTTGTAATTCAGCTGATCTGCCTGCTGTCAGGTGTGTTTTATCTCGTATTAGTGAGGATTAGGGAGGAATCTTTGCAGGCTTTGGGTGGTGCTGACGGAGAATTTAAATTAACTCTGTGTAACCAGAAGGTTTCCATATTTAGATATGTGACATATTTTATGCTACAATATTTTGTGTTCTAAAATGGAGCGCAAGAGAGACCTTTATTTTAAAGATTGTCCTGCTGGAGGGTGAACCTCCATTCCAGTCTCGAATCTCTGGAGCAATCAAACAGGGTTTCCCTCAAGGATTTCTCTATATTTTGCTCCATCCAGCTTGCCTTTACCTCTGATCAGTTTCCCAGTCTCTGCTGATGAACAACATCCCCACAGCATGAGGCTGCCACCACCATGCTTCACTGTGAGGATGGTGTTATCAGTATGAGAGGTGTTAGTGGTACTACTTAGAGATGTTGCACTGCTGTTGATTCTGGGAGCTGTCAGAACAGGTCTATAAATACTGAGATCATTTGACACTTAGACTGCTCACAGGTGGCTCTTATTTACCTAATTATGAGGCTTCTAAAGGAAATTGTTTGGGCTTGGCAGCAACAGGTGGAATACACATGCATGGACCTCTGTCCAGTTTTATATTTTGGGATTAAATTGATGAGTATCAGAACTTCTGGTTTAGTTTAAGTCAATACACACAGAATATTTATTTAAACAGCATGCAGAACAAGGTGAAAATATATTTCCTCTTTTAGGTGAAGATGTGAAAGTCTATTACATCAGAGTTTATCATTATATATTCAACTCCTGCACGGTTCAATACCATCAGATTGAGGATAAAGATGAAAGACCATTTGATGGAAAATATTTAGACTTGATGACTTAAGGAGCTGCACGTCCTGAATAATTACTTACCATTAATATCTGCTCTATTTCTGCCTATCTCCTTGGAAGAAAAAACAGTTTCTAAGCATCATTAATTACAGAGAAAAAGGAGGTCTGAATGGAGATGTGAAGATGTAATTTTTTATAGCTTGATGGGTGGAAATCATTCTGATATGGGCTTTCCACACAATCATGAATATTCATTTCTTCCATACGCAACCAGCACAACACATCAAAAATAGATGTGCAGAACAAAAAACAATCTTATCAGAAAATCAGTGGGTGACATGATGCATTCAGCTGCAGTCCTCCACGGCGGAGGATGTGCTCGATGATTTTAAGTTCACAGAGTTCAAAGTACATAATGTAAGCTGGTTCATACGGCAATTTGATGACAGAGCTCAACAGAAATGTCATGTAAGTCTTATGTGAGTGATACCGAGACCCCCTGCTGAAGAATTCATGAAACTTTGAAAGGCTTACTGCACAACAACATAGTCCAACTCTCCCAGTCTGTGATGAAGCAAATGCCACCGTGGCTCTGCAAGATAATAGCAGACCGTATCCTGCGGTGATGTTGAAGGTGAACAAGGTAACTCATCCTTTAACACTAATAAGTGTTTCCTTTTGTTGCCTGAGGAAATGTGCTTCACTCGCAGAGCAATGCTGCCCTCTAAAATGAGACGGAGAGAAAAGGAGAATAACGAAG
>JAOXNZ010000155.1:1871061-1885738 GCA_028566095.1 Kryptolebias brasiliensis
TGGATGGATGGATGGATGGATGGATGGATGGATGGATGGATGGATGGATGGATGGATGGATGGATGGATGGACAAAATAACTAATTACAGCTAAACATATAAGAAAAATAAATGTTTGAACTTACAGCAGCAAGGTAAGAACTACATGAATCAACAAGCGCCAACACCTGAAAAAATTTTAAGTGGTGTTGGTTTTTTAAATGAGTGCAAAGTCTTGTTTATTTATTATATTTATTCTTGTATTTGGACCAGTATTATAACATGTCATTGATGAGAGGTTTTTTACATGTGTACAATTCAGGGGTTACAGTGCATATGCTAAAAGAATTTCCTCATTAAAACATGTTCTGAAATATAAAGTCAAAGTCAAAACATATGGCTATTGTAGATGATTGACAGCTATTTTTATTAGCCACAGTGCATGTGGTTTGCAAAGCAACACTAATGCAACTAAAAATGTCAATATCTGTAAAACTGACTGAGTTGTAGCCTTTTTTGTGTTTAATAAAATTGCTTTGCTGTGGTGACTATCTTGAATTGAGCTGTAAATGTCAACCCATTATTTATTTTCTTTTTTTTTCTGAAAGTGTCATTAAAATCTGTTCAGTGGTTCATGAGACATTTTGCTAATGGTACAGAAATAGGAACATGCACACAGACACAAGCAAAACCATTTTTTGCTACTTCACTTTAAATGACGAGCAACAAATATCACTAATTTTATGTGTTTTAAACATCACGTTTACTTAAGTTTAAAACACAAACTCTTACTAATTGTTTTTTAGAAAAGGACCAGGAGTGCCAAATGTTTTCCAGACAGTTATAAATACCCAGTAAATTAATGAAAAATCTTAATGTATACTTTGTCCATTACCATCTGGGCTTTGTCTCCAGCCAGCACATCATCACTCAGCCCAGAACCTTTTAGCAACCTGCAGACAAACCAGTTGTTTATGCTTTACAACATATTTTACAATCCTGTCAAATTTTAAAACTCTTCAGATCTGCTTTGTTTGAGTTTATACAACCTAAAACTGATGTGCTTTTTGTGGTATTTAATGGCTAATTGATTCCCACCCCCTGCTGTTTCACATGTTGTTACAGCATATTGGCTCGTTGCCCGAGCTCAGCCTGCTGTCTGCAGCCGCAAAGTGTTGCCCAACACAGGCTGCTTCTGCTGAGAGGTTTCTGTTTGTTGTGTGACTTCTGTTAAAGATTTGTTGGAAAACATGAACTTTCTTGAGTATTTTCAGTCCAGTCACACAGTCTGGACACAAAATTATATACATGAGATGCAGCATATATTTAAATGTGTATAAAATAGTGTATAAAATAATGACTGAATAAATTAAACTGTAACAGTGACTACAGGTCAGTATGCTTCGTTTAATGTACTTTTTTCTAAAGGGCACAAAGAATTTTTCTAATTACTTCATGTATTATAGAAAAAAAAACTTACTGTAAATACACCAGTTGTTTTGACTTGAACCAGTAAGAAAAACACAGGTCCAGTCACATAAACTTGCTTCAGCTGCATTGAGTGCCAAAGTAAAGCCTGACAGTGAATCTGAATTTCCTCTGAAGTGGATTGTACCCTCCGGTAACACAACTCTGCATTTCATGTCAGAACTAGTCAAAGTGTGTTCTGTGAAAAAGGTGCATACAATTAAAAAAGGGACAACTATTGCTGTCTAAGGCCTCCTTCAGACTGGATAATGACCTCGCTTCAACATAACAAAACATTTGCCAGAACCTGGATGGCCTTTGCAGGGTCTCAGCAAGGTCTTCAGGCACATAATAAGAACACAATCCTTGTGAGTTTCTCAGATACTGGTGTAGTTTGATCGTTTGATAGTTGAGAGTTTAAAGCAGGAATGGCCACACTGGCCTCGTGCCTAGGCTACAACTGCGATCATGGAAACAACCTAACGCAGACAGAATACTTGTGGCAATAGCGATATGCTAGCATGGCATGGTCTTCTAGTGTATAGCCGCAGCTTAAAAGTGTGGTGCAATCGTCAGTGTGGTGCAATCATGGGCTGTACATGGTCGTCTCGTTGCAGGAACATGCGAGGGTGGAGGAAAGCATTATGTGGATGCAGAAAATAACAGAAAAACACTATTTGGTGTGTATTAAGAGTGCAGCAGCATCATGATTGCCTGCACATTGAAGCTTTTCTAACTTTGCTGATCAAGCCTTGTTCTAATAGGTCATGGATTGTAGTGAGGCCACAGTTCATTGTAAAGGTAGCCTTACCAACTTGGTGCTGCAGTGAAACTAGACACTTACCAGCATAGATGTTTAAAACAGGTTTAAAACATGTTTAGAACTTAGCAACTTTTATGTGAAGGAATGAATGAGAATCCATGTTTGTATATGCAGTTGATGTTGCCATTAACCCTGTGTTTTTCTTTGTTTTTCTTCTTATAGAAACTACACCTGGACCAATGTACAAGTCTTATGTCGGATGTCCTTCCTGACACAACCTTCACCATTTATCTGGGCTTGGGACTGGCACCAGGTGTACAGAGAAAGTGCCGTTTCAGTGCCTTTTTTCAATATTTACATTTCTTCACAAGTTAATTTTGTATCACATCTTTAAATCTGTTTTTTGTGTGTATTTGTGTTGGATTAAAACAGTATGTTAATATAGTGCAACTTATGCTGTACTTTCAAAGGAAGTGCTGTGTGTTTCTCCCATTTTCTGAATAAAGCACATACATTATCTTACCAATTTCTATACTTAGCACCGTTTTCCCATACAGTAATTTATCTGGTTTCATTAAAATAAATAAATAAAATAAAGATTCTGGGGTTGTACAATGTGAAATTCTGTGTGGACTCATTTTTTGCATTAAAATCCCTTAAATGCCTTTTTACTTTCCAATATATTGCAGTTTTATGAGAACAAAAATACACTGGACTGCTTCAGATGTCAGGTCAAACCCACTTCCAGCATGTCCAATAACCCTGCCAGCCTTGGATCTGACACTGTCATGTTGCTGCCAACAACACTATTATCACTCACCTTCATGCTGAGCGTGGCAGTCTGGGAAACTGTTCTTATATAGATGAGGTAGTGTCAGGGGAGTTTTCAGTGGGAGCTGATCTTCCTGCAGGTTTGTCGTCTCTCACCTTCACATTTGTCACCAAAATATTGTTGTGCTCAACAGAGAGAGGCTTCTCACCAGTGAATCCCACACAGAGACCGAAACAAAAGCTACAGCAGGGGCTCCAATTTGTGGAAAGAAGACAGCAACCTTCAACAAGCCACACTGTTAACACACTGTTGGTGGGGAAGTTGAGAAAGTGTGTGACTGGAGGTGTAAATGAGGAGCTGCATTAAAGCAGTCTGAAGCGGGCATGGCGCCATGCTCCTGCACACTTACATCTCCTCTCTGTGGGGTTTGGGCCGTGAATGTGACACATTTCTGTCATTTAGAGCAAACTGTTACAGTGTATGTTCAAGACAGATTAATTATGATTTTATGGTTTATTAGCATAAACCACATATCATTAATATTCATCTGTTTTCATTACATTATGACTTGAATAAAAATCAGAGTAACTTTACAACCGGATATGCTCACTAACGATAACATCTGCCATTCATTTCTGACTAAATGAGGGAGCAAACCAAAACTTTTCATGCGGACATTTATCAGGCTGTTTTAATTGAAAGCTAAAAATAGGAGTTCTCTTTATCATTGGCAAAAGGCACACAAATTTATACGGCAACAAGAGGACAGCATTGTTTTAATTCATGAGTTGGAATTATTATTATAGTTTATAGCTCCATGTGACACTCCTACTGTAAAACAGAAAGAATTAGAAAAAATACCTGAATTAAAAGTAATGCAGTATTAAAAACAAATTAAACAAAAACAATTGGTTTAAGCAAATGCAATTTTACTGGTCTTACCTTATCTTATTTTTATTTCAAATAGTTACTTTTTCTAAAACATTTTGTTTTACAATATGAGTTTCACATGGACCATTACTGGTAATGGACCACATACCAATATGGTCTTCATTGTATTTAGTATTTAGACTTTTATAGGGTCAGCACGGTAAAGGTTTCTAAAATCATGATGAACGAGGGCCACTTACAAGGAAAAATAAATATTTAGGAAGATGAGTTTTACAATTAAAGATAAAAAAACAAAAACCTGAAACATCATTTCAGTTGCTATTTTGAGATTTAAAGGTCAATCACAAACAAAATTCATTTGAGTGAAGACCTACAATCGTCATGTTTTGTAGTGACTTTAAACTTAAAAACAGGATTTAATAAAAAAAATTTTTTGGACACTTGCATCTGGAGTTGTACATAATCTATTGTACATAACTGTTTAAGCTGCTGTGTGAGTTTCATCTGAGTACAATAATAGTGTAAATTATCTGAATAGGCCTCAGTGATTTGAATGTATTATAATCTTTGAGATTTTTATTGCAAAGGACTGAAGGAAGTTCTGTGAAGTTTGTTGTTTTAATTGGAGCTGGTTTGGCTGTAATAAGCCACACCTCAGACTGGTTAAAGAAAATGCTTAGTTTTTACTCAGTTAAAGTGCACTCATAACTCTTGGCTACAATAATAATAATAATAATAAATCAGAACAAATACAGTCAGGTCATGAGAACAATGGGGCTGCTCTCTTTGGCTTAGTCTTGAAACAACATTTTAAATTTAATCTTTGAAATTTTTTAGACTAGAGTTGTTTTGTTTGGACTAACCATGTTCAGACAAGCCATTAGCTCGACAATCTTGTCTGAAAGAAAATCATTTCTCCAAACTGAGGCTATTCAAAAAGCTATACAACAGGTAAGATACTAATTGTCCGTACACTTGCCACAGAACCTCACTGAAGTATTTCTTGAACCTTGAGAATCAAAGGCAGAGAGGCATACATGCAGTCGCTCCGCTTCATTTGTACACTTAAAAATCAAGACAATCAACTTCAAACATTAAAAATATCAATCTTTATTCTTTGAGATATCATATCAAAGATTAAACCTTAGTCTACAATGGCAAAACAAATGACAAGAACTATACAACAGTAAACAAAGTTTATTTCAATCACTTTATCTAGTTACGATACATTAATTCTTTTTAAATTTTGTTTGGAAAATAGTTCTGCTCAGACTCAACCTTTCATTTGGAAATCAGACTGGTATAAATAGATTTTTTTCTATAAAACATCCCTTGAGCTTTGGTGATATCAAAAATATTAACTTTTTTGGTGCTAAACTCTGTTTGCATTAATTTATGGGCTTTTACTTTTTCATTTTCAGGCACAAATCCTTCCTCACAGTGGTGACAGAAAATCTACAGTACAATGCTATAATTTTTTTCATGAAAATATCCTTTATTGGCGGGATTACTTCTAATCAATAAAGTTGTTTGATGCTAGACACAGTGACGTCTCAAAAATAGGGAACAACATGCTGTAAGAATAGGAAAAAATCAACTCTAGACCTACATTTTTAATCACTGTTTAAGACCTGCAACAAACTTCAGGAAGCCAAAAGTAGGAATTAAAGAGGAATCAAATGGATTACATTAAACAACACATATAAATACCTACTCATAAGTAAACATTGTATACTGTATGTGCTTTTTAAGAACAAAAGATGGACTTTTATTTGGTTTACAGTCTAAAAAATGAACAAAACAACTGCATGGGACAACCGCTGCACCCCCATAATATTATAACATTATCGTAAGCAATAAAATTACAACAGTAAATGAGCAATGTAAGATGAAACACACAACACTACTGGCAATATATAGAAAGAAACAGTAAGGTTTGGCAATAAGGTTTGCTAAAAACATTGTAACAATGGAAAAAAATGACAAGGGTCATTTTTCTGCAAACTGCTCCACACTACCGCTGCATACTTTTTCATTTCACAGTGCGGAAGTGTCGACGACATTTTATCCCTAAAACTATAAAGCTAATCTAAATGTCCCTACTGCAACCCTGGTAACTATACAATACTCTACACCACAGCACAAAACAAACCAGGCAGGTGGTAAGAAATTAATGTTGTTGCTTCATTCTAAACCATGTCATTTGTTCTTATCCGGACAAAAGATTGGTTCGGTTTTCTGTGCACAGGACGTCGTTTCTCTGCTGATGTGTAACCAACACTCAGGAAGAAGACTTGATTATTTGAGATCTGACAACTTTTGTAATATTGATCAAAGAGAGAGCCTATTTTGATGAGAACTGAAACTATGAGGAGGAAAAAAAAGGAGGGACTCATTACATGTATTGCAGCTAAAGTTGGTAGTCCACTTATGTATTTCAAAGGATCTTCACATCATGAGTGTGTGAGGCGGTTCATGTCTGAGTGTGTGTTTGCGCCCATCTGTGACCTGATATTAGAAACGGGTGCCACCCTCTACATCTCGTGAGACAGAGCTTCGTGCTGAGCAGCCACTCCGTTGGTCTGCAGGTCTTCCGGTTGCACCTCCAGCTGACCGTTGGTCTTCGGCTGCACAGCTGGATGGTCGGATGGCTGAGAGATGAAATGAGTGTTGGACTCATTTAACCGGCGGACACGATACGTCTCATAGTGGATGCTGCCTGTGATGTCTTTGATGTTCTGCATGTGTGTTCTGCAGGGAAAGAAGAGTCAATTAGCGCCACAGCATTTATTGAAAATAAGTTCTCATTCAGCTACATGTGCTTGCCTATTGCATCGACTTGAAAATAATCATTTTTATTGTCATTGTATAAAATGAGACTTGAGTTTAGTGCATCTCTTGAAAATAGTACAAACAATGAGTAAAAAATTCAAACGTAAAAATCACTAAACAACAATGCGTAAAAGCTATAAAACAAAAAAATCTACAAATTAAAAGAAAACACTTCAGTTCACATAATTTAATTTATTGGGAAAGATGCAGCTTCAGCTCACTGATATGTCTTAATTAGGAGAAAAAAAACAAAAACTAAAAAAGTCCCAATCTGATTGTCCAATTTAAAGGAGCTGTCAAAATAAAACTTACATTTTTGACAGCAAATTGGCTGCTGGATCCAAAGGGCCAAGAGTGACAACACTGATGAGAACATTACATTTTCAAAGCTGATGACTTCTGTCTTATTTTCATTGAGAAAGTTTAATTTCAACCCGTTTAAAATGCTAATAATAAGAGTGTTAATAGCAGCGCTTGTGTTCCATTGGGCTAATATCATGTACAGTATGTTCATGTTGTGATTCTGCTGCTAATCAGAGCATCTGTCATCTATTAAATCTGATGTCCTACAGTGTGACATGGGTTGCTATCAAGATTTTTAATGGAGCCGCCATGAAATGCAGGTAATCGTGCAACTGCCTGAGTGTGTTTGCTGTCTGTTAGCAAAATATCTCATAAATCACTGAACAGATTTTAATTAGATCTGCAATTGAAAAACTTTTAAAGTAAATCTAATTCAAGATGGCTGCCACAACTAATCAACTTTAGAAACCACAAAAACGACTACAACTTGGTCAGTTTTACATGTATTTAAGTTAAATTTGGTGTAACTGAGAGTCATCCTCAGCACATACATCGAGCACTAACAGATTACACGAGAGCTTTGTTTTTGTAGCTTGAGAGCACAGGACCTTTCTTCTTCATAAAACAGAATACAATTTCTCGACCTGAAAGATTCATGGTAAAAGCTTGAGAGGGAGCACTATACTAGGACGCACTCAAAACATTTCAAGGAATTTCATTTGTATTGATATTTTTGAGAAAAGCTTTATCGATTCAGAGCTGTTCACAATTAATTTCAGCGCTGCCTTACAATGAAGGCTCGGTCAATAATAATTTTTTTTATTCTCCCCTCCCATATATCTTGAAGTAAAATCAAATATAACATGAATTCCCACCTGATAAGGAGGTCTCGCAGGTAAGCAAACTCACAATGTGCGACGTTCTCAACTGAAAGAGAAAAAAAAAAGTGATGAATTTCTGAATCTCTTCCACATCTTCTCAAACCCTAAACCACTACAAGACGGCAGCGTCGCACACAAGTCAACTGAGGATCATCCTCTGCCTTGACATCTGCAGCAATTTTCTTAAGTCGCAATAACACACTCCTCCTCTTCGAAGGAATTTAATACATCTCATCTCTCCTCCAGAGTGGAGAGTGTTTAAATGAGACGTTTTAACAAACTCCCCATGACGAGTCGCCGGTGCCTCCGGTAGGGCTAACACATGTTGGAATTAGAGATTATGTCAAGGGGTTGAAAATGAAATAAAAGGAGGGCGCCGTTTATGTAAAAGCTTTGAAATTCAGAGCAGGAAATTAAATCCACTTTGAAGGCGAGGAGAGGGGAATAGCTGCTCGGCCTGCGAGCGCTGATTAGAGGCATCAAGGGAACGTGCTGCAAGAAATGGTATTCATCTGGCTTTTCTGCTGCTGCAGAAGCACTGAGAAGTCCCTGTGTGAATTTAACTACTGTCCTAGTCCCCCTCCCCCCCGCTAAAAAAAGGGTTGGGGAAGTTTTGGAAGTAAGGTCTTTATGTATATATGATACACAAAGACCTAACAACAAGCTCTATTTCTGTTTATGCAGACATCCAGCAGCTTCCTCTCTCCTCCTGCTGCTTGATTTTACTAAAATGCAGCTATTGTGCCGTCAGCCAGACAAAAGCTACATTTTTCCACAGTTTGCATGCTTCACCTCTTTCACCTTACAGCTCCGTGGAGGTGTTCAAAGAATCTTAGATTAAAAGGGTTCATAAGTCCAAAAAAGTATTTTAAAGGAAAAAAAATTCTGAAAATAAATAACTTTATTCTTTAAAATTTGATGATATAAATAATAGGCTTCCATTTTATGAATTTGTGCCTCCTGGTTTAAAATTTTATTGACCTATAATAGCTAAATTATTCTTTTGAATGAAGGTATTTGATGAGTTTCACATTTCACAAAAGTGCTTTAACAGTCATCCACCTTGTAGGACTGGATTTAAGAAATCATTGGTCAGATATTCTTTGGTACTTAAGTAGGAATAAATAACCTGCTATTAAAACATTTTTGGTGTGCTTTTTTTAAGTAAACAATACATGTTTGCTATAGGATGTTCATGTACACTCATACTGATTTAAATGATTTATTTGAAACATTATTTTTCCAGGGTAGGATGATTATACAACTTCAATGATTTTTAGAAACAAGAACTGTGAGCACAAGTTTGAACCTATTGTGGATTTTCTCTAATCCTCACAAGGTCTTCTCATTTGTGATCATGATTGATTGCAGCTGGTAGTTTTTGTTTGCCCTAACTTATCAGACCGACCAATACTCAGAACAATGGTAAAGTCCAAAGACCTCAGTGAATTCCAAAGAAGAAGCAGAAACTGGTTAGGATGGTACGAAGCAACCCCAGGAACCACTAAGGTTCAAGCCTGCCCTGAACTGGAAACTGCTGGAACCCAGTGTCTCTGTCCACAAATATGTCAGTTTTACAGGGTGTCGACCAAGAAAGAAGCTCCTGCTCCAAAAGTGAGGCCTTCAAGCTCAGCTGAAATTGGCAGCGGCCCACATGGTCAAACCAAATGACTTCTAGAGAAAAGTTTTATGGTCAGTCAAGACAAAGACTGAGCTACTTGGCCACAATGACATGAAGTATGTTCGAAGGAGTTAAGGTGAGGCTTTCAAACCTAAGAACACTGTACCAGCAATCAAGCATGGTGGTGGAAGCATTGTGTTTTGGTACTGGTGACTTGCACAAAGTGGATGGAATAACTAAGAAGGAGGACTTCCTCCAAATTCTTCAATTTCTCCTCAAGTCAACAGCTATATGGTTGAAACTTGGACACAGTGATCCCAAACACACATCAGAACTCGGTTCTGATTGGATAAAACAGGCTAAAATTGAGCTTCTGGAATAGCCTTACAAAAATCCTTAACCTCAACCTTATTGAAAATTTGTGAACTTTGCATAAAAATTTGGTCTGTGCCAGAAAACAAACCAATTTAAATTAACTCTTTCAATTCTGCGAAGAGAAGGGGTCAGATATCCAGGCAGAATCATACCAGAAGCCTATTGATGGATACAAGAAGCATTTGGTCAAGGTGCAACTTGCTAAGGAACATTTGCTAAGTGGGGGTGCAAGTAATCTGTATGTATAGATTTGACCCTGTGAGGATTAGAGAAATAAGTAAGTTAATAATAAGTTCAAATTTGCACACCTGTTTTGAAAAATCATTGAAGTTGTCTGTTGTATAATCATTCCACACTAAAAAAGAATGGATTAAATAATTCATTAAAAACTAATGGCATTCATGCTCATGATGAATGGATATAAACTTCTGACCACAACTAAACATTTAGGGAAGCCAGTAAGTTTAAGAACAGCATTCTCCACAAAGAGCTGCACTGAACTCACCCTGCAGGGGAATTTTTGTTTGCTGAAAGACTTTTAGACAAAAAGCAGCTATGGCACTGATGCACTCTGAAACCCATGCATGTGTGTTGCACGTGCTTCACAAAATGCTTAGCCCTGCCCTGAGCAAAGTGTATAAAGCACTGTGCAGAAAGATCAAACTGCTCACCCACTGAGCCAAAATTAGCTGATCACTGTAATTTCTTTCTTTCTGTCTTTTAAATACAGATATAATATTGTAGCCTACTGTACTGCATCCAAACCAGGAGCTTTCTCCACTCGCCAAAATGATCGCCCACAATCTGCTGTGGACTACGCAGCTCATAGGACCCACCAATGGGTTCAGCAGCGAGCTTGGTGCATGCTGCTTTTGGTCTAAAGGAGGCATTAGGACAAAAAGAAACCCTTGTTTTGGCAGAGTTATACAAAAAAACTCACATATTCCCATACGAATGCACTTGCATGCAATAACTCTGTTCCAGCTGAGTTTTGTTGGCCTGCGCTATACGTTCTCATGCCAAAGGAGATAAACGAAAATTCATGTGAGTCTATTTCTATGGTAACAGAGCCAGACAAACATAAGTAAACATGTGTCTGGAAGCTGAACAGAAACGCTCTCGGAGTGCAGTTTTAAACTTCTGACGGCATCTGTGTGAAGATGACTGATCTGCATTCAGAGCTGTGTCATTTTATGTGTACGTGTTCATGGTTATTACCCTCTATGGTGCCCCATTTCGTTTTCCTTCCCAGAATCCTCTTGCCGTTCACTTGGTACTCCTGATCACTGCCCACAACAGCAAAAGGGATCATCTCCTGATGAGAGACAGAACAACATGCTAAAATTAACCAGGTTTATTAGATTTACAAAAGAAAAACTGAGACAAAATGAAACTAGGATTCCCTGAAGGAATGCATATTACCCGCCTCCTTACATGATCAATTTAGAAACAACGATCAAAGTTGGTGATGACTCTCATCTATTACCACACCAAACATTAGCTCTGTCAGTTTTACAGAAACTGACAGAGCTATAGCCAATTAGGTGTTTCTTAAGGTCTATTAGCTGTGGCTAACAGGGCTGCCTTCGGCTCCAACTCCTACAATCTGAACGGCAGCGTGAACTCACCCTGATTTTGTCGTTGATCATTCTGTCCTCTGCATCCTCGTCAAACTCTTTCTGGGGGTAAACGTCAATCCCATTGGCTCGCAGTT
Organism: Kryptolebias brasiliensis; assembly: GCA_028566095.1. NCBI lineage: Eukaryota > Metazoa > Chordata > Actinopteri > Cyprinodontiformes > Rivulidae > Kryptolebias > Kryptolebias brasiliensis. Next base: position 1,882,660 of record JAOXNZ010000155.1, read on the forward strand.
CTTCCCTAATCTGCACACAAGAACACCGAGTCAAAATGTGCACCTAAAATACAAAATAGAGTCCATAACACATGAGGCATAGTTTTATCATCAGTTTCTTTCTTAGACATATGAAGAAACCAGGTGTTTTCATATCTAATACTAAATACAAAAGTAAACCTGTTATTTTATAATAGACATGAGTACAAATTGTAAACTCACATAACTGAACATGGAGTTTAGCTTTAGTATTGTATGTTTCTATTAAAACTCCAGTTCAGACAAGAACACAGAAAAACACTGTAGGCAAAGAAATGTAATGTAACTAATTATTGCCCGTTAACTTTTAATAATAATACTTGCACAGTTTCTATCACGTCTTTAATGAAACATCGTCTTGATTATTCTTAAAACCTTTCTCAGGATTGTGCTGTAGCAGTAGTTCTCATCAGTGACCACCATTATTGTTTTTTTTCTTTTGGCTTCTAAAAAGATTGCAAGCAGAAGTAATATTTACACATTGTTGCGAGTGTTTCTTCCTCCAAAGGAGGGCACGGCGTAACATGTTTGTTTGAGAATCACTGCGTTGTGGAGTTCAAACTGAGCTCAATTTAGAAAAAAAGTTTGGTTTGCAGAATTCAGAGCACAGGTCGCGCTGTAGCACAATATATGAGTTAAAATAATACATTCTGATTTCAAGGAGTGTTACAGAAATTTTAAGGCACAAAAAGCTTTTAGTAAATAAATTTCAGGATCATACTGTGCATGAGTGGCCAACCAAAACAATCTAGCTCTTACAGCAGCCCTGCAGCTTCTATTCTCTGTCAAGGACAGGACCAACCGCTGTTTAGACACTGCTACAGACATCAAACGAAACACGCAGCAGCCAAAACACCCACTGTGCTGCTTCCACCTCTCTGAAATAAAAAGATTGTATCCTAGGAGGGGGAACAAAAAGAAGGGAATGGAAAGATAAAGCAGCGGCCGGTGACTGGCAGGCTGCCTCCTGTAGATTTAAAATGATCCAACAGAAACTCTCAGAGGAAGAGATGAAGCACCGATCGGTCATGAGTCAAATCAGGTAAAACAAAAGATTGTTGTAGCAGAAAGATGAGAGGATGGAGCTGTGAGAGTTCACTATCAGAATGAGGAGTCTGGCTGTGTGTTTCAGGGGAGTTAGATGATTGTAACACACCAAGTGAGAGCTAAATACCTCTTCAAGAGGAACAAAGTGCCATAATGGTTGAAACTGTCACCTATGAGTGAAGGCCAGCGTATCATGCATCTGCACTCCTGTCACTCCTCTGTGAAGCTATCAGCTCTAATGAAAGCATGTAAACACACATATCCACGTAACACCACATGTGTAAATAAAAGGGCTAGCATTCTTAGAAAGAATGCACATCACTCACCACCTGCCAAGACGGAGTTTTACACTCAGATCATTTTATGTTGTAAAGTGATGGAGCTGTAGCCGTTTTAGTCAAATGTTATGTGCAGACGATCCGCTACAACCACGTCAAATTTTAACACCTGTACAATTGGCTGAGTTATAGCCATTTTGAATTGGACTGATTTCAAAAGATAATCAGTTATAGATGTACATCTAACCATTGCTTTCTGAAAGTTTAAATAAATTATATCCAGTGGTTGATGAAATATATTGCTAATAGACAAACAGGATTGACTTCAACAGTTATTGCTAATGTTTAAAGCCAAGATCATGCACAATAAGTAGTGTTTAAAGTATGTGTTGTGAATAAATTTTTGCTCCAATCCCACCAAATTTTAGTACAATAGCTGTAAAATTGGCTGAATTATAGCCATTTCTGTACTTTCTAAGATTGGCTGTGGCGGGCATCTTAAATTGGGTTCACTCCAAAACCTAATCAGTTGTAGATGTGCATCCAATTATTATTTTTTGAAGGTTTCATTAAAATTTGTCCAGTGGATCATGAGATATTTTGGTAACAGACAGATAGAGCACACCCAAACATCCCAGCACATCCAAAAATACCTTCTTACCGTCTGTTTAAAGCTGCCCCGCTCCTCCAGGGTGAGGGTATCAGCTTTGGCGATGACGGGGACGATGTTCACGACTTTGCTGAGACGACTCATGAACTCAACATCCAGAGGCCTCAGACTGCAGGATCACAAAAAAACTTGGGTCAAAATATTTTCTTTTCTTCTCTTCCATGGGACAAAGAAAGATGTTCTGCTTCAGGCAATTAGAGAACTCCTTTTGTTAGGAATTGATGTAATAAAACAGAATGACCACTAGAGGGCAGAGCAGACCATCATCATTGCCTGCTCTGGGTTTACAGTTTCATTCTCCTGGGTGTCATTTCAGTAAACTGTAGAGAAACCTCTATTTATTTAGAGTTAAAATTTAGTATAGTTTTGCTACAGCATCTCTTTGTTTTACATTTTTTAAAATTGTACTGCTTCAGTTAACTCCAAACTAATTTAAATAAAACTAGCATTCTTTGAAGAAATATATATTGCCTGGGACATTGCATGCCAAACTTTTAAACAAAGATTTTGTGTGATTTGCTGGAATTTCATTTGTTAGCATTTCATCGGGATGACTCTAAACTATCACCACAAATTTCATCTAAATATCTGTAATGTGGACTGAGTTATAGCCATTTATGTGTCCACTAAAGCTGACTTACTATGACAGCCATTTTCAATCAGGTTGACTCCAAAAGTTGATCAGTTGTGGATGTGTATTCAATGATTACTTTCAGAGAGTTTTATAAAAATGTATTCACTGGTTCAAGTGATATTTTGCTAACAGACAGAGTTGACTATCAGTTAATGCCAAAGTCTGGCGTGATTTGTTAGCACTCAAAGTATGTGTTGAGGATGACTTTCAGTTATTCCCAAAGCAATTTTGAACTCAATGTCTGTAAACGTGACAGAGTTACAGCCATTTTCGTGTTTGCTAAAGTTGTTTAACTATGGCGGACATCTTGAATTAGGCTGACTCCAAAAGTTAATCAGCTGTGGATGTAAATACAATAATCATTTTTTCAAAGTTTTATTAAAATAAATCCAGTGATTCATAAAATATATTGCTAACAACCAACCAACCAAC
>JAOXNZ010000155.1:1885838-1901902 GCA_028566095.1 Kryptolebias brasiliensis
AAATATATTGCTAACAACCAACCAACCAACCCCCCCACCCCCCACACAGGCATTACATTACATGATTGTTCACCTTTCATAGCAGTGGACAATAATAAAGGCATGAATACTTTTATGCTTTTATTACTGATGGATTTAAGAAAGGTTTTCACTTCCCCTCCTTCTACAAGCTACACTAATGGCCATTGTAGTAATTAGATTATTTGTCTTTAAACTCTGTTCTGTTTCCATGTTAGTTTTTTTTTTTTCTTCCTTGTCTCAGTTTTGCCTTCAGCTGATCCTCCGCACAGACTCCCATCATGCAGTTTGCTCTGCCCTCCAATTAGCCTCAGCTGAGCCAAGCCAGCCTGCTTCATTCAAACTCCCAGGGGCGGATGTAGAGGGAAGGCCCCGCTTGTTCTCCACACAGAGTGACAAGCGTATCGAAACAGGATGCAACACTGGTCAGCATGTGTTACATCAAGCATGGAAGGAGGAATAGATAAACAGCTGCCCAGAGTTAAAGTCAGCTGAGTGACGCTGAGCAAGTCATGAAGCAAAAGCTTGAAGGGGCAAAAAGAGTACAAATGCAGAGAGAAAACAGAGCAAACATAATCACAATTAGGCACATGAAAACATAAACCTATAGGTAATACTTTTATTAGTCAGTGTTTTTCCTCATCTTATTATACAAGAGCATGAACTGAATACATGTAGAAACAATAACACAAGCAAACGGGCTGGATCATCGGCATGACTGAGCATTCATTTATACTTCAAATCCTACATATGTGTCTCGTCACATGAACATATGCTGCACTGACAATAATTTCACTATATAATGTACAACCCCAATGATGACAAAGCTGGGACATTTTGTAAGATGTAAATAAAAACTGAATGCAATGATTTGCAAATTTCTTAAACCCATATTCTATCCACAATGGAACATAGTAAACATACCAAACAACATACGCTCCCATCAAGACAACATCTTTTTATAGGGAAGGTCTTGCATATTTTAGCTAGACAATGCTAAACCGGATACAGCATCCTTTACAACAGCCTGGCCTTGTAGTGGAAGAGTCCACGTGTTGAACTGGTCTGCTTACAGTCCAGAGATCTCACCAGTTAAAAATATTTGACACATCATCAAACAAAAAGAATCTGCAAAGAAGACCAGGACTGTTAAATAGCTAGAAACCTACATTAGACAAGAATGGGACAACATTCCCTCCAAAACCTCCAGCAGCTGCTCTCCTCAAGTCCTAGATGCTCAAAGACTGCTGGTAATGCTTTACAGTGGGATGCATGGCCCTGTCCCAACTTTTTATTTTATTTTAAATGTGTTGCTGCCATCAAATTCAAAATGATGTTGTTCCCCCCCCCAAAAAATAGTAGAATTTCTTAAACATTTTATATGTTTACTATAGTTAATTGTGACTAAAACATGAGTTTTTGAGATTTGCACTTTCAACAGAAATATCATACTGTTTCTGAAAGAATAACTATGTAACACCAAATGGAGAGCTTTGTGTAAAGGTTTACAAAATAGTGTTTGCATGAATCGCTATTAATTTTTTGAGATTGAAGTTCTTTTAAGATGGCAGCAATCTGCTTGGGTCTTGGCCTCGCTTGGACTAACAGTTACTTTGTCAGAATTAAACTCAATTTCTCCAAAATGAGGTAATTGAAAGAGCTATCTGCAACAGGTAAGATATTAGTTGTTTATATGAGTACTTGATCCAAACAAACTCTTCAGCAACTTAACTGTAACATGTCTCACTCTGAATAAAATTACAATAATCCATATGCGTTAACCATGCTTTAATTCTGAAAGTATGTCAGGCCCAAACATGTCTTTGTTTTCCCGCTTCTTCAGGTTGGCTGTGAGAAAGACGTTTACATTTCGGATTCCAAAACAAATGGGAACGCAAACCCCAACTCACAACGAGAAGAGACACTGAAGGGTGCAACCGGCTGCAGCTGTATGTAAGCTGATACACAAATACACTCAGGACATCTACGCATGTGTCAGCATGTCTGCAGCCCACTTCTGTCCACTACCTGCACCCTGTTTGACACAAGTACACACACACTCTAAAGCAGCAGCTGTGGAGCCATAGGCAGATGATGAGGAGGGCTGTCAGACAATGGGGCAACATGTCGCCCCCTGATCGTACAGAGAACCTGTTTTCCAAGTGGACAGCTGTTGAGCTGAGGTGAAGCAGCAGTGGGCAGGTTTGTCACATGGGTCTGTGGTGACGAGCTTATTGTTTGCAACTGGTGCTTAAACAGTGTTTTTATTTGTGGTCTTCTACTGACACAGAGGTTTGAAATAAAACTACACAATCTGTAAACAACTTTTTTTTCCCTTTTAATTTTCCTTTTAAAGTCTCTGATTTAAATGATGGTTATTAACATGCAAAGCACACAGGGAGAGAATAAGTTCCACTTAAACTTATCAGAGTAGGAAGTGAAAAAGAAAATTCAATGGAAGACGTGTTCAAGAGCTCTGCACACACAGGTGGTAAAAGGAGTTTCTCAGGAGCCTCAACTCATCTTAGCAATAGTTTTAGACAAAAGTAAAGCACTTGGTCACAAGGATGCAGGGTTTTTAAAAAAAAGTGGATTCTTACCAGTGGCCAGTGGGAGGGATGAAGTATATGCAGCAGTGCACCCTGGAGTCTGGGATCCTCTTCTTCCTGTTGATGTTGATCTCCTCCTGAAGGTAGACTTCATACTGGTCGTTGATGAACTTCATAATGGGCTGCCAGCTAAAATGGGCAAGTTCAGAAATGAGAAACCAATGAAAACCTCCTGCTTACTGTTACTCAGAACAATTACAGTAATAAACTCCTTTATTTGGTTTAAATACAGAATTTATTTGTGTTTTGTAAAAACAAAGATGAGTTTGAGAATTATTTCTTGCAGAATGACCTATGCATGAAACATAACACGCTTATGTAAACAAAAGGATCAACACAAATCCTCCAGAAACCCTCAAAGGGAGAGTTCAGATCTTTTGAAGTGGAGTTCTGTGGAAAGTTATGAACAATTAACTTACTTGTAAAGAGCTCTTTGAACGACTTCAGTTTGGAGAAAAAGATTAATTCTGACAAGACTGACAAGCTATTGACAACCCAGGGTCCAGTCCAGGAAGCAGAGTTGTAGTCCTACACATCTCACTGCTGCTTCTCCTTTGTTACCAAAACCAATTTTACTTGTTATATATCATCCACCAGGCCCTTATTCTCAGTTTTTGTCTGAATTCTCTTTTTTTTCTGTCTGACTCATTATTGAATACTGATAAAGTCATAATAGTGGGGGATTTCAATATTCATGTAGATGTTGAAAGTGACAGCTTAAACGTAGTAAACTATCACTTAAAAATGTCATAGACTCAACTGGTTTTACCCAAAATGTCCACAAATCTATTCATTTTCTTCATCACATTCTTGATCTGGTTCTGACATATGACATAGAGAGTAAGGACTTAACAATGCATCCTCACAATCCTGCTCTGTCAGATCATTTTTTAATAACCTTTGAGTTTACATTGACTGACTACACAGCCACAGAGAGTAGATTTCATTATAGTAAATGTCTATCAGAGAATGCTGTGACCAAATCTAAAGAATCTCTTCTGTATTATTTTGCCCTGTCTTGCAGAGTAATACAACAGAGAGCAAAAGTCTTCAGTTGATCCAAAATGCTGCTGCCAGAGTTCTGATGAGAGTTAGGAGGAGAGATCATATTTCTCCAGTTTCAGCTTCTCTCCATTGGCTCCCTGTCAAATTTAGTTTCTGAAATATTCATAAAATCTGTGCAGTGGTTCATGAAATATGTTGCTAAGAGGCAGAGTTGACTCCAATAGTTAATGGCAATGATTTAAACAAAGCTCTTGGGCAATCTGTTAGCACCTTGAGGATGTGATGGGGTTCCGTTTTAGCTACTACTGCTCCAAATTTTGTGTCAATATCTGTAAAATTGACTGAGCTACTGTCATTTTAGCATTTCCTAAAATTTATTAGGGGAAGACAAAAAATAAATCGATCAGCTGTGGCAGCCGCCTTAAATTGGGTTGACTCCAAAAAGTAATCAATTGTAGATGTGAATGAAATGATTACTTTGAGAGTTCCTATAAAATCTGTCAAGTGGTTCATGAGATATTTTGCAAACACAGACACAGGCAAAAATATTATGGAACACCTTTCACCTTTCAGCAAGAGAGCAGAAGCTAAGTATAAGACTTTCAGAGCAAACTGGGGCAGAACAATTGAACTAGAATAACTATGTAATGTGATATTGATGGCAGGGTAAAGGTTTGTGAAACCATCTACTTTGTTTTTGGCCCTGCTCGAACTAGCCCTTAGCTCTTCAATCCAGTCAGAATAAACGGTTTCTCTAAACCAAGGCTGTTCTAAGCGCTATCTACCACAGGTAAGACATTAGTTGTTCATAACCTTTCCACAGAATTAAAAAAAAACTCTAGACAATCCCTTCAATGTTGCTACTTCTATAGTTTTGATGATCCCATGTGGTGAATGAGTAACAGCACCAGAGCAGTGAGGGAAGTGACTTCACTCACCAGTTTTCATTATTGATTTGATCTCCAAAGCCCGGTGTGTCGATGACTGTCAGCTTCATCCTCACTCCTTTCTCCTCAACGTCTAAACGAAGATATTTATTAGTCTTTCACAGAACGATTATGACAGAGGAAAACACACATGCTACATTGATATTAGCACCATGTCTGCAAAGTGTATAGGCTGCCGGCAGCTAAACATGAACATAGGCCTACCGTGACTGATGGACTTGATCTCGACCGTCTTGGGGATCCTCTCCTCTGGGTCAGACTGCACTGACTTATTACGGCTCACCTTGGATTTAAACAGTGTGTTCATCAGAGTGGACTTCCCCAGGCCGCTTTGCCCTGATCACACACACACAAGCATGTCAGATTCACAGGTGTTTCAAATCCTCAACATGCAAAGATAAAAAGTCTCTGAAAACTTTCTGCTTAACAAAACTGAAAAAGACTGCACCATATGGACATGACATTAGCCCCAACGTAATGGTCGTACTGTGAGTGTGTATGTGCATTTTTGGGACCAGATGCATAGCAGGAACCTGTGGGGGGCCTAAAGATGGATACCACAGACCACACAGACAAACGATAGCCCACAAGGCGATGAACTCCCATGAGTCGTGTCTGTAGTAATGCAAATTGCTACTGAACATGGTTGTCTTTATGATTAACTGTAAAACAAACAGAGATTCCAGGTGTTGAGGGAAGCAGTGAGGCACATCAGGACTATGTGTTACTTCAGTCTTGTTTCATTCTGATGGTTGTAAAAATGGCTGCTGAAATCACAAGTTCAATCATAGTAAAAAATAAGAACATCAATGTTTTCATTTAGCTCTAAATGCACTGAAAATTAACTTGATGTTACTGAAAACAATATTTTGGATCTTTAGAAAATGCAGTCAATTTCACATTACATGTATGTTTTTTTTTAACTTTTTAAATTTATTTTTGGGATTGGAGTTTCAAAACAGCAGTAGTCCACTTTGGTCTTGGCTACAGTTAGGGTAGCCATTGGAGGCCCTCAATGCAATGCCATGAAGACCGGTCAAAATAAATTTTATGACAGTAAAAAACTAAATCAGCACACGATTTTTCAATTAGATGGTTAATGTGACCTTAAATTTAAAAGCAAAATTTGTGAATGGTTTTCAACCACCACGTTGAACTTATCTGTTTTATTTTCAACCAGAGGTCTGAAGAAACAAACTTGCTCTGGTTTTATCAGTGCAAAGGTGCAAAAACTGCTGTTATTTTTTCATCTTAAAACGGCATCAGTTCATGGAAACTTTTCACATGCACTCATATCATGCACAAACGCCTTCACGAATCAATATGAATCTTTAACAGCACAGCCTGCTTTACCTTAGTACTGCACTTAATTATAATTTACATCAGCTTTGTTTCAGAAATAACTTTTACACAAACTCAGCACCTTCATTTCCATATTTCATTTTTCCCCCCTGTCTGCAGCCCCTGTGGGCTCAACTAGAAATTTTCTGAGCTGCCAGGTCCTCTGTTACACCCAGGGACAAACGTGCTCTTTTACACCAACTTCACATTCAGTCTACTCAATATATTCACTCACAAGCACATGCTCATATTTTCTTTGCCTCAGTCACTGGCACACACACACTCACATACACATACTCCAACTTCTTAGCTGAGGTCAGCCGGTTGAGGGGAGGCATTAGGAAAATGAATTGTCTGAATGCCAAGAGACCACAGGGACATGACTCACAGCTGTCCTGACCTTTCATATCCTTACTCTACTTCTGTGAGCCTACAGAAACTTTTTTTCTTTCTGGTCTGTACCATCTTAATATCATTTATGCAGCTATTTTATACATTACCATAACAGACTAGGAAGAAGTGATTTACACAGCAGGGATGAACACTTCATCAAGCATCCCTGTTAAGCATCCACATGTAAAGGAATTGATTTCTCAATTCCCTGCAAAGGAATTGAGAAATTCTTCTTTGAGGTTTTTAGACCAAACCTAAAAGACAAGTCAGTACCAGTACCACAGCAATAAACTGGACTCAAATGATGCACAGGTAGTTGCAAAGACGCGACTCCAAAGAACTTTCAGCGTAACTTTTGTGCTGTACATCAAAGCTTCCTCTAACAATAAGAATACAATCCCTTTACTCAGGTTTTAAGTCCCTGTTCTTCTTTTTTACCATCAGCTGCTGCCTGCAGAGTACTTTCAACAGTGTTACACAATAATTTATTTCACTACTCAAGTTTTATTTGTCCTCGAGGTGTCAGAGTGCTGCAAGTGGATACATGTCAGCTTTAGGCAGAGGTGTGCAGTCTGACTGCAATAATAAAAATTGGGGTCTGTGGAAAAACTCTAGACTTTACTTTCTTTTACTGTCACTACTGAGTGCCCCTGCAGTGTTAGCTTTTTATGTGCTGAACTATAAACAATCAGACCTTGAAGTTGTAGTGTCTGAAGCAGAAAAAAGCCCACAAATTCAAGTGGTGTTGATTCTACCTATGATGGTTTGATAATTGATAATTTCACAGCATCTCCATGTTTGAGTCTACATTTTCATGAGCCATTACTGTATTAATATGAACACTAACTTTCATGGACGTGTGCTTCAGCTTGTCAGACTAATCATCAATGTGTCCCACTCTCAGCCTTACAGCCTCTTTTTGTTCACTTGAGTGACTTTGTTTGTTACAACATGGATAAACACACAAAAACAGAGTGCCTGGCAACAAGTTGGCTGGCCTAAAAAAATACATTCAATAAAATATTTAAGAGTGATCTCACTTTAAAACTGAACTGTGGGTAACAGTAAACAGGCTGTAGCAGCTGCTGCTGCATCTTCAGTTTCCTTATTGGTAATCGATTAAGTATGTACAGCAATGGTTGATTGCCAGTTTTTACAAGTGGCCAATATCAGCAGATTAAAATCGACTGGCCGATTAATCTGTCTATTGCTAGCTCTGAGTCACACATTTGAGAGTTTCAACACCTTCAAGCCCACTTGGATTCATCGCTGTTAGTTTAGTTGTTTTTGCCAAACCTGACAAGACGTCAAGTTCAGGCTCAAGTTTTGTAGAAAGCCAGACAGTCAAGGTTACTACAGTGGGAAAATAATTATTTGATCCCCTTCTGATTTGGTAAGTTTGCTCAATTACAAAGACATGAAAAATCTATTTTTATGGTCATTTCATTTAATGAGGAGAAACAGAATATCAACTAAAAATTTAGAAAAACACATTATATAAAAGTTACAACTTTTCTTTAGGGGAAGAAGTATTTAATCCTCTACAAACCAGACCGAATTGTAGCTTCGACAGATTGCTTATGTGCTCATTTGACACACAGGTCGCAATCAGTCCAATCAAGCCAATTACAGAAACTCCCAATCTCAACTTGTTATGCGTATAAAGCACACCTATCCACAGAATCAATTTCTTCCATTACAACCTTTCCCTCACCATGGGTAAGACCAAAGAGATGTCAATGGACATTTGTGGCAACATGGTAGATCTGTACAAGGTTAGACAGAGCTACAAGACCATCAAGAGGAAACTTGTTGGGAAGGTGACAACTGGTGGTGCAAAGAAATATAAAATGATCATCAACCTCTCTTGGTCTGGAGCTCCACGTCAGATTTTGCTTCATTGGGTTAGAATGATCATGAGAAAGGTGAGAGATCAACCCACAACTACATTGGAGGAGCTTGTTAATGACCTGAAGGCATCTGGGACCACAGTCACCAAGAACATTATTGGCAACACACTATGCTGTAATGGATTTGTTGCAGCACCCACAAAGTCCCCCTGCTCAAGAAGGACTATGTACAGGCCCATCTTAAGTTTGTCAGTAAAATGGTTTAGAGAAGGTTCAGCAGAAAATGCTGTTGTCAGATGAGACCAAAATAGAGCTCTCTGTCATCAACTTAGCCCACCAAGTTTGGAGGAAGAGAAATACTAAGTATAACCCAAAGAACCCCATCTCAACAGCCAACCATGGAGGTGGAAACATTATGCTTTGAGGCTGTTTTGGGCCAGAAGATGAGGCCATGTACAATAAAATCTTGGATGAGAGCCTTCTTCTCTCAACCAGAACACTGAAAATGGGTCATGAATGCCAATGACTCAAAATATACTCCCAAGGCAGCAAGAGAGAGGGTAAATGAAGAAGCACATTAAGGTCAAGTAGTGGCCTAGCCAGGCTCCAGACCTCAATCCTACAGAAAATCTGTAGGAGTTGAAACTCCGAGTTGCTAAGTGGCAACCAAGAAACCTAAAGGATTTAAAGAGTTTATGTTAAGATGAGTGGGCCTTCTTGAGATGTGTGCAAACCAAGTCAAAACTACGAGACATGTCTTATTGTGTGCATGCCAACAAAAGTTTCTCCACAAAGTAATAAGCTGTTTTGCTTGAGGATCAAACACTTATTTCACTCAATGACCTGCAAACGTTTATATAATGTGCGTTTTCTGGATTTTTAGTTATTGTGTCTCTTCTTATTAAAACAAAATTACCATAAAAATAGAGACTGTCCATTTCTTTGTAAGTGAGCAAATGTACTAAATCATCAGATCAAATTATTATTTTCCTGATTGAATGTCCTCCTACAGATTTGAATCAAAGCAGCTTCTTTTTAGGTAATGACTAAATCTTATATGCAATTATTAGTGAACTTGTGGGACACAAGGTTGGGAATCTGAATTAATTTTTTCATTAAATAATTTCATGCTCACAACTTACCCACTACCATGAGGTTGAGCTCAAAGCCTTGCTTCATGGCCTTTCTCCTCATCTGCTCCAGAATGGCATCGATGCCCACATAGCTGAAGTCGCCTGCATGGGTCTTCTCCCCCTTGCCTTGAGGACTGGGATGGTGGGGCTTGGCAGACTCGGACATGTTGCTGTGGCTCAGGCTGACCTCTGACCCTGAGAGAGGCAAAGAAAGACTAAATAAATAATGAAGACAATCTGACTTATGCACTTGTCTTGATATCTGAGCAATAAAATTAAACTGGAAGCAAAGCCTAAAGCAACTGTGCAGCGAGTTCAAATGAAATTAAGTTAACAGCAAGTTCAGTGTGAACACATTGGAGGATACTGATCTGAGCAGCTCATTTCCTGTGTGAAACAGAATATACTAGTAATAAAATCCCATTTGCATGCATCTTCACTTACATACATATATACATACAAGTTACAGTAACCTAAATTGTTAAAATAAAAGATAAAACAGGAGGGCATCTACTGCATAACAAATAAAAAGTACTCATATGGAAATTTTTACCCATGTAAAATAGTAAAACCTTTTTTTTTTTGCTCAGTCTTAAACAAACTAAGCCAAACTAGATGCAGACCTTGCTCAGAGACAAAGCAGCCAACTACAAACCAAGGCTTACCTCACTTCTTTAGGGGAAGGATTGTTTGTTAGTAGGTGAAGGCTGTGTGCCAATGCACCTACAAGCAAACTGAAACACAAACTCAGCTCTGCCAAATGTGCTAGTGTGTGCTTGCAGCAGCTGATACACTTCTCACAATGTAGGAGGAGACAACATTTCCTGTGCTGCAACAGAAACTTATAGCGTGTCAGTGGTTTGCAGTCACAGACACAATAAACCACAGACATATCTATATGAACACAAAGCTGAATGAAGACACACATCATTATCTGTCTCCAAGTGAGCAGCCTGCACTCAGACAACTAAAGCTTAACTGAAGTACTTCAGCTTCTGTTCTGGTCACTTGATTTCCTCAACACACACACTGGGGAGAATTTAAAAACACCACAACCACAAGCTGCACTGGAAGACACCACTGATGTCTTTAGCACATCTGATACAACACCCTAAAAGTACTCCAACAGGGGATGAACTGCCCTACATGACTACCAGTGCTCTTCTATTTCACACATCAAAAAACCCCTCCACACTTCCACACCCCAAAAATTCAAAGATGAATTCCTCTGAGGTATTTCCTTCTCATCCAAGACACACAGAGGAACTTCCAGAAGGAAGGGTGTACCACGCCTTCCTTAGCCTCAACAATCTACATCAGTCCTTCTAAGTTTCACTTCTTTGACAGTTTAATAGCTAACTGATGAAGTGTGATATGGCACCACATATAGCTCACCTAAAACTTAAAAAAAAATCCTGTTCATTAATCAGTAAATGACCACTTAATAAGGTTTGATTTTTCCCAAACTCCAGATGCAGTTTCCCTTTTACGACATTCATTTTATCAGGAAGAAAAGCAAACGTGACATTTCTGGAGTAGCACGCAATCTATAATGTAATGTTAACCTTCTGTTAGCACTACATTATAGTAAGCACAAGCTGATTTAGTGCAACATGGCTGTCCTTAAGAAACCCAACACGGGTCTACAGTCTCTTGGATGTAGTACATAAATCCTAAGGTATTTGGATTCATTTATCTTTGGCCCATCTTTGCAGATGTTTCCATCGTGTCACAAAGCATCATTTGACTGAATCCAAAAGGCACTAGAAGTTTGTTTAGACCGACAGTGAGGTTTGGTTGCTGCTACATGTTGAAAAGGGCAAGTAGCACAAACAGCACTCTGCTATCCGCCATTATTGTTGATCTTCTCATCCATATGCAGAACAGCTTTTGACTGCAGCCATCTGTGGTGCGCATTTGCGATTTCACACTACTGCAGGGGGTCTCCCAAAAATCTCCACTCTGAGACCTGGGTTCAGAAAGCTTCGGTTTCAGATAAAACAAGCCCTGTTGTCGTGTAGACAGATGGCTGAACAGCAGCAGAAAATCCAGTACCAAGACGAACCAAAATCAAAAGAAATTGAGCACATTTGAGGGGGGCTGGATTCCAGAGAAACTGCAGGTCCTACAGCAGTGAGAGACATGCTGGGTGAAAGAAGTTCACTTCTTCAAGTATAAACTTTATAAGAAGTATTAAGTTTGTGAAAATAAGATTTTGTTAGCAGAAACCTTGGAAAATTCAGAGAGTTGAAAGTTGAAAAAAATCTCATTGCCTGTGTGGGAATTTTTTTTGCACATTTCATCTATGGTGTACAATGAACTGCTACTAAAAGTTACAGCACACTGTTCCTGACTGAGCTGCCCATACTTTTTGCATGGGGTTTTCTCCAAAATTGTGGGAAGAGTAGTGAACTGAAGATTGTGAAGTAAAAAGAAGAAAAACTAGCAAATAGTAATAAGGGTGCTTTGATGCTTCTGCATTGGCACCTTTAAATGATGAGACTAAACCTCTAGATCATGACTTTAGAGATGTCTAAGAAAATCCTACAAAACGGTTCTTTAACCAGACAGATTCAACAGCTGCAGAACGACACATGGAGCTGAATGTTGTTTGAGAAACTGACACAAGCAGGTGCATCATGGGATACATACTGTCCCTTTAATGGAAAACCACGGTCTCTGATCCATCTAATCTGGCCTTTTAAACAATCAAAAAGGAAATAATGCTGTAAAAACAGGTGTTGTGAATGAAGATAAAACAAAAGGCCATAGATTTTCTTTTTCTTTGCTTCATCAAACACAAAAGCCCCATTTAAGGATTAGCTGATTTTAGAGCTTTATTTAATGAATGAATGGATAAGATGAGTTGAGGCCTTTTTTGCATGAATGGATAAATCCCATCAAAGAGATTATTTCAGTCACTAGTCATTTATTTTTAAATGAAGGCAGTCATGGGAAATATTTCATGTTTTATTACGGTTTGCACATTTTTCTCTAAAAAGTCTTCAGTTTAAATGTTGATGTAGCTTTAATGAGTCTTTTACGAGTCTGTCACTCATATGGCCCTCTGTAAAAATGAGATTTTTGCTGCACGTTTTATCGAGTATATGCGTGGCTTCCTGTTTGTTGCTGAGGACTCTCAAGCCGACAAACCACATCATTTCCTTTTGGCTTAAACGGTTTATGTAGATTAAAAGTAGTTTTGCAAGCTGATTTGCAAATGAGAATCACTTTATTCTCTACATTAAGCATTACTTAGGACAACAGGTGTCTCCTCAGTGAGAATACCTCCTATGATCTTACACTCATGCTACTCAAGTTTAAACACTTTTTTACAAAGGCTACAAAGGTGCATTTGAATTTGTGTTTTAAAAAGTCTGAAACAAAAATAAATTCAAAGTATTTAGGCCCCAAAATTTAAGGAAAAGCTTTGTTAAATCTGCTAAGTGTGTCCTTTCCTTTGTAGGCAGGTGATTCTCACTGCAATGCAGTATTACAATTGCAGTATAGTACAACAAAGCAAAGAAATGGTCCTATGTCAGTTATTGAGACTAATTATTATCTGCCTAATAAAAACTGGCTGCTCACAAACAGGTGTTGGTTTAAAATTGAAAAACACATTCATAAAACCTGTCTCACAATTAATAAATAATAAGCAAAAATGAGGCATATTGCAAAACTTTTAAACATGCCAGCAGCAGGTATGTTTAATATTCTTTCAGTAAATCAATAGTGAGCAACAAAATGTATTTTACACATTATAAAGAATAAAACACAAGCTAACTTTTTTCCTGGAATATTATGTGATTCACATTGCTTTAAACACATTTTCAGAGTGTTTGTTGCTGTTTACGCCAGAGCTGCTGCAGTTCTCCTCCTGAACTGTAGGTGTCGCTGAAGTGAAAATACAGCTCAACATCAGGAAGTGCAGCCAGAAGAACTGTCTGTTATAAGAAATAAAGAAAGGGAATCTGTTCTTTATACACAAACAGATCTACATTTTTCTGTCTTTTTTTTTTATAAAAGATGCCTGTGTGTCAAAACAAACCTGATTACTGACTTTTAATTAATAAACAAGATCAGATTTTATTGGTACCAAGACTTAATAAACTGATACATCTAGATTTAATCTCAAAACTCTGTTGGTACTCTTCTGATCTACTGATGCAGTGGCATTGGGCATGTTGCCATCTGTAAGTCGGTATGAAATGGTTAGCATGCTTACAAATAACCATTGAATTCTACGCAAATACAAAACTTTAGAAATTATTCACATAAACCATTAGTAAATTCAATTTTTGAGATTACCATTTTAAAGTAGCAGCCATCCACTTTGGTCTTGGCCCCACTCGGACTAGCCATTAGCTCATGAATCCATTTGGAACTAAACTTTTTTGTCCAAACGTAGGTCGTTCAATGCCAGTGATGCTGGTAACATCTGCAGGACATTAATTTGACACTACAATTGTGTATTATGCTTTTTTCTCTGTCTCTACTTATCATAACCATTTGAAAGGATTAGGAAGATTTAGATCAGTTTTGGAACATGAACCACAGTCCTAAAATGTCCCTAAATCTATCAAAGCAGAAGAAAACACCAGTACAGAACCCCAGAGAGCAGAAAACACTAAATTGCTTTTCTGAAGCCTACTTTTGTTGCAGCAGTCTTCAAAAGATTCTAAGAAGAGATTTCATTCGGATTTAAAACCATTTAATTGAAAGATGTTCCCCACCGTCCTGCAGCAACATTTCCCTACGCTGACTTGTAGAATGACCTCCTGCACAACTAAGACAATGTTTGCCTTTATTCAGAAACAGTTTTCTGTTTACTATAACTGAAAATCCTCTCTTCATACCACATCCAGCAACATCTCAACACTCTGCTCTCAAGCCATTCATTAAAGCCACATCAGGAACATCCGACTCTTCATTTAATGGTAACAGAGTGAAACTTGACCTCGCGATCGTCAGAAACAAAGCCGTCGCTGTCTTCTTGAAAAGGCTCATGAAACCAAAGATTCTTGCCCTCAATTGATTCAAAAATGAGATCTGCTTAGAACTATAACAACATTTTTTTTCTGTTTCATTCCATTTAGTTCTGATAGAGCTCTGTGTTTGTGGAGAAGAGGGGGAACAACGACAAGAGATAATGGAAACAGACACAGAAATCACGAATGTGTTCTAATCTTGAAAACAATATGTTTTCACGTCTGTATTTTGTCAGTATAGAAGTCCTGCAGTTTTGAACTGCATCAAGCTGCATGGCTGATGTTCAACTCTAAAAGGAAAATTATTCTAAAATCCTACAGCTGTAATGAAAGAAATGAACACAAAAACTCACATCAAAATGTTGAAAGTCTGTAATTCAATTAAAAGGTCTAGCATTTTTTGATGGAATTTAGATTACCCGCTGCATTTCATGCTAGAGTTTTAGACTAGGATCATCTTGTGAAAAATGATGAAGTTGCCTTTTTGTATTTCCAAAGGTCAGCTGGGTCTGGCAGCCATTCTACATTAGATTAACTCAAAGAGTTAATCAGTTGTAGATGAACATTCAGTGATATTTTCTGAAGTTTTCATTAAAATTCAACCAGTGGTTTATGAGATATTGTGTTAACAGAATTGACTCCAAATAGTTATTGGTAAAATGTTAAAGATCTTGCACAATCTGTTCGCACTCAGAATGTGTGTTGGGGATCAGTCTCAGCTACAACCACAACAAAATTTAGATTAATACCTGTAAAACTGAATCAGTTGTGGCCATATTTTTTTTCGTTTTAAGGTCACTTGGCTTTGGCAGCCATTTTGAATCAGGTTGACTCCAAAACTTAATCAATTTTAAATGTACATTCAAGGATTACTTTCTAAAGGTTTCTTTCAAATTTGTCCTTTAGTTCATAAGATATTTTGGTAACAGACACACACATGAACACAAGCACAGACATGGGCAAGAACACTATCACCTAGCTTAGCCTTTCTTTGGCAGGCAATAATTAAGCAGGTTTAACAAATCTGCATTTCTGATGAAATCTGCAGAACTTCATAAAAAAGGTTTGGATCACAAAATAAGAACACTTCTTTAAGTCAGCTGAGTTATTAAAAAAAACAATCCAGTATGTACTCAGCAACACTACATTTAGCCAAATATTGGGTAACTAAATTTATTATTTAAAAACTTTGTTTTCTTTCAATAATAAAGTCATTTTCTCATTGCGGCATTTGATTTCCTTCTCCTTGAGTTGGAAACTTGTTCAGTCCTTTCTTAGATCAGTGGTCTTCAACGGTTCAGCACAGTGAGCCTAAAGAAAGTTTTCTTTAGCAAAGGTCCAGATTATGTATTTTAAATTATTTTTTAGTGACAGCCATTCTAGTTTTCTTCACTCACTGTATTGTTTTTTTCAGGCCTGTACCTCTCTGTGGGCTGGCAGCTTCTCTCTGCAGAGACGTAGACGTAGGAATTACCGTAAATGCTAGAAAAGCTGTGCTCCCTGAATTAAATAATGTAAAACTGAGAAAATGCACACAAGTTTAAAAAGTATATACATTTTAAAAATAATAATTTAATTCTACTGAGATTTAACAACTGATGTGGGTCCAGATAAGACTTCCTTTAGACCCAGATCCAGACCACGGTCCGTCAGTTGGGGAACCGTGCCTTAGAGAGTTGCGCTGTTTATCTGTACTTCTACTCAGGCACTGGTATGGACAGATCTGAAATACTGCATGCTATCTGAATTATCTGTTATCATTTTAAAAACAGGAAGCTAA
>JAOXNZ010000155.1:1901932-1914625 GCA_028566095.1 Kryptolebias brasiliensis
CCCCCACTTCCCCCAACATCTTTCCTTTCCTTTGTAAATGTGTTTCTTGGTTACGTTCCTTTATTCCCCCCACTCTTCCCCTCCCTTCATTAAACTGGAGATGACATTTCCACTGGCCCTTTGGTGGCTCCCTCTAAAGAGGAAGAGATCATTAAGCTTAATGTCTGCTGCTGTCTGGAGTTGGATTGATAGTCCAGCAAGAGGAAAGCAAAACCAGAGTCGACTGACGCTCATAAATGTGTCACATGAAAGCTGAATGAATATGTAGTCCCTTTTTTCAGTTCATGGAGGAATTTTATAAGCCTTGTCAGGGAAAAATACAAAACTTAAACTGACAAATGCATTTAAAAGATATGACTTTTTTAAAGTTTCAATAACCAAATGCAGCAAACTCTCTTCAGGAATGCCTAACAGCTCTAGTTTTGAACAGTGTGTAGTGTACATTGGGTAATAAACATTTACCAAACAAACTAAACCTCAGATAATACATCATCCTTCAGTGTCAAAGTAATCTACTGCTGTAGTGAGTTGGGCACCAACCAGCAACATGTCAGCAGTAAAACAGGTCTGGCAATCAGTACTTGGAGTTTCATCATATAAATCATTCATTCATTTCAGGTCAATCATTCTTTGAAGGAATGCATATGGCTGGCCCCCTTTCATGCAAGAGTTTTAAATTAAAATCATCTTATGATGAGAAATGACAGAGTTACAGCCTTTTGGTTAAAACTGGATCATAACATTATGCTTATTCTCATGTGATCTTGCGTGATATATTGGAGTATGTGTTGTGAACGACTCTCAGCTACTACCACATCAAATTTTAGCTCAATATCTGTAAAACTGGCTGAGTATAGCCATTTTTGTGTAGGCTAAGGTTGATTAGCTACTGCCATGCCAAATTTAGAAATTAAGACTCTTCAGTGGTTCATGAGATATTTTGCACAGGCAAAAACACTGCTTTGCCTTCACCTTTGGGCAATAACAAATATAAGACAACTTTGAACCATCAGCTGTCACAGGTCTTTGGTCAAAGAAGTGTTTCAGTGATCATGTCAGAGGCAACAGGTCAACAATGGAAGGGCAATGACAAAATTAAATTAATAAAAGTGATCAAGTTAAATAGCATGATGACTAATGTTAAAGTTCCTCATGTCAGAGGTTTGTTTACACCCTGTAAAGCTCTAAAAAAAGGCCAATCAAAAATCTGAAGGGAAGTATTTTTCTTAAGATGGCTTCACATTGTTGTATTTCTTCCCCGATAACATCCTTATCAGGCATATTCATGCTGTACATGTGGTTATTTGTATTCAGTTGTCTCTCACTTCATCCCGCAAAGATACCTTAAAGTCAAACATATGTTTTGGTTTATAATTCCACAATGTCTGTTCTTGTAAGTTATTGAAGATGTGAGGCCAACGATGGCACAAAAAGAAATTGGCATTTAAAAAAGGAAATCCAAAGAATGCCACAGGCTGCCTTCATCTGTCAGAATTGTCGTTTGCGATGGCCTCTGGAGAATGTAACCCTTGGCCTCATGTGGAGCAAAGCAGATGGTGCTGCTCTGTATTGAAATGCAGCTCTAAAGCTTCTGGTGGAGCAGATAGCTCGTCTCAAAAGACTGAAAAAGGTGACAAGAGACAAAGACAGGGAGCATCCCCGCCGAGATAAAGAGCGCCGCTGAAGATAAGTCTTACAACAATGGTGACACAACCAGAAACTCAACAACACTGAGTTTGGATCAATAGCTGGAAGCACAAAACCGAGAAAAGGAAAGTCCGATGGTGGTGCTGAGTACCACTGTGAGAGCCTGCTGACCACAGACATAACTCAAAGCTTTCGCATTTCTGAGAAACATGGAAGAGAAACTAGGAGGGTCCCACCACAGAAACAGCTAACAGCTGCAAAGGGACAGGGTATGGGGTAGAGGACAAACAGAGCCCAGAGTGCAGTAAATCAGGAACCCACTAAGTATGAAGTGGTAAAACGGGCTGACTGGTTCAAATAGTTCCATTCTGAATGTGATGCAGCAATTTTTGAGTGGAAATGAGGCGCATTACACTGTTCAGAAACGACTTTTATAGGAAAAGAGTATTTTTCCTTCACATCGCTCCATCAGGTTCAAACAAGAGAGATTTCTAAATAATTAAGTAACTTAAATTGCCCGACATAAAAATTTGGGCAATGATGTTTTTGATTGAGCGTGTACTCATTTGTCTGTCTGTTAGCAAAATATCTCATGAACTACTGGCCGTTTTTTACTGAAATACCCAGAAAGTAATTATTACATCTGCATCTAAACCTGATTACCTGTTGAAGTTAACTTGTTTCAAGTTGGCTGCCACAGACACGCAACACCAGTAAAAACAACAAAACTGATCTATTATTTTTAAGGTGGGCAACAAAATATTGAGTATTTGTGTCCATATATAATCTAAAAAACAAAGAAATATTTTGACATCATTTATTTTTTATATTATTGTTTAGCAAAACTTTAAATGTGTTGCACCTCATTCATTATACTGTTTTGGCAATCAACACTACATGATATCAACGTATTTGCATTCATTCTTATATGTGTAACATGTGACATGAAATCTGTAAAAGTACAAGAGGCTAACTGATTTGAATTTAAATACTCATGTGGTATTTGTCTACAAGCCAAAACCAAATCTATAACTTCCAGTCATAATCACTGAATCAAAAACTGATAGATGACCTATAATTGCTTAATTATTTTGGCACAGCGCTGAAGAGGAAACCACCACAGTTTTACCTCCCCCCATCTAGTGTTAACAGGGCGACAAGCTGTCAGTGCTGAGAGGACACAACATGTCTGACTTCCTCTTAGCAATGGCACACATTTAGAGCAGAAAAAAAAAAAAGAAAAAAGAAACCTCTGGGCAACGATGGGGGAAGACCGTTTTGCAGAACTGTGTCACTTCTGACTAAATAAAGCTGCCTTTTGGGAAATTTGTTTTGTGTTTTTTCTACAATCTGGAGGCAAAAATAACAAAACATAAAAAATATTAAAGGTCATCATTGAAGGAATGCATATGCCCGCAGCCTTTCATGTCAGAGTTTTAAACTAAGATAATTTTATGTTGATAAATGACAGAGTTGTAGCCATTTCGATCAAACCATGAAAACAGAATTATGTACAATGTCATGCAACATTACAAAATCTTGCATAACTTAACATGATCTATGAGCACTCAGAGTATGTGTAATGAATAACTCTGAGCTACTACCATGCCAAATTTTAGCTGACGGTCTGTAAAATTCTCCAATGTTTAGCAATTTTTGTACAGTCTAAAGTTGATTTGCTGTAGCAGCCATCTTGAACTGGGTTGACTCCAACAGTGAATCATTTGTAGATGTACATTCAATGATTACTTTCTGAGAGTTTTATTGGTTCTGTGGTTCATAAGATATTTTGCTAAAAGACAGTGCTTAAAATATGTGTTGTTGACAATGGCTCAGCTACTACCACACCAAATTTTAGCTCAATATCTGTAACTATGACAAAGTCATAGCCAATCTTGTGTTACTTAAGGTCACTTGGCTTTGGTGGCCATCTTGAACTGGGCTAAGTCTAAAAATAATCAGTTGTAGATGTACATCCAATTATTAGTCTCTGAAAGTTTCATTAAAATCTGTTCAGTGGTTCATGAGGTACAAACAAAACCATCCAAAAACAGTGTTGCTCTGCCTTCACCTTTGAAGGTGATAACAACAAAGCAGAAATTCCATGTGTAAGAAGGACTTTATTTTAGACATGTAGCTAAGGAACAATAAATACAAACTATAATGAGAGAAACAAACATTTTTAAACAGTTGTGTTGTTCACTTCCTCTCAGCTCTGCTGCCCAGAGGCAAATACTTTGGTGAGAAACACCAAAAGTGGGTTATGACTGTCCAACATGGTGGCAACAACAAGCTGAGCATAAACGGAAGTGCTTTTTCATTTAAAGAATCAAGGTTTGAAATATGCCAGCTGTAGCACATGACTCTTAAAACAATCTATCTGACATGATTAAAGGGAAAAGACGCACAAGAATCGAGAAGTATTGATTTCATGGTACTGATATAAAACACATGTAGTCAAGATTTTATCACAAGTGATTGAATTACTTTGTATCAGCAACTAAATCTGATTAGCAAGCACACAAACAATGGCTGGGGGAACTTAAGGAATAAGTGTGAGTGATATCTAATGTGTTTTGGGCACAGAATAATGCCTGCTGGGTAAACTAAAATGTCATGTTAGCTCATTTTCTAAAACAGCATGCATCGTCGGTTTTGTGTTAAAGAAAACATCCTCATGCATCTTATTCATACAGAGTTAAGCTTGAATATCGGTGAGCTGTGACTGTTGGTGACTAGTTGGAGACAGAATTGCAGAAAAATATGAAAATTTGGTACATTATTATCCCCTGAAAACAAAGAGGCAATAAAGTTTTTTGCCATGTCTGTGTGTTTGTCTGCAGTGTTAGCAAAATATTTCCTGAACCTTTTGATGGATTTTAATTAAACCCTCAGAAAGTAATCAGTGGATGCACATCTGCAACTCATCAACTTTTGAAGTCAACCCAAATTCAAGATGGCAGCCAAAGTTAAGCAACTTTAACAAACACAAAAATGGCTGTAAATCAGCCAGTTTTACAGATATCAAACTAAATTTAGTGTGGTAGTAGCTGGGAGTCATTCACATCACATGCTCTGAGCACCAACCATTTACACAGGATGTGTTTTTAAAACTGTGCTATTAATTTTTGCAAACAACTGTCTGTTATAAAAATTATCTCATGAACCACTACACAGATTTTAATTAAACACCCTGAAAGTAATCCTTGGATGTAAATCTACAACTGATGAACTGTTGGAGTCAAACCAATTTAAGATGGCCGCCACAGTCAACTGACTTTAGGAAACATGAAAATGGCAACACCTCAGTCAATTTGACAGATATTGAACTAAACTTTGGTGTGGTAGTAGCTGGGAGTTGTCCTGAACACATATTCTGAGCACTACACATTTATGCTAACATTCTGTTAGCAAAATATCTCATGCAGCACTGGACTGAATTTAAAGAAACTCTTTGACCTTACCCAACACAAAAAGGGCTATAACCCAGACAATTTTACACATACTCCGCTAATTTGGGTGCAGTAGTAGCTTAGAGTCACCCTCAGCCACTAAACATCTTACAAGGTCTCACAATATCACATGAGATTTACAAAGTTTGACCAAAACAGCTAGTACCTTGTCATTTCTCATAAGATGTTTATAGTCTAAAATTCTGGCATGAAAGGTGATGGGAAACATGCATTCCTTCAAGGATTACTAGATTTTTAATTAGTTCAGTTAGTTTTCTTTGTTATTTGTTTTATTTGACTGGAACGTTTTAACGCAGCATCCAAGCATGCAACTATTCACACATAGCAAACTTGATAAAAGTGGGCCTTGTGATGCCATCAAACACATGATCAACAAAGAATAGATTGGTTTTCAGGGCTTGAAGCGAACTAACTTTCTTCTCACCAAAGACACTTAACAGAATTAGAAGATGCCTGAGCACATTGGTTTTTCAAAAGGAAATCACATCCAAACGTTTTGGCTCTTATCCCCTGCATTAGATCAAACTGAAAACTGATTTGATGAGAGGTGAGGCTGAAGAGGCAAACAGCAGACATTTGGTTTAAAGAGTAAATCAGGTCTATTGTGATTCATTAGCTCGTTGACTCATTTTCAGATATCTGACTATTCATGCATGCTGCAGAGCAGAGAACACAATGGGGTGGGAAAGGAAGAAAGAAAAAGGAGAGGGGAGGAGGAAAGTGAGGGGGGGGGGGTGGAAGAATGGGAGTGCTGACCCCCCAAACTCTTCCCAAGGCTGAACAATGAGAAAAAGAAAAAAAGCTGATATCTTGGTAAGTATAAAGCTGTCAAGCCAAATTCTGGTCTTTCTTCAGACCTCCTCTTGAAATATGCTCAGCTTTCTCCTCCCAGCTTTAAAACTTCATTCCCAGCACACTGAAGACACCTGGGAAACTAACTCCAACATGAAGCCCCACAATAATACCCCTCACTCTGTTTCTCTTTTTATTCTTCCAAGCCTGGCTCCTCTTCCTTTCCTTAAAATCACCTCCAACTCACACAGCAAGGCAGAAAACAGACCGTTTTGATCAAAATTAACAACTCACCCAACCCTTTCCTCTCCTTTTCTTTCTTTCCTCCTCTCCCACTCTCCTTCTTTCTCAATCACAACTTCAGCTTGTGAGGCTGGACTGCCTCTGCTCACTGGCCACGCCCACACATAGTCACGTGACCACCATCCCAAGTGGACTGGAAGGGATTGAGCAGTCACACCCCTCATTCAGAGAAAGTGAAGGGAGAACTTTGTGGATATTGTATGCTGTCCTAAACCACGTGTGACTCAGTAAACCTACTTGGGAAAAAACACAGAAAATATGAAAAAAAATATATATATAAAGTGTCTCTCTGTGTACAAGTGTGTGTGAGAGAGAGATAGTTTGTATATGACAACATGGCAATGTCCTACTCTCTGGTTGTTTTCATCTGCTCTCTCCCTCCCATTTCTTTGTTTCACCAATGGGGGTATTAAATTATGTGTGCGTGTGTGTGTGTGGACATGCTGAAAAGATTTGGTCATCTTTCTCCGTACTCTCCCTGTCTGAAGTGCACAAACACACATATCAACATCCCTCTAGCTGTGGCTGACGCATGACTAAACCCATGACTAACACACAGCAGTTCTATATTTAGAGAGGTAAAGCTTAACTGTAGGAGTAATTTGTAAAGGCACTTATTTCTTGACAGTTTCTCTATGCTAGATATGCTAAGCTACTATTAGCTTAGCATAACAAGGAGTAAAGGCTGATTTAAACACTGTGTGAAGCAAAGAAAACTGCTCTCATTGATGTAGTTGCGTCACGAAAATCTTGTCATTTTGTTCTCAAAAGCTCTCAAAGCCCATTCTTGACACAAGGTCCAGGCAGACCTTTTTCTTGCAGGGGTATGTGGCAAATATTGTGTGATTGGTCAGATGATATTTTGGACATGTTTATGCAGAAAAGTAGGGAAGCTTTAATGGAGCCATTTTGCTTCTACTGCTCCATTGGCCGAGACTGAAAATACAGCCTTCCTTATGACTGTTCCAGCAAAACATGTAAAGATAGTCAAATGGTAAAGAATTTGTAGAAGGAGATATCACAGTTATTGTGCACAGAGACACAGGCGACTCTTTGTGGCTGTGGTGGCCGGGAGGAAGTACGCCTTGGCCGGGCAGCGTAGGGACACGTTCCCTTCATTTGCTCGTTATTGTGCACCGGTTGCAGAAATGATGGCGGTTTGCAAAAAACTTGTGAAAACGAATGTCTTACAACCATGTGGGCAAGAGCCAATTTCTTCAATTTTCATGGAGTACAAATCCAGTTTAAAGGCTCAGGAAGACAAGTTGTCTTGATAAAAACACTGTAAAAACTCACTGAATACTACTGTATTTACTGTATATGACCATTTCCTGGCTAGATGTGCGAGTTAGTTTACTCAATGATTGAGCATTGCTGAAATTTGAAAATGTAATGCAAATAAACAATGATATGATAATAGTTAACTGATTGTTCTGCAGTGTTAGACAATGATCTGCTATATGCCAGGGCTGGAACACCTGACTGTAAAATAATGTTTTCTTGGGTAAACAAACACACATAGTAGGAATCCAGTCACAAATTTTGCTTACAAATTTTATTTTAAGCACACATTAGCCATCAGTATGAGAAAAATATTGTGTAGATTTTGTTTCTCACTTTATGGTTTTCTTTGCCCAGTCATCACTTTGCGATGAGTTACTTTAACATGCTCCAATTTGCAAATATGCAGTTCACATAGGCCCTGTGATGGACTTGAGACCTGTCCAGGTGTACCATATTTCTCGCACAATGACCACTGGAGATAGGCGTTAGCTGTCCTGCAACCCGGAAAGAAAAAACAGTTTAAAGAAAATGGATGGATGGAAGGATGGCTACATGTTTCACATGGGACATTGATGTAAGAGACTACAGATAAACAGTGTGAATTACTACAGACTACAGGTTGTCCACTGCAAGTAAGACACTGACTGCTGGTAACAACTCCACAGAACACCACTTTAAAAAATCTGAACTATCCCTTTAACGGAGGAGTTTCTAAAAGCCTAAAAAAGTCCATCTTGACTGACTGAAGCAGTAATGGTTTCAATACTGGCAGCAAGACGAATGAAACTGGTTCCAATTCTCAAATGTTCCCTGGAAATGCATATCGGATCGGCTTCCTGTTTCCCAGCTATTCCACTAATGCAAGACAGTGCCATCAAAATGCAAAGAGAAAAAAGGCTGTAGGAATAAAATTTATGATCAAACTGAAATAACCTTTGGATCAATGAATAATCTGAGTGACAGGAACAAGTTGGTGATTCATGTCTTCCTGTGTTGATATGGTGCTACATTTTTTCCGAACAGCACGCTGGCTGGAGGTATGAGAGAGGTTTTCATAACATTCAGCAGAAACGCTTCCTTCCTGCCAGGGCTGGATGTCATGATTCTGACACTCAGCTGTGGTTTGGTTGTGAGAGTCAGTGTAGAAAACTCTGTTTCATGTGTTTCACCCAGTCTGCATATACAGTAGACAACAGGAGTTTTCATTTGCAAGCAGCAGATGAACTGATTTTCATGATATGCATGTTCAGGGATCTGATGAAAAATCTCACCTTAGGCTGGATTTAGCACTGAGTAAATTCACTTTTATTTGAAGACCTAGCATTCCTTGAAGGAATGTATATCACAAGCCTCCTTTCATGCCAGAGTTTTAGATTGAAATTATCTTATGAGGCTATGACTGAGTTCTACAAATGGATATAGCGTTCCCTCACCCGGACCTGGGTCACTGGGGCCCCACTCTGGAGCCAGGCCTGGAGGTGGGGCATGTTGGCGAGCGCCTGGTGGCCAGGCTTTCGCCTATGGAGCCCGGCAGGGCACAGCCTGAAGAGGTGACATGGGTCCCCCTTCCCATGAGCTCACCACCTATGGGAGGGGCCAAAGGGGTTGGTTGCAATGTGGGATGGGTGGTGGCCGAAGGCGGGGACCTTGGTGGTCTGATCCTCAGCTACAGAAGCTGGCCCTCGGGACGTGGAATGTCACCTCTCTGATGGGGAAGGAGCCTGAGCTGGTGTGTGAGGTTGAGACGTTCCGGCTAGATATGTGGTTGGGAGGAACGGCCCCCCTGATCTGAACCCAAGCGGTGTTCTGTTGTTGGACTTCTGTGCTTGTCATGGATTGTCCATAACAAACACCATGTTCAAGCATAAGGGTGTCCATATGTGCTCCTGGCACCAGGACACTCTAGGTCGCAGTTCAATGATCGACTTTGTTGTTGTTTCATCTGATCTGCGGCTGCATGTCTTGGACACTCGGGTGACAAGAGGGGCGGAGCTGTCAACTGACCACTACCTGGTGGTGAGTTGGCTCCGATGGTGGGGGAGGATGCAGGTCAGAACTGGCAGGCCCAAACGTATTGTGAGGGTCTGCTGGGAACGTCTGCCGGAGTCTCTCATGAGACAGAGCTTTAACTCCCACCTCCGGGAGAACTTTGAACATGTTCCGGGGGAGGTGGGGGACATTGAGTCCGAGTGGGCCGTGGAATACTTTGAAGACCTCCTCAATCCTACCAGCATGTCTTCCATTGAGGGGGCAGAGCCTGGGGACTTTGGGTCGGGCTCTCCAATCACCGGTGCTGAGGTCAGCGAGGTGGTTAAAAAGCTCCTCAGTGGCAGGGGTGAATGATATTCGCCCGGAGTTCCTTAAGGCTCTGGATGTTGTGGGGTTGTGTTGGTTAACGCGACTGCAATATTGCGTGGACATAGGGGGAAGTTCCCCTGGATTGGCAGACCGGGATGGTGGTCCCCTTATTCAAAAAGGGGGACCGGAGGGTGTGTTCCAACTACAGAGCGATCATACTCTTAAGCCTCCCTGATAAGGTATATTCAGGGGTTCTGGAGAGGAGGGTCCGTCCGATAGTCGAACCTCGGATTCAGGAACTGCGTTGGCTCTGAAAGTTAATCGATCTATCTATCTAGCAACCTTCAGAATATGTGTTGTAGATCAGTCTCAGCTCCCTACTACACCAAACTATAGCTAAGTATCTATGAAATGAGGTTTAGCTATTTTTGTGTTTTTTAAGCTCATTTGGGTGTGGCAGCCATCCTAAATTGAGTTGACTCCAAAAGTTAATCCGTTGTAGGTGCACATCCAACGATTACTTTCTGCAAGTTTCATTAACATTCATCTAGTGGTTCATGATAACAAATCTGAAAGTGATTTACATGGTAAAACAGTGTCACAGGAAATGTTGTAGGTTTTCACAAAAAAACTAGTGATTAAAATTTGGTGGTCATACAGATCATGATCCAGAGCCTGCAATTTTTTAATGCCCCTATGGCCTTGGCAGAGACTTATGCTTTCCAAGTGCCTCTAGTTGTTGACTGCGTTTGGGAAGCATCTCATCAGAACCATTGTGATGCTTCTTTCCATTAAAATGTCAGGGTTTCATCAGTTAGCCGGGTCTTTCTCTCATTTCTCAAAGTTCAAACCAAAGTTAAATGTTTTTACTGTCCCACAAAATCTTTTCCTTTTTATCATGGCAAATTTATGTTTGAACTCCTTTTATCAAAGTAAAATAATCACCATAAAGATGACACTACCCAGTAAACAAAGTTGTCAGTTTGAAACTCGTAAAACACCAGAGTCTGAAACTGCCATTTCCTCTTCTGAGAACCAAAGATCAAAGCAGAAGTCTGAATGGTAAAACAACCCCACAAAGGAAAGTGCATCGTCTGCTGTGCGTGCATGTAAGGTAGTTCATTTTTTGCCGACTTGTAAAGTCAATACGAAACACCAGCAGTCTATAATATTTGAGAAAAAGTATTTAACCTTTGACAGATGTTTACCTAACTGCTGCATTTAATGCAGCTAAAGTTGAGGAATTTATTTTAAAACTTCTAATCATCAAATCCTTGGGCCTACAGATAAAAATGATGCCTTCAGGGGAATTCAGAATGGCACGCTACAGAGTCAGTCTGGGAATCTGTGATTGGCCCAAATGTCAGGCCTGATTGCTGAAGGCCACACAGTCAGAGCAGAAAACATAGGAGCAGATTAGGGCCCCCTCCACACGGGAACAACTTTTGTAAACATGTAAAAGTTTTTATTGTTTCAGCCTTGCGTCCTCACAGAAATGACATTTTAGGAACCCCTAAATGGTATTTTTCCAAAAATGGGTTCCAAAGTGAGAAAATCTTGATATGCCGCCATTGCATTTTCATGTAGACAGCCAAAACGCAACCTCTTTAAGACTATAATGTCATAGACCCACTTCTAATCTAACCTACGACCCCAGGCTTGACAGACGTTAGAACAAGAATCAATCAGCAGACAAGACTCATGAACAATAACGTTACCTTCAACTGAGAGCAAAAACTCTTTATTACACCAAGTAATCTAGTGAAAAAACTAGAATTTACATGAAGTATACATTTTTAAAATGTGAGAAATGGTAATAGTTTTAAAAGACTTGTGCATTCTATGAATAATTTATCTTGATATGCTTTGAACACCCTTCCTTCCAGCCGTCCCTTTTTGGATACTGGGCCTGAAAACTGTCCAGTATGTCCAAGTACATGGACTGACACGACTCCCAGTCATACTGTCCAGCACTTTTGTGGTCATGTAGTTTATTGTGACACAAACTAGAAGCTCCACTTTGTTGTCAGTCCACAAAAAGGATTCAGTTCTTGCTCCTGTGTTTTTGTGGCAGCGTTGCAGCACCTCCTTGGACTCTGCAGCCCACAAGAAGGGGGGTAGGGTGGGCGCAGAAAGCAAAAGAGAAGGAAGGATGCTGAGGAGCGAGGAGACAGGAAGAAGGAGATAAAGTAAGAGAAAGAGGAAGAGGAGTTACACGAGGGTGGGGATGCATGGGTGGAACAGAAATGCACAAAGAGAAGTTGAAAGTGGATGAACATCTGGTTTGGCCTGGATATCTACAGGGAAGATAGTTGGGTCTGTTACAGACTTCCTGTTGCAGTTTCTCTGCTCCCTTGTGCTGCAAATGGAGACAGCATGTGTGATGAGTGAGGACTCCCCTCTACGGCCCCCAGGACTCAGTTTCCTCCTTTTTGTTTTAGCCAAACTCACATTTGTTAACAATGCAGACAGTAAAATACATCGCTATTCCATGTTCATTCATCATGGACAATTTCTATGAGGTTACCATGACTCAGGCCTATGTTTGCTTTTTTATCAATGTTGTGTAGTTTTTTTTGTGTGTGATGATACTAAAGTAGATAGACAAGCTGAGCAGATTTTGTGGTGTTCACAGAGAAGATTCTGCTTATGGTGTTTTTCTGTTGTTGTTAGCTGCCTGAGCTTTCTCCGCTGGGTGACTTTTTTTAAATCTGAAAACAAGCATCAAGGTTGTACAAGAGAAACTGCAACCTTCACCACTGCCAGCTACTTGAAGTTTACGTAACGTTTTCTTTAAAATATCCCCACAGTCTGAGAGAACTCGGTTCTTGTTTCAAGGCTGAAACAGAGATTGTAAGAGGAAGTGCAGCTGTGTCTTTTAAAGGCATATTCTGTA
>JAOXNZ010000155.1:1914663-1937368 GCA_028566095.1 Kryptolebias brasiliensis
GATCTAGGGGGGGCGGTTGATTTATTTTCACATGAAGGCAGTCCTATCCAATATTTTTAGTATTTTTTTAGTATTTTCCCTTTTTTAATGTTGTGTCTCCCACAATAGTCGACCTTCAGTCTTATAGTTCACATAAAACATAATATTCTCTGTAATCTAATGTCACAGACAAAATAGTGTGGAACGAAACATTAGCAGAACAGACCTTCAACATTCAACAGAATCATTTCAGAATAAATGTAGGTCAACTTTTGTCAGCTAATTTTTAGACAACATCATAATGAGAAAATAAACCAACACTCAAACTATTTTAACTTTCTGCTCAACTGATACAGTTGGAAAATAAAATGTATTGTAAAATATCTGGAAAGACAAAGTTTAGATCAGACTCTGAAAGCTCGAACTTTTAATTCTGCATTTGTCTGAACAATTTAAATCTGATTATGTATCCCCTAAAGTTTGACTAGTTCAGGTTGGTGGGGGTCCAGATAACTAACTTATTTTTATTTCATGGGGTTTTCTTTTGCTCTGAACTGAAAGGACAGAGATGAACTCAATAATAACTTAACAATATTTAAATAACTCTCAGTTGAAACCGAACAACTAGAGCTACTGAAGTGGATAACATAAATGACCTTTTTTTGTTGTTTAATTAGGGGGGTTCAATTTATAAATATTTATTGGTACTTGTGTATTTTGAAAAGGATTTGACTTATTTTTCCTGTAGCGGATGTGACATAGAGGAAACACCTTTACCCAAGGGGAGTCTCGACTTTAGTTCAGAAATACTCTGAGGGAAAACAGCAGCTTAGTCTTGCTAACATTAATGTCCATCAGCTCAGTTTTAATTTAAAGAAAATGTTAGAAAGGTTAACATTCACCATTAGACACGTCGAACAAACTAAAAGGAAAACTGAGACGTCCGTTATTAGATTATTTACTCCCTTCTGACTTTGTGTTTGTTTGACTCGCAGCTCATGTCAACATCTATAGACGTGTCCTCAGGACAGGAGGTTCAGCTAACGGTATAATTGACAGTGGGGGGAGGTTCAGGTAACAGCAGCGTTTTGAGTTATTATGGTCCACTTTATGAGAGGATGGAAATCATAATATCAGATTCTTCCATTCTTAAATGTCAGAGATAATCCTGTGAATGTGTGTTTATTGTGAAATATAGAAGTTCAATCCCCCCAAACCTGTTTTTTTAATCTTTTGTGTTTTAGAGTTGTTTATACAACCTATTTTTAAATCTTTACATTGCCCTCAGATTCACATCCCACTGTTATTTCAGCTGAAATAACATGATATTCCTCCAGGAAGTGCCACAAGCTGCGCAAGAAGTGCTACAGCTAGCTGCTGTGCTTGCAAATAACCACAGATTTATAAAGAAATAACCCTGTAATGTGAAACTGATGATAATGTAAAGAATTATAAAATAGTGTTTGAATTAACTGCTTTGAAATCTTTGAAACTGCAGCTGTTTCAGGATGGCAGAAATTCACTTTGGTTTTAGCTGCATTCAGACTAGCCGTTAGCTCATCAGCTCTTCTTTCTCCAGAACTGATTGTTCAAAGAGCCATCTGCAACAGGCAAGATATTAAATCTTTGTAATGTTTTAACAAAACCCCACTTCAATATTGCTTGAATATCCCTTTAAGGAGTGTTGACCCCAACTAAAAGATGTTTATTTTTTTTTAAAAAAGGGTTAAATTGGTTGTTCCTGTTCAATATTTTACCCAAACAGAAGAAGATTTATGAAGCGTTTTTGGCGCTAATGAAAACCAGCCAGTGTCCTACTTCAGTGCAGCGAAAATCTAAACCAGCCAAGCTCTCCTTCAAAAGACAACAACCAAAGACATACTCACAAATGGTGTCAGCCTGGTTGCTGTACATCTCACTGCAAGAAGAAGTCATCTCTCCTCCGAGCCACTTTTCTATCTCGTCAAAAATGGAGCTTCCCTTTTATATCAGTACAATAGTAGCTGCGTTTTAGTTTCATTCGGTGCTGTAGTTGAACAAGAGCAACCCTTTCCAGTGCACACACACACACATTAAAATCTACCTCATGATGTTCTGGAGTCACAGTCCCCCCCCAACCCGATGAACAATAAACAGAGTGACTCCATGGGATCTGCCTTCTGGGGAATCCCTGGATCTGCAGGGAAAAAGGGATGACTCAGCACCAGGAAAGGCAAGAAGATGGAAGTAGCTCTGTAATTAAGCTGCTTGTGTAGTTTCTGCACGTCTCCCAGAAACATTTAATCAACTTATGATGCTAATTATCTTCAACAGAACCCTTCACATGTGCAGAAGCAGTTTAGAGACCGGTGAAGATTATTTTTACTCATATTAAATTCAGAATTTCTCCTGACCACAATGAGATAACTTTAAGTTATGAAGTCCTTGTCTCTCTCTACCTTCCTTTTTCCTCCTGAGTGATGATGTTGATGAGTGTAATCTGCTGTGCAGCTTCACCAACTGCCTCCTGCCATCCAGGCTGGGGTTAAAGTTCACCAGACGTCTCTCTGAGACATGTCTTTTATCAGTTCACAGTCCTCCCCCTTTGAAAGAAGTTAAAAGCCTCAGCTAAATGGTCTAAATCCTTAAATTGTTGATGTAAAACTCAGTTACAGCCTAAAAACCCACAATCTAATCAGAGCTAGCTTTCAATGGCTGTGCAAGTCATTACAAAGTTAAGGCTTGAGCAGCCTCTGTGGTTTGATAGAAAAATAACTAAAACACTGCTTGTTCGTTCACAGCCCTGTAGCCAATCAAGTATGTGCACAAATGTTGCACGGCTGATCTAAAGCAATATTCATCAGGGTGTGAAAGATGACTGTGTTTAAGCACTAAAAGGTGTTAGTGAATAATTACTGAGGGGTTATTAATGGTTCAAGGTTTTAATTCATCACATACACAGAAATACAAAGTAAAATATGTTCACAGATATAAAATAGTGCACAAATTAGTGCAAAATGTGTAAAATAAAAAAATTTAAAAGTAAACTAAAAGATATTAAAAGCAACAAAATGCTTTTATGACTAACTAAAGGAAAAACATTTGGTTTCACAGTCTTGCTTCAACTCATTTCGTCTTCTTTGAGCTTTTCTGCTGAAAAATGGGAATCAGCCCAGCTGAAAACTATTTATTTCCCACAGCTGTCATCACACTCAACATACAACAAGTCAACCTAGAACTTTTCTGAAGACATTTAAAGGGTGACTATGCAGCTACTGCCCCAAATTTCAACATACATCAACTTTCTTCTCTGAGGCCCAACAGCAATTTGGGATTTATTTTTGTAATAATCTAAGCTGACAAAATGCTGATGCTTATAAACTGTATAAGAAACAGAACAGAAACCAGACCAAAAGAAACATTAAAGCTGCTGCCAATGGTTCATTGGGGTCACCTATGGTAACCACACACCTGTGTCTAAAGTCCTCTTAATAAGACAGACAGACAGAGATCAGACCAAATCTAAAGAAATGAGCATTTTCTGAGATGAACCAGTGTAAATGTTGGGTGCTGAATGACTGCTGAGGTTTGATGAAGCTAAAACTGAATAGTTAAAATTAGAACAAAACAGAAGCTACAATTACCCAAACAGTACTTAAAGGCTAAAAACTAACAAAACTATAGTTAAAAGCTAAAATCCACAAAACCTTAGGCAAAAGCTAAAATGAGCAAAACTACAACTAAAAGCTGTCATTAGAAAACATCTATAGCTAAAGGCTAAAAAGTAGCAAAACAATAGCTAAAGGTGGCAAAGCAGTAGCTAAAACCTAAAAGTAGCATAAATTGACACATACTGAGCAACTATGCCGAAGCAGGTTTCGAAGAGAACAACGTTTCTGAAGCAACAGAAGAGATCTCAGTGTATTTCTATCTTTATTTTACATAAGGTTAAATATTTTGAATAGTATTAAAGTTACAAAAAAACAAAAAACCATCAGCACAATATTTTAGCTGAACGATTTGGTATAATAATGGTTAAAATAGCACAATGTATGCAGAAGTAATTTGATTGCAAAAACCATACGAAAGAAATTCTAAACAGGAAAACAATAGTGATAGTCAGCTTTAAACAGTCACTGTGTGAAAACTATAAGTTAAAAAAAACTGTCAGAAAAACATATCCATCACATCCATCACATGTCAATTTTTATGTACCAGTGTTTTATGTAGGAGATATGATGAGTTAAAGACACTTCAGTTTCAGTTTTGAAGAGTAAATTCAGAGCTCAGATACAATGGGAGTCAATGAGAGTTTGGATGCGTGAACTCATTCCTGACTGAGGTGCATGTATTACTACTCTTTACTACTATCATGATGTGATCTTCACAAAGCTTTATGTCCTGTGCTGGATTGCAATAAAACTTTCATTGTCTTTCTATCCTACTTTTTAACTTTATGATACTACTTTTCAGTCTTTTTATTGGGTGTCCATCCATGAAATGCTACAACCAGTTTTACTGTATTGCTTCATACATTAACATCATTATATTCTATAGACAGTTCACATGTTCAAATCTGTCACTTAAACTACACTTTATTGAAGCATAACCCAACATCCCTAGTTAGAATTATGTGAATGTAAAAACACATTTTTTATATACTGTCCCAGTGAGAGCATGTGCATTCCTGCATTGTGTGACCACTTCTAGGCAACGGCATTGTCTCTAGTTTCTTTAAGGAAATAATCCCACAAAAGCAACAAGAACTGACCAGGTTCCATGCATGATTTCCCCCCAAAAAGCAGGAAAATATATGCTGCAATAATCCCAATAGTCAGGCAACCCTGCAGAATCTGCACAAGCTCAGCAGATGAACCTCATCTTTATTTCTTGGAGCATCGACTACCAGTGTCACAACACACGTTGTTCTGTAGCACTGCTTTCAACAACCACAGAACCTGGGAAAAGGCAGTCAAAGACATGTTGGAGACATCAGCCAACAAGTCTGAACCTTGTGTCAACTGGCCATGAGCTGTTGTGTCAACGTGAAGGAAGGAAACACTCAACTGCATCACTTGGAACTGATGCAACATGAAGAACAGGCAGCGGAATCCCTCTGCGCCCTGAGATCCTCGTTTCAGCAGATGGCAGGAATGTGAGACAGAAAACCATCTGTCTGTCTACACACACATACACATACACAGAGTTTTGCGATATAATTTTTGTCAGATGACTAGTGGATAAAACTTCATTAGTAAAGAATGTTGAGAACAAAAACTTGATTCATATTACAATTTCTTCTTCATGGAAACATCTCTGGGTCAGTCTGCAGTGAGAGTCACACAGTTCTTAACTGAGGTTTAGAACTTAAAATTATGAAAACGCCAAAGTCCAAAGTATCTCTTGAACTACTGGATGGACTTTAATGAAACTCTTAAATAATCACTGGATGTACATCTATGACTGATAAATGTTTGGAGTCACTCTAATCCAAGATCGACTTAGCATTAACTGTTGTAGTAAACCCAGTTTGTCTGTTAGCAAAATATCTCACGAATCAGCAAATGCATTTTACAAAACTTTCAGAAAGTAATCACTGGATGTACATCTAAAATTGATTAACCTTTGGTGTTGAGCCAATTCAAGTTGGTTGACAGCTGATTGATCATAGCCAACACAAAAATTGCTATAACCAAGTCAATACTGAGCTAAAGTTTGGTGTGGCAGTAGCTAAAAGTGATTTACAACATATACTCTGAGCACTAACAGATCACATGGAATCGCACATAATGTTACTTTCAAGGGTTTGTCAAAATGGCTATAGCTTAAATTTTTCAGCACAAGATAATTTTATTTTAAACTCTGTGGTGAAAGGTGGTAGGAAATATGCATCCCTTCGAGGAATGCTAGACCTTAATTTTAATTTATTTTTTTCAAAAGGAGGCAGCGGGCTGGCAGGAGTGGTTGCTGCACTTTTTAGCAACGTGCTTAATGCCTCACAGCAAGAAGGTTGCCAGGCTTTTGAATGTTCCCCACCATGAATTTGAGGGGTTTCCAGGCGCTCTGGTTCTTCCCACTGTCCAACAACATGCAGGTTAGATTAACTGGAGATTCAAAATTGACTTTAAGTGAGTATGTTTGAGTGTGACTTTTTTGTGTGTCTCTGTGTTGCCCTGTGATGGACTGGCGACCTGTCCAAGAAGCACCCTGCCTCTCACCCATTGACTGCTGGAGCACAAAGTCCTGGTGACCCTGACCGGAATCATTATGGGCCTAACAAACAAGTGGAAAATGATTGCTTTTTTTTTTTTGAAAAGCAAACAAGAACAGTGTGTGTTTGGTATGATAATAAAAATATTGCCCATACTAAAGACCTAACAGAACCTTAGCTTCTTATCTTCAGTTTCATGGTGAAGATAAGGAGCATCATTTTCTCATCAGTTTGTTGGACAAAGGAGCTACAAAAGAGTGTCATTTCCAAACAAACAGAGAGAGGATTCAAATGGAGCTGGAGCAGATAACATCCTCAGAGAGTAAACGTTATCTTAGTTTGCTCCATCAGGCTCCGATGGGCCACATCCCACTATCTGTCTTTGCTTTTACAACAAAATTGGTGTGCGTGTGTGTAGTCTCCATGTGTGTGTCTGCAAATGCAAGTCTGTGTGTAAAAAATCTGAGCATTTTTCCATGTGTTATTATGAGATTGAAGTGAATGTGGACATGTTTTAAAGATGAAATAAGTATCTGTGTTGGGGTCCACAGAAAGCACAGGAAACTGAATGAAAAAGAGGGTTGTGGGGTGGGGGGGGGGGTTGTAGCAGTTGTGGGACATGGCAGAATGACGGAGCAGGACAAAGGTCTTTCTGCAGTGGTGGGAAACTTCTTTAACCCTTGACTTCCCCCAGATGCTCAAAGTAAACTTCAACTTCCGAAAGCCTTATCTGGGAGAGAGGGAACTTTGTGTGTATGTGGGTGGGTGTGTGTGGGTTTATTGTGTGTGTTTGTGAGTCCATTTATCTGGAGTATCTTAGTCCCGCTCCCATTAGTCTGCTCCACTCCTTCCTTCAAGATGTTATTACAAAAAAAGGGACAACTTTTCATTTCGAGCCCCGTTAGTGTCCATAAACTTCTAAGAGCTAAAAGCAGTGTCATAAATATCACAGCGAAAAAGGGGAGAGTTCAAAACCTTTATCTGATATAGAGGACATGAAGAAAAGTCCTGTTAACCAAAGAATGACACATTTATTTTTATTTTATTTTTTAAAGAAAACTGAATGTAGGAAAAATGCAGCTTTGTTCTTGTTGCCTTGAAGCCAACATTAGTTTATCAAACACTGCCTCCTGGTGGTTTTCATGAGAACCACAACAACAATGAAAGCCCTATCAAGATGATGAAGTCACTGTTGCTTTTCTCATTTCAGATCATTTCTGAACTAAAGAGAAAGAAAAAGATGAAAGAGACAAAAGTCTTTAGGTGAGCAGCTAAAGCAAAAGCACAGTGTGGAATAATTTGTGCTTCACTATAAGTGCAACAAATTCACTTGAAGCTCATGACTCCTGATGTGTTGACAAGATCCAAATTCAATCGAGCATCCAATGGATCTGTCAGAACAAACCCAAGTGTCCTGTGTCAGACTTTACTGACACCCCCAAAGTCCAATGAGGAGCTGTTTTAGTGGTTAGAACCTATTGCTACAAAGGTAGTTTTATTATTGCAGTCAATTTATGAACATTGAGGAAGAAAAGTTCCACATCATCAGGCCTGTGCTGTTTGCTTTAAGACTACAAAAAAGAACAAAATATCTACCATTTTAAAAATGGCTGAAACCAGAGTATTACTAATATAAAACACCGTGTTTAGCTCTTAAAGGAATAACTTTGCCATATTAAGGGGCGTTTTTTGTGTAAAAGTAATAAATAATTATTATATTATCTGTTGTAGATAGCTTCCTGAATGACCTCAGTGTTTTACATTCGACAGGACTGATGAGCTAACGACTAGTCTGAATGCAGCTAAGACCAAAGTGGATTGCTGCCATCTTTAAACAGCTCTCATCTCTAAAATGTTATAGCGGTTCATACAAACACTATTTTACAAACATTTAAATTGCCATCAATTTAGCATTACACATTATTTACATGGATTTTTGTTCTTATTTACCACAAACATTTTATACTAGCAGACCGAGTGAGCCTACCTTCTCTCATTGTTGGGAGTTGAAGCCAGCAGGAAGCTGCCATGTTGTATTTTTGGAACTAGCATCTATACACTATTGATGTGGGGCTTTAAGTCTTGCCTACTTCCCCACACACAATAACACTGTTATATGATCATTTTTGAAGCACGAAATAACTAATTGCAACATTGACAGCATTGTAAAGGTTTGAATGACATTTGCATGAGCTGCTGAGAAGTTTTTGAGATTAAAGTTGTTTTAAGATGACCCACTTCCAAATCCACTTGGGAAGTGGGTCCATTTAGACCGGGTGTCTTTAGCTCGTCAATACTGTCCGAATGGATCAACTTACAGAAGAGATTTTGTCATCTTAAAACAACTCAAATCAGTTTTGCATTGCACCATTATTTGGGTAAAAATATTATAAAATTCCTGTCAGACATGACGCCTCAGTGCTACATGTTGACGCTGCTATTCTCACCTATAATGCAAAATTGTTGACAGTGTAAAGATTTCTAAGAAAGTGTTCACATAAATTTTAGAGATTGGAGCCAGTTTGATCTTAGCTACATTCAGACTAGCCGTTAGCTTGTCAGTACGGCTGAATGTGAAACACTTTTTCTAAACTGAGGTCATTCAGGAAGCTAGTTACATCAGATAAGACAATAATTATTTGTAGTTTTTACACAGAAACCAACTTCAATATGATCAAATCAATGCTTTAACTTTGATGTTCCTCTTTGTTGGCAGAAGTTTGTCCTCACAGGCACATAGGCTGAAATCTCTCCTTCCTCTTTTTTGCTTCTATTTTTTTTTTTTCTTTCCTGGGCAATTAGCCGACAGGTCACGCTGAATAATGGTCTGGGATCAGTCCAGAGTAATTACACTGTGAGAGGATTGACCTCGGATATGCCTCTGCCTGAGGGTGCATGCATGTGTGTGTGGGAGCGCTTGTCGATGAGAGACAATGAAAATAAGACCAAAGAAATAAATAAATAAGTCTGAGATAAAGAAAGTGGGTTTGTGTGTGCTCGTTTTTGACCTATGGACAGGCAGAGACAAATCACCCTCCACCCTCTGCAGGCTGCTCCTCCTGCAGGCCCAGAAGGTCAATCCAAATTAAAGACAAATGATTTCACTTGCTCTTTCGACCAGAACAGCAACACCTCAATTATAAAACAAATGTAGCTCAGGACGATCTGTTTATTTGGACTGTTCAGAGACATTTTCCAGTTCTGCTCGAAGCATCTGCTTGGCTGAAGTGAGGATATTGTCTCTGTTCTCAACAGGAAGACGGGACACAATGGCACTACGTGAAGTGGCTCCAGTAACACCCGTTAAATACACATTTTGTTTCAAAAAGTAGTTTTAGCCATAACCTCATCTTCCCTTTCCTGTTTGTTATAAAGTAATATATGAGATAATGGAAGTCAAAGCCATCTCTGGTGTTTTGGGCCTTTTTCCTCTCTTATCGTCATAAAACTTTAAAGGAGCCACAAAATGAGGTTACTGGATATGATCCCAGTGATAACCCTACCAGTTCTCTCATTCCAGCGATAAGGACACAGTTTATGGTCGACCGCTGTGTCTATATGACCTCACCAGTGTCTAGTCTGTCCAGCCGCTGCAATAAAACGGAGGAAGCATGTTTTTAGTGCTAACATGAAAGTAACTATTTAAAAACTGCAATTTGTAGTGTGAAAATAGACTCTTCTTTTGTCAAGAAATCTTTATCATTGTTTCATCGGATTTCACTGTGAAAAACTGCACAAAATAAATGCAAAGACATTGTTTTTTTATGTTTGATTGGAATCTTAAAAGATTGGTTCTATTTTGGATTACAAGTCCAAGCTTTTCTGGTCATTGATGCCATCGATGGCAGGTGATCATGTAGTTTCTTTTGCTTGTGTATATATGTATTTCCTTATCTGTGACGTTGGCAAATATCTCATCAACAGAGGACAGAAATTAGAGAATCTCTG
Source organism: Kryptolebias brasiliensis (assembly GCA_028566095.1). Taxonomy (NCBI): domain Eukaryota; kingdom Metazoa; phylum Chordata; class Actinopteri; order Cyprinodontiformes; family Rivulidae; genus Kryptolebias; species Kryptolebias brasiliensis. The sequence goes on from JAOXNZ010000155.1 coordinate 1,924,781, forward strand.
AGAAAGTAATCTTTGGATGTACTTGTACAACTGATTAACCTTTGGAATTAACCTGATTCAAGATGGTTGACAAGCAATTCGTCTTTAGCAAATACAAAAAGGGCTATAACTCAGTCAATTTCACACATATTGATCTAAAATTGTATGTGGTAGTAGCTGAGGTATTCCCAACACATACTTTAAGCACTAACAGATCGTGAAAGACTTTGTTTTAAAACACTGGCATCAACTGTTGGAGTCAACACTTGTTTGTCTGTTAGCAAAATATCTCGTAAACCACTGGACAGATTTGAATGAACCTCTCAGAAAGTAATAATTTGATAAACATCTACAACTGATTAACTTTTGGAATCAACCTGATTTAAGATGGCTGATACAATTAATCAACCTTCCCAAACACAAAACTGGCTATAACTCACTTTTACAGATACTGAGCTACACTTTGGTGCGTTAGTAGCTGAGAGTCCCAACCCAACACATACTCCAACTGCTAACAAATCCACAAGAACTTTGTTGAAGACTTTGGCATGCAAAACTGTGGATGACAGTTGCATTTCATATTTGACCTGATGAACAGGAGATCTGATTCATCAAGATACAGCTTCCTTTCTGGTTTTACTTTCTGCACTAACTGGAAAAGAAACCAGTCAGAATAACTTCTATGTCGTCATTTTCTTGTGTGTTACAGCAATTCAACATCAATTACATTCTTGGTTTGAAGCCACTGCATAAATCTTGTTTAACATCTTTCAAGATAATGTTGTTCACATTGCTGTCTTGTTAGAGGAATAAATACAGAATCCCTGCATTATCTGGAACTGGGGTTTTGGCAGTGAATCTTTTGAATGATGTTGGGCTAAGGAGTTCTACCTCTGTAGTTACTGGACATGTTCTTGCGCATCCCTAAGATGCTCAATCGGATTGGGATCTGGGGAATTTCTAGGCCAGGTCAATGCCTTGGGCTCTCTATGCTGTTTCTCGAGCTAATTCAGAATGGTTGGCAGGTAAGCTCAGTCTGCAGAGATGTTTAGGTGGACAGCATAGGTCAAAATATCATCTCTTTACCTGCAGAACATGGGACTATAACAAGATGGTCAGTGATTGTTACGCCCACTACCAGTGGTGTTACTGTAGTGGTTGATGGTGTAGTCACAGTTTAACAAAGTGTAATGTTAGACTATATTTTTATCCCATCACATTATAAAAAAACACATTTAGATGTCTTGCAAATGATTTTATGCATATGTCCCTGCAATTCAGCAATGTTAGTTTAATACCATCTGGAATCTTGACATTAGATAATTTTAGGAATTCAGCTTAATAAAAAGAATTATCCTGAGAACGTATCTCAGATGGAAAAAATGGTTGATGAGTTTGGGATGAATTGCTGCCTCAAATTAAGAAGCTTGGGTATCTGGTGTCTTATTCATGAGCAAAGATAAGATGGGGTGAGAAATCATCCACCATACTGAATAAGTTGCAGTCTGATGAGGGTAAAGTTTTTTAAACCTGATCTATGGTCATGAGATTTGGATGATCAAATGATGAGATCCCGGATACAAGTGGCTGAAATGAACTTCCTGTGTATGGTGGCCGGGCTCTGCCTTAGAGATAAGGTGAGCCCTGAAGGTGTTTCAGGCATGTCCCACTGGGAAAAAACCCTGAGGCAGACAGAACCTGATGAAGAGATTATATATCCTTTCTGGGCTGGGAAAAACTCAAGATCCCCCAGTAGGACCTGGATTGTGTTGTTAGGGAAAATGATGTCAGATTTCCCTCCTAGGCCTGTTGAAAATTGATGTTAGGTTTCCTAAGACAACCTGCACTATTCTTTGATGCTGCAGAAATAAAATAAAATGGAATTTTGTTGACTCAAAACTAAACCAAATGATGAATTAGCTCAAATGTAGATGAGTAACATGTCTAACTTTTTATGTAAACATCCTTGTATATTTTTTTCACCTCAAAGTTTGGATCAAAGTAGAAAAGTACAAGGGGGTAGGAAGCTGACTGACTTGTATCACATGACCCCTGAGGGAGCAAGTGCCCCGCAGTGAGGTCACACTGCAGGGGAAATAATCACAGTGAACAGAACAAGGAAGGAAGCACAGTGCATATGCATGTGTGTGGGTGTGTGTGTGGGTGTGTGTGAACACAAACGATGTGTGATGTCATTTCCCTCTGGAAAAACTGAAGTGACAGGAAAGCAGCTTATTAAGCAAGATTTTCAAAAACACTTTTCAAGTTCACTCTATTCCTTGCTCCTAGTGGCAAACAGCTCTTATAATAATTAAGTTCTATTTTTACTTAATTTCTATCACTGTAGAAATTATAAGAAGAGATGCATATCAACCCGCTGACTTTCATGCCAGAGTTTTAAACTAAGAATGTTATGTTGAGAATTATTTTTAATTTTGAAAATAACATTATGTGCTATCTCACACATTATCACATGATGTTGTGCAATTTGTTAGGTTTGAAGTATGGGATGAAGATGTATTTCAGCTACAACACAATTTTAACTCAGCAGCTGAAGAAATGACTAAGTTGTAACAATTATTATGTTTGCAAACTTTGATTTGTGTTGTGGCAGCCATGTTGAACTGGATAGACTCTAAAAGGTAATCAGTTGTAGATGTATACTCAACCATGACTTTTTCAGTGTTTCATAAAAATCTATATAGTGGTTCATGAGATATTTTGCTAACAGACAAACAGGAGTGCCAAAGATTTAAGCTCAAGAGTCATGCGATGAGTAGTACTTGAAGTATCTGTTGTGAATGACTCCCAGCTACTACCACACAAAATCTTTGGTCATTATCTGTATCTGAGTTACAGCCTTTTTGTGTTTTCTAAGGTCAATTGGCTGTGGTGGCCATCTTTAACTAGATTGTGTCTAAATGTTAATCAGTTGTAGATGTACATCCAAAGATTACTTTCAGAGAATTTCAATAAAATCTTTCCACTGGTTTATGTGATATTTTGCTAACACTACAGACAAACAAATGCACCCACAAATAGGCAAACACACTATTACCCGTCTTTCATTTGTTGGTGGGAAGTGATAACTAATTGCTTACCTATATTAAAAAACGTATTCAGTTCTTAGCAATGACAAGGAACACTTTGATAAATTCTGATCTGCTCCTGCAAAGTTGCGAACCTGAATATTCTGCATCACATTTTCCTTGATCCTGACTTAGAGCTGAATTGGGTGGAATCTGTTCAGGACTTTCTAGCAGGTCACTCCTCATTTAGTCCCCTATCTGGGCCTCTCTCTGCGGAAAAATAAATAGTTGCAACCCCCCATAATGTCGAGGAGAACCATGTAAAACTCTCAGCACAAACACAAAGAAGAGATTTATGGTTATATGCATTAAAAACACAACAGGCACGACAAGACATACTGCAGTGCAGGTGAACAGGGACAGGCGGACACACTGGAGCATTGTTCACAGTCTGACAACAAAACATCTGCCAAGTGATAAAGTGCCGTATTTCATCTTAAAGCAAGAATAATAGTGTAAACTTAGCCAGGACTACAAAACATCAGATGGCCTGAAATCACCAGGAGATTCAATCAAAAGAAAAGTACAAAACACCTGGGAACATGGTTAATAGCAATATACTGATTTAGCCAATGCAACATAGTTTTCGCCTAGTAGCTAGCAGCCATTCAATTTTCATGTTTGTTTGTTTTTTGGCACTTATGATGTTAACTAATTATTGTTACTGAGCTGTGAAAATGTGTCAACTATGTGAAAAACATTTGATTTCAGTTTAAAATCTCACCATGCTGACATAAAAACATTTGGGACATCTTCACATGGAACAAATCCAGAGAAAAGCAAGAACAAAAGCCTCTGAAAAGTGTTGTATTACTTATTACATTCAGCAATTCCAAAATAAGTTGTATGCTGCATGAAACTGATTTATATCATCGTCCAGAATCACACAAATGAATGTGATCCTGAGGGGGAAAGGCCTTCTTGTCTGTTTCATAAAGTTTTGCTTCCATCCTAACACTAATTAGAGTGGAGCTGCCACACTGATCTGGTTCTGCAAGATTAGGTTTTCATCACTTCAATAAAACCATCCCAGCTTGAACACAACATGAACAAATTAAACTGATTTCCACAAATGCAGACAGTAAGTCTGCTTTCCCCGTCTACTGAGGGATGGGCCTCCAAGGACACGGTTTCTTGTATTGCTGGCAGAAGTGCTGACATCCAATTAATCAAATAAGCTGCTCCTGTTGCTGGCTAGTTTTGGGGTAATAGATCTAATACTTGAATCAGTTCACTGTAATGGTGTAAGTGGATATGGAGTTAAGGGTATCGAGTTTAAGAGAAAGTTCAAAGTGACTATTCTAGAAAATGTGACATTGTATCTCAAAGGGGTTGGCTGCTCCCTGAACGCACAAGAAAGTGTAATTTGGTTTTGTGTGATTTAAAGATCTTTACTTACCTTCACTGTAAGTATTTTCCACTGTAAACATTGGCACACCATAATTGTAAGTCAATATCGGAATGTCGAAAACATATGGCACTTTCACAAAACAGTTCTGTGAAAATGGCCACAAAGACCACTTTATGATAAACCACTGATGGATCAGAGATACATGTTTTCATAAATGAAGTGAGCTTTGCGAAACCAAAGAGGCGTTGAGCAGAACTCATGTGCTTTGAGATGTAGCACTACACAATAAATGTGTGACGGACGTCTCCCTCATGCTCTTTTCAAAACATGTCAAATTAACTCAGTTTAGTGATCGTCTTTGTGGTTAACCAATTTTTGCATTGTCATCAATCTACTCCACTGTAAAGAATCTGTTTATTGTTATTTAGGCTTTTAAATCCCACGACCGGGTGGTCACACAAACCATATGTCATCACTACATCACATGTTTAAGCTGCAGAGCCGGCTTACCTTTTCACATGTCAACTGTTGCGGCTCTGTTACTACCTCGTTTAAAGATGCATCAGTGGCAGACTGCTTTCAACTCCCCAAGCCACCTCTGTCCATTGGGAAATCACACCAAGACAGCCAGAGTTCATCTCAGTCCTGATTTGAAGTGTATTCTGAATGTGCCTTATGTTACAACATGTTAGAAAGTGTTAGGATTCACCAATAACACTTAAAACAACTAAAGCCAATTGACAAATTTGAACTCTGGTATTCAAGTTAAATCGAATCTGTTATGTACGAGAACCAACATCCAAGAACATCACTTCAACAACAGCTCATAGGTTGCAATAAAATACAAACAGATCAGTTGGTCAACTCTAAAGCCAGTATCTCTCTGGGCTGTGATGATTGGCAACTAGTTGGAGAACGGCATTTGCCAAGGAGTCTCCAAAATGTCTCGAAACATTTGAAAAACGTGCACAGCCTAGAACACAGTTTTGCAAGTTGTGCACTCAAAAATAAGAAACTGCCATTTTGCTCGGCCACACAGCTCGCTCCTCACTTGGTTGCAAATACTTATAATTCAATGAAACTGCCATAAAAAATCTTTTGTTTTTCTTTCAGTTTACTCACAATTTTTAGTTGTCAACTAGTCTCCAACAGTCAAAACTCAATGAGATACCACCTTATGTGTTGTGTTATGTCTAACCTCTGTTTGTAGCTGTAAAACTTTCAGAGCTAGTGGTGCCCACAGATAAGAAAAATTTGGGTTGAAATAAAGTAAGCATGTGTTGGACTGAGATCCAGTTGAAGGAGACTTACGGTCAGGGTTAGGAGATTTGCGTCCAGCATGGCTCGGCGAGGAGCAGCGGAAGCTGGTGATGATGGTGTTGTGATGGGGATTAGGATGGTGAGGATGATGCACTGCTGCATGGTGGCCGTTGTTCTCCGGAGGAGCTTTGGTGATGTTGATATCAGGTTTACGAATATCCCCAGGACTCGGGGGCTCAAACTTGCGAGTGTGATTTAGCTCAGGGACTCGGACGATCCCATTGTTGTTACTGCTACCCTCATTGCGGCGGATCACAGGGGAGTCGGTCAGGCTCTTCGCAAAAGTCACCTCCCTCTTGTGGCCCATCTCAGGGGTCTTGGAGTGTCCAAGGACTTCGGGGCGTTTCAGAGCGCTGTTGCTCACAAAGCGTGTGGAAGCAGGGCTGGTGATGTTATCCACCTGCTTGCTGGAGGAAGAGATGTCAATGGAGAGTTCAGAACGGCGTGACACTGGCTCAGGAGTCTTGGAGCCTCCTCCGCCCATGATGGAGCGTGGTTGAGTATAGTTGATGTTGTTGTTGCTGGTGGCAGGGGCGGCAGTGCCCAGGTCACGGTAGTAGATACTGGTGGGAGACATGGCGTTACGGTGAGGAGAGCTGGTTGTTCGACGAGAGCCAGGTGAAGAATGGGAGGAAGTGTCAACATCTTCCACCTCAAAGGACCTCTTAAGAGCTGAAGAAAGAGGACAAAGAACACACATCAGTTACATGTTCGTTTTGCAAGAAAATGCATAAATGTGATAATTTTTTTCACAAACTATGCATTTCTAGCTTTGATATCATTGCAAAATGAATGTAGTTGGCTCTTGAACAGTACGACACAAACAAGGACATCAAGAATCATTGTTAGTCAAAAGCCAGGTATCATGGCAAAGTTTTAAAACTACCACAAGATTTTGTCGCCATTATTTTGTTCAAAGAGTGGTGAAAACTACATAAAATCTCACCAGAAAGTACATAATCAATTCTATGATTTTTTTAAATATACCTAAAAATTGCAGTGTTAACATTAGCAACAAAGCCCCACTTAAGACTTCAACCTAAGACCACAAGATAAAACTCTGATTTTAAATAAAGTATTTTCTTTTCTTTCATCTACAACTGGTTAACTTTTGAAGTGAACTCAATTCAAGATGGCTACCACAGCTAATCAACATTAGCAAGCACAAAAATGGCTGTAACTCAGTCAAATTTACCAATATTGAGCTAAAATTTGGTGTGGTAGTAGCTGGAAGACATTGTCAACATATATTCTGAGTGCTAACTGATGGTGTGACAGCTTTGTTTAAAACTTTGGCATTAAGTTTTAGAGTCAGTCCTGTCTGTTAGCAAAATGTCTCATTAACCACTGAACAGAATTTATTAAAACCTTCAGAAAGTTATTATTGGATGTACATCTACAACTGAATAACTTTTTAGCTTTTTTCTGATTAGCTGTGGTGATTCCAGAAGATCACCACAGCTAATCAGACTTACCCAACACAAAAGCTATAACTTTGTCAACTTTACAAATGCTGAGCTAAAATTTGACATGGTAGTAGCTGAGAAATAGCCCCACCACATATCCTGGGAGCTTACAGCTTAAGCAAGATCTCGCACAACATAATGTTATTTTCAATATTTAACCAAAAGGGCTGCTTTTCTCAACATAAGATGATCTTACTTTCAACTCTGGCATAAAATGTAGTGGGTGATATCTTTTTCAATAAGGAATGTGACACAGACACATCACACTGAGACCAAAGAACATACATCAGTTACATACTTGTGTAACTGATGTGAGAAAAGAATAAAAAGAATAAAAACCTATTTTATGACTAAAACATTTGGATAATTTTTGCTTCTAAAATGTGGAAAAATAAACTAAAGACAAAAAGATTTGTTGCTGTAGCTGACTTCATTCCCACAATAAAGTAGAAAAAAATGCTGTTTATAGAGAGATGGAACAATACCGAGAAATGTTCATCAAAAAGTCAAACTAATTATCTGAGAAGTAAAAACAGTTATTAGTTTTTTTTTTTAAACTATAAGAAATATCAACACAGTGAAATGGCTGAGGTTTGAGGGTGGAGGAGCTATAGACGCAGTTACAAGAAACAACATTAATTAAACCCAGCCTGTCTAATTTCATTACATCTTCAGTCACCAGCAGCAGCTTCTACATTTTCTTTTATAGTTTATTGGTGCTGAGGTTTGGATGCTAAGTGTGTGGTACACAGGAATATAAAATGCAAAGATTAAATCTGAGCCTTTGGAAGTGTTTCCCTATGTGTTTTAATGTAAGCAGTCAGCCAAATGACATTCCATGACCTCCTCCTTTGTTTGTTTTTTTTTTTTAACATCTACAGAAAGACAGAGACACATCTTCTCCAAATGTAGTTATTTGAGACAATAGCTGCACTGTCCAAGATGAAAACACTGAAGGATGGAAATTACCTCCTGGGAAGAACACGTTCGGCTGAAAGTCAGCTTGACTTCCATCGAGGAGTTATGAGGAAAAGCCAGCGGCCAGGAGCTGGCATCGTAATTACACAGGAGTTAGAACGCTCACGCACAGCCTTAAGAACGTTTCCTTCAGTTCAAAACACAGTGCTGATTATTTGATCTGTTTTTGCTTGCGGTGTGCCTCTAGTATGTGTGTCTCCACACAACTATTTGTACTTCAAAACACTTGTAAAAACTACTGAGCATGTTTATTTTTAAGCATCTCCACCTCACAAGGAGTAAAAACAAAACTGTTTTTGGAGATGTGGAACTATAAACGCAATAAAATTCAAAAACGGCCCTCCTTCATACATCATAAAGCAAAACTAATCATACTTTCAACCAGAAGATGACTCTGTTTTATGTCTACTTGTTTGTTTCTTAAGAAAATATTATGCACAAAGTGTTCAAAAGTTCATGGTTTTCTTTTGGTTTTGGTAATACATACTAACAACTTCATTCAATAACAACCAAATGTTTCACCCAAAAATTCATTCTATTATGAGAAATAAAATTTGAAGCTTGAAAATGGAAAAAAAAAAACACCATGAGATGTGAATCAAATCACCTAAATTTTAAAGTTTGATTGGTTTACATTTTCCACAACTCCATTTGGACTTCAGGAGCCCATTCTTTTCGTGGAGAGGAAGGGGTCTGGTTTGGGAACCTCAAGGTCTCATCTCTGCTTTTTGTAGACGATGTGGTTCTGTTGGCGTCTTCAGGCCATGACCTTCAACATGCACTGGGGCAGTTCGCAGCCAAGTGTGAAGCAGCTGGGATAAGATTCAGTTCCTCTATCTCTGAGGCTATGCTTTTCAACCGGAAAAAGGTGGAATGCTCCCTCTGGGTCAGGGATGAGACTCTGCCTCATGCAGAGAAGTTCAAAGATCCAGGAGTTTTGTTTACAAGTGATGATAGGAAGGAGCAGGAGGTGGATTGACAGATTGGGGCCTCATCCAAAATAATGAGGGCGCCTCTCCAGTCTGTCATGGCAAACAAGGAGCTGAGCCAAAAAGCAAAGCGCTTAATTTACTGGTCCATCAACTTTTCAACCCTCACCTATGGTCATGAGGTATGGATCATGACCAAAATATTGAGATCCTTGATGCAAGGGACTAAAATGAGTTTCCTTAATAGGGCTCAGCCTTAGAGATAAGGTGAGGAGCTCTGACATTTGAAGGAAGCTCAGAGTAGAGCTGTTGCTCCTCAGTACTCTAAAACAGTGAGTTGAGGTGGTCCAGACTTCTGATTAAGAGCCCTCCTGAACTCTTCCTTCTGGAAGTTTTCCAGACATGTCTCCTTAAAGGAAACTGTAGCAGACCCAGAACTCACTGGAGAGATTATATTTCCCTTGGGTCTGGGAACACCTTGGGATCCTCCAGGAGGACCTGGAGAGTGTCATTGGGCAGAGGGATGTCTGGGTTTTCCTTCTGGATCTGTGGCCTCCATGACCCGACCAAGGATAAGCGGTAAATAACGGATAAATAAATGGATGGTTTATGTTATATTAATGACCAGTGTTATGAAAAAATGTAACATTAAAATTACACAAAATTCTGAATATTTGACATGCTCAGAAAGATGAACATTGTCTAGTTTCTCAAAACAAGAATAAGCAACTTAGAAAACTAAAATAACTAATGTGAAAAAGAAAAAGTAAGAAGAAGTTATTAGAGGAGAGCAAAAGTATTTACAAATAATCTGAGTTTTTAATATAACCCAGATTTTGAAATGGTGGAGATCAAGTTGGGACTTTGAAAACTTTAATATCTGTCCATGAAATTTGTTCATAGAAATAGTAGAACATTAAATCCAAATAATGCAAAAATGTCCTGTTTGTCCTCTCGTCTACTGTGCAACAAAATTTAAAAACTAGAACCCTCATGAAAAGGTCAATAGAAGAAAGATTTCTCCCTTTTTACCTCTAAATTCTATTTTAGAAATGTGCAAAGTTATATTTAAACAATGCTCAAAAGCATTTAGAAAGAAACTCTTATAGATAAATGATAAACAGTAAAACACACTTACTGACAAAAAAGTTAAGCCTCTAAAGTGGTGGTTATGAAACAAACTGAATGTGTTGAAAGCTCATGTGACTGTGCTGAAATAATTACAGCATCAGATCAAATAGATAAGAGAGTTGGCAATGAGGGCACAGTGCTGATTCCATGTCAGTAGAGTGTGCCCCCCACTCCCCTCCCCTCAGGCCTGAATATAAGCAGGGATTCTTTGCAGAACAGACTCATACAGCAGTTGTATCTTCTCCTGCAGCCAGTTGGCCCACAGCTGTTGGAACTAACCCTCAAGATCTGACAAATCAGCCCTGGGTTCACAGTTGATGTCCAAGCTAATCCCACGCATGTTTGATTGGGGAAAGATCAGGGGCCCTGGCTTGTTGAAAGACTGTACCAGGGTTCTGTTTCAGAAGGGGTAAGTTGCAGAATGTTACTGTAGCTGGAGTTATCAGCGGTCTACACATGGGTCAGTGTAGCCAATGCCAGTCATCGAGACATGCAGGAGGACACGGGGTGTTGTAATGAGTACAATACCTGGGTTCAGATGGCAGGTGCAGATATAATGGGGTTCTGTAATACTTGGTGCACAAAACAACAGTCCTACCTTGGTGTGGACTGTCTTGAGAGACCAGAGCTTTCATCTGTGTCTGTTAACCTTCACTCACTGTATTTACTGACTGTCAGACACTCCAACAACTACCCGATAATGGCATTGCTTCCCTCATAATGCCATCACTTATGCCCTCTGGTGCCTGTTCTCGAAATTCTAGCTCCTTGCAAATTGAATCATTTACACACTCATTATTAGGCTCCATGTGAACTATATTACATCCAAATTGGGCAATTGCTTCTGGGTGGTTAATTTTTTTTTGTCAGTGAGTGTATTTGGTCACTTTTACAGTAATGTTCTCACACTCTAATTTCTCATTTTATGTGCTGGGGTTCTGAATATAAACACAGTTTATTATCCAGTCTACGAACTCAAAATAATTTCAAATCCCCTTTTTATTATTTATAAAAAGATACACAGTATTGGAGAATGCAGTAATCTGTAATTCGTAAGAGATATCTAAACTCTCACTGTTATAAGACCATGTCCTTATTACTCCTGCTTTCCTGTCCTATGTTTATGGTCACTGAGAGGGAGTCCAAGGCCATGGCTTTCGACTCTGGCCAGACAGTAAGCTGGTCTGCCAACATCAGTCTGCAGACTTTAAAAGCACCCAAGATGCTGTGATACATCCATTAATCAACACATTAGTGCTCTGCAGTCTGACTTCTCCTGATACTCAGTCTTTAGGTAAATTTAGCTGAAACTGCAACTAAGGCAGAGAGATTTAGCAATCTATGTTCCAAGTATTGCTAAATAAAATAAATTATACAAACTCAGACATTTCACTGGGGACCTGTTAGTTTATTTAAGTATTTTTGATATGTTTGACTAGGCAGCGTTTAGTGTCAGAGCACAAAATAAATTAAAAATTATTTTGTTTAAACTTTGTTTGTAGTTATAGAGAATGATGAAATGGCTTTTAAGATATTTCTCAAAACGTGTAATGAATTTAATAAGCCTCCTTATTCATGTGGTTAATGGTAGATCTTAATCTCTTGTTCATCAAGCACAATGAGGGAAGAGATCCATTGGATGAATATTATTGGTATGGTGTTCTGAGGTGTGTTGGTTTTGGACTAAGAAATGGTTGAAGGAGTATTGTTTTCTATGAAGTAGCATTCCAAGACTAAGAACTAGAAATAAGAGGTCAAATCTGCCTCATCAGCAACATCCAGAAGCTTCATCTCCATCTTATCAGTGCCTGGTTTCTCACACTATCTCCCATACTGGCACAAGAAAACAAAGATGGAGGCAGCTGTTCACAGTCAGTTCTTGTAATACAGCCCAGGTAATTATGCCTCCATATCATCACTGCTCAAGGACGCTTCAACCATTGGGCAAAAACATTCAGAACCCTCTCAACCCAGATGCACTAATTAAAGGTTGGTCGATGGTTTGAAGGGAGGAAAAAAACATGGAGACAGGAGGAAGAGGAGGAAACTGCAGATAAGGAGGTGGTACAAAGAGGAACACAGAGGGTGTAACAAATCCAGAGTGAGTTTTCTCAGGCTTATCAATCCCTGGCATTAGTCAGGTCCCAGAGCTGTTCACAAGAAGTTGGTGCCATGCTTTCACTGAAATCTGTCTTCTTTAAAACTACAAAGTTGTAATACAGTGAAGCTGAACATGTCAAAATTTAAATATATACTTGACTACATGTTGTAAAATTACATTGTATACATAGTATTTACTGTACACTTTTGAGATGTTTATGGATGGATAGGTTTTTCTACTATAA
>JAOXNZ010000155.1:1959906-1971012 GCA_028566095.1 Kryptolebias brasiliensis
CTCCACCCAGAAAGGCCCCAGGCCGGGTTTCGAACCTACAACCTTCTTGCTGGGAGGCGACAGCTCTAACCACTACGTCGCTGTGCCATGTACCAAACATGTATCCTGTTTACATCCAATGAGACAGATGGTCATGAGACACAAACGAACACGTGCACTTGTTCACTCATGTGAGACAAACTCAACCCCCGTGCCGAGCCACAAGAAAAAGGAAAAAAAATAATTGTATCACACACTGACTAAGAGGGGATGCTGAGCCTTGGGGTGCACATTAATGTAAGCTGTCGTTTCAGAGCGTGACCTGTGGCCACACACGTGACTCAGACGAGCTAAATTTAGTTTTATAATGGTTGGGCAAAAGGCTCACCAGCATGCCAGCCAGCACTGAAAGGATGCCAGCAGGTCAGCGGTGCACAATGATGGAGAAGGAACAGTGCAAAGAAGATAAAAAGTAAAATGAGAGGAGGAGAAGGAGGAACAAGTGGTGTAGGGTGGTGCAAAAGATAAAAGGAAGGAAAAAAGAAAGAACATGAGGGGGAAGCTTGAAAGCTTCTTGAGTCTGCAGGGGTGAGATGTGAGAAGTATAGTGCCTTTAAAAAGCATTCACCTCCTTGGATGTTTTATGGTTTTATTGCTGTCATAAATCAATCATGGTCAATATAAGTTAGCCTTTTTGACAAGAAAGGAGTTTTCAAAAAAACCCTCTTCAACATAAAATCAAATTTCTACAGTGTAAAGAGGCTCTTTTTCATCTTCTGTGAACTCAGTATACTGTTCTACAGGTTCTGTCTAAACTTCATGCTAACCTCACTGATTCTTGATTGTTTAGACACATGTACTATTCATGAACACTTAATCAGTTAGAGATAGATAATGCTTAATCTAAATTCATATATGAAAAACATGATTTATGCAGAAATGAAATCAATTCACGTGATTATGAAACCTTTAAAGTATGAGAAATCATTATTGATCATTATTTGTATGCAGTTATTCAATGAGAAATTATTCAAGTGTTTTAACATATCTTTTTTACTTTTTGTCTTTTAGATATTGATGACCCATTTTAACACTGATTTTGGACAGGAGAGGGAAATTTATATCAGCTGAAGGTGGCCAGCTGCTTGGGAGACTCTATAATCAAGCACTGATAAATACTCAGAAAGGCCTTGATCCTGAGTGGTGTTCAGTTTGTTTTAGTCTGCAGTTAGAGTTTGTTTTGTGTGACCATAATGTGTAGATGTTCCCCTTCATCTTTTGTTTTTGTTCATTAACCTGAGCGTAGAAAACATTTTTTGCTTTGAATTGCTTTGTTGTAAAGCCAAGCAGAGTAAAAGGAGCGGTTGCCAGTCGCCTTTCTCATCAGCTGACCGAGTAAACCCCTGACAACTTCACCTTGACTCCCAGCTACCTTGGGCAAATGCTGGCATTTGCCCAAGGTAGCTTAACTAGTCCTGGCCGGACATTGTCCTCCTTTCCCATGGCAGTCCTGGTCTGATCACCCAGCAAACCACCCAGATGGACAGAGTGACTCCTGGCCCAGAGCACTGACCCAGTAAGAAGCTGGATTTGATGACAGAAAAGCAATTTGGGTCCGCTTACAAATTTCAGCTGATGCATATTTTGATAATACCGCTTCCTCACTTCCAGTTATACCAAAATAACCTGACAATCTGGCAGAACTGTAACATCCTTTCAGCCAAATTCCAAAATTAAGACCTGGAGGAGTCTGCTCATCACCCCAGGTTGGAGTCTGGGGTGGCCGGAGTCCTGGAGGAGGCCAGCAGCTGCAGCTCCCCATGTCTCTAGCGCTGGCCACAGCATCCCCAGTGTCTCCAGCAGCTGCAGCGCCCCTATTGTCTCCAGTGCCTCATGCCAGAAGAGGGCGGATTCTACAGCCACTGAGGTTCTCACCTCACCACTACTGGTGGACGAGGAGGAGAGGAGATCACCGTTCTGGGGAACACAATTGGCCATAAGACCTCCAATGTGTGTCTCCAGATGGGCTCACACCATGTCCTCTCCTAACCACACTCCTGTGTCCCCAGTGCCATCGACGGTATCCCAGGTGCAGCCTGCAGCTTCTCCTGTGCCCCCAGTGCCCCCTGAAAAGTCCCCTGTGTCTCCAGTGCTGCCTGCAGCATCCACTGTGTCCCTGGTCCCCTTGCTTCCATCCTCTGTGGTTCCCCAGCCTCCATCCTCTCCAGTGCTGGCTCCAGTGTCACCTGCAGCAGACCCTTCAGCCCACAGTGCTGGCTTCAGTGTCTCAAGTCCCCTCCAGTCCCTGATCCATGAAGTCCAGTCCTGAACCTGTTGCCCAGGTTCTTCACCAGTCGGAGCTTTATGGGAGAGTGGCAAAGAGAAAGTAACTGTTGAAGAAATCTCAGATTAAATCTCCACTACAGTTTGTCAGATGGCATGTAGAAGAGTCCACAATCAAGTGCTTCTCAGCAGTCGGCCCTAGTCAAGATTGAGAGCTATTTATTAAACCTGAAAAATTATTTAAAAAAATAAGCCATAGCCATTAGCCTAGCCTAGATGAAGACTTCTGCTCCTTTCTCCCTACTCCATGCTCTTCGACTGATGTCAGGGCTGATAAGGTACAAACTATTTGATAGCTATTTGACAAAACATCACTTCAAAAATGGACAGACTATCCTTTTATCTACAAGGTCAAGATATTCAGGTATCTACAACCTGTAAGATATTAATTTTAAAAAACATTTCAACAGAACTCCACTTCAAAATGGCTGAAGCATCCATTTAAAGAACCCCACCGCCATAGAAGTCATTGGCTTAAAAACATTTCTGGATCTAACAAACTCCAATTAAAACATAAAATAAAATAAAATATCAGCTTCGTTGGTAAGTTCATAAGGCCTTGATCCTGGATGGTAGCTCAAGGAAAACCTAAATCCAGTCAGATTAGAAGGTTTACACCTAATAATCTTGTCCAACTGCATATTCTTTCTTAATAGATCCTAACAAAGTGATGGTCAAATACTAAACTCAATGCAGCTGAAAACAAACCACTGCGTTCCACAGTTGATTCACTCATTTATTTACAGTCAGTGGTTGTAACTTGGCTGTGTAGTTACATTTTTGAAAACATGCATTAGTTATTAGCCTAATTATACATTATTGCTGGATTTTTTATGACCTGTAGCTACACTGTAACTATTTCACGGGCAAGTGTGAATTTGGCTTGAAATGTGCAGACAAGCACCTAACAAAACACAGACACACAAACACTGGAACTCACATTGCAGGGCAAACACATATATTTACAATATCACACACAAGGACATGCTTAACTAAACACACACACACACAGCTCCCCCAAGTCTTCCATCCAAACATAACAGCAGATATTCAAGAATCCTGTCTGAAGGTAAGAGATGGTGGCGAGCCAAACAGTGTGATGTGGTGCTGAGAGCCACAATCTGATGACCTCATTGGAGAGACACGCAGTTCCCATCTTCCCTATGCTTCATCTCAATCATACACACACTCAGAGAGAAAGGAGCTGTCCTCCTCACACGAGTCCCCTGCTGCCGCTAACACATACAACCTGGGGCGTGTACAGCAAAGACACAACTCCTCACATCATTCATCCACAGCAGCCAAATTTAGAATTGGGCCACACATTCTCGTGCTAACCTTGAGGAGATACATTTCTACAAGCAAGTAGCACTCCAACCACTCACTCCAAAGAGATTTCACTTTTACTTTTTAAATGCAATTCAACACAATCACTAAATCACAATACCCAGTGAATAACACAGACACTCAAACAGTAAGAGCACAGAAAGAAAATAAATCAGTGAAGTAAGCCACAAATGCCTTCCAATAATTCCAAATAACTTGGTTCATGACACAAAAACTTTCTGCCTTCACCAAGCTAGCAATATCCACAGGTGATCCATCAAAGCAGGGTTATTATATCTGCAAAACTAGAGATCACATCACACAGAAACACTGAGCACAAAAACATTGGTTTCATTTATTGCGAAGCTTAAAACAATCATGTCAACTAAAACTGACTACAAAGTTAGTTATCTGTGTTAAACCAAGCTAGAGGCATAAATGCCACCAAATTCTGAATTAGGTCAAAGTAACCACAATGACCCAATAAACAGGAACAAAAAACAACTGACAAAATTTCTGCAGGGTTTTAAAAAGTCATAACAAAGTCTTAAATTTAATCATCTCAATTTTAGGCCTTAAGAAGTCTTAGATATGTCCAGATTTCCTATTGCTGGTCCTAAAATACATTTAGTTAAAGTTTAAATCCTTTAATTTATTCTTTTGTTTTTCAACTTTTTGTCAAATGTCCTATCTGCCTTCATTCTGAAGTAATGCATATCATAACTAACTAAGATAATCTTATGTTGAGAAAATAAGGACATATAGCTGCTTAGGTGAAATTTTTTAAATAAATTTATGCAGCTACTACTACATACATTTTAGCTGAATATTTGTAAAAATGACTAATTGTTGTTATTTTTGTAGTTTCTGAGGTCAGTTAGCTGTGGCAGCCATGTTGAATTAGTTTGAATCCAAAAGTAATCCATTGTTGATGTAAAGCCTATGATCACTTTCTGAAAGTTTCAATAAAATCCATCCAGTGGTTCATAAGATATGTTGCTAAGAGACAGACATGTTTAACAACAATAGATAATGCTGAAGTTTTAAGCAAAGCTCTCACCATATCTATTAGCCCTCAGCGTATGTGTTGTGGATGAATCTCAGCTACTACCACTCCAGATTTGAGCACAATATCTGTAAAATATTGTATCTGTAAAATTGATATAGCTGTTTTTGTTTGCTTGGGTTGCTTAGCGGAGGGGGCCATCCAGTGACTACTTTCTGAAAGTTTCATTAAAATCCATCCAGTTGTTCTTGAGATATTTTGCTAATAGTCAGATAGAATTGACACCCATAGTTATTTCCAAATTTGTAGCTTTTTGCAAGGCCAGTCAGAATGCAGAACGGCTGCAAAATGAAAACTTTTGAAACAATACATTTTAAAAAGAACATTTTATTTATGTTGAATAAATATTGAAAGTCATCGGGAGCCATTATAAACAACTAAAATAATTTCAAGGCAGTCTATCAAAAACTTCAATACATTTCAGGCTGGACTGAAGTGCTGAAATAACCACCAGACTACAACTTAAGATCTAATGCTGACCTTTATATTTACTCACAAATGATCACAAAGTTATAACCACACGACATGTTTCTGTATAATAAAATCACTCAACAAAATTGAGTGCAAACCTCATGGCCCACATCGTCACTAATCTTGAGTCAGCAACTGGTACAAGGTGTTGAAATGTATTCAACCAAAAATCTGAGGGAAGAAATCATGGCAATCAGCAACACATGACCCTTCTGACAACACACACACACACACACACACACACAGTGCACAGAGAAACAACTCACCATTCGAATCAGGTTCACAGAAACCCCCATTCATTGCAGCAATAACTCACACAGGCTCCTTGCTTCCATTTCGTTGGCAGCTTAAATCCCATTCTCAGTTCATTTGGGTTGTCAGAGGCTGTAAAACTGCAAGTAGTGCAGTCTGTGTGTCTGTCTTTTCCTGCATGTCTGTGGTAACACTGCTGGCTATTTTCTCCTAAGCAGAAGGTAATCATTAGATGTGAGAGGGGATTGGCAGCAGTCTCTGTAAAATAGGATATCCTCAAAGTTTTAGATTTCTTGGAGGAAATTCAGAGGTCTGCTGGAGCAGTTTATAAATATGTGGCTGTTGCTCAAAGTGAAGAGGTAAGTGTGGCATTATTTATTCTATTATATTTAGGATTGTTGAAAGAGCTAGACTAGAAAGGAGAACAGTCTGTAATGCTGGCTGCATGTGAAATGTGTTAAGACGGAGCACTATCAAGGTTTGCTTCGATGTAATATGCCTTATGGTGCCTACTTAATTTAAGAACCACACAGCTTAATTATGCTTACGTAGGTGAGCAGAGGTGTGCTTTGATTAAGTATGGATGAGAGGAATTAAGCTATGCAAGTTGGCTGATTATCATAAGACACAAAATCCCAAAGCTCACTGCTTTCACCTTTTTCTCTGAGAATTAGCCTGAACTGATGAAGTGACGATGCTGGTAAAGGAAAGAACGAAGAGTTCCTGTGGTTCAGCATGGCTTCAGACCTCTGTAATCAGCATGCCAAGCTCCTGATGTCTAAATCCACAACTTGGACCCAGACAGCGAACACATAACCAACACATATACCCAGATCTACACACATGCACACAAAACGAGCTCCTGACATACGTATGAGCTCTGTGGTGATCTGTGTTCATGTGGAGTTTGGCAAAGGAGAACGTCTTTAGTAAACCCAAACGAGAAGGAAATACATGAGCCAGTCTGTACTGAATAAAGCACTACCTTTTAAGATTTATCATTAAACTGACAAATAAAGTTTTACTCTGAGGTTTTAGTCCCAGAAAGGCTGATTACAATAAAGTTAATTAACTCTGAATAGCTTAAGCTTGAGTTAAAAGTGTGCCCATGTACAATAAAAAGCCATCCTCAATGAAGTCCAGATACCCTGATTCATCATGGCAACTTGCAAAAAAATAAAAAGTACTGAGTACACAAGAATGCAGTGCAGTTGGGATTGAAGTGTACTCAGTGAAGTACTTTATTTCAGAACTTTCATTTATGGACATTTTTTACCAATATTTGATTTTATTTTATTTTGAAAAACCAACCTGAAAAACAAATACTGAACCCAGAACAGAATTTAAATTGATACGGGTCACTTTGAAACTGTGTGAACATCCACCTCTGGTAAAACTTACAAGCAAATCAGACATTTTTGAGTGATCCTTCTAACAGAAAGTTATCTGTTATTTATCAGTAAATCTTTGGTCTCTCTTAGGCAGTTCTTTATCAGTCCTTCACCATTCTGCTGCTTCTTACTTTTTCTCACTCATCCAACCAGTGCTTGTATTCAGCTATTCCACAATGTCTCCTCATTTAATAAATGCTTTTCTCTCTTATTGTCTCCCTTGCTCTTCTCACAGGCACTCATTATTACCCTATTTCTACTGGTCACCAAAGGCTGCGGTACTCCTCGGTGGCCAGTTGCATAAAAGTACTAACAGGAGCTCTTTTAGCCTCAGCATCAGCTTCCACTGAGTCTGAGTCTTTGCCAAAACATTAATCGTGCTGTCAATAAACTGTTCCATCTCACATCAGTGGCAAAATTTCTCCTAGTTGAACTGGCAAAACAACTTAACCAGCAGTCAGAAATAGCTTCCACCACTAAGACCAATGCTGTAATTTTAGGAAAACTGATTCCGATCCACTCCAAAATTTATTGGGTTTCTCTTTTGCCCATGCTTCAACAATCCACCAAGTTTCAAATATAAAAAGGATATACAAATAAATCAGTCTTTTTGGTATTTTTCTAAAGAAGAGAACTGAACAAACAGCAGCAGTAGCTTATGGTAACGCTGGCTTGGTTCTTGCATTTTTGTAGACTCACAAAGACCACATAAACTCTTTGCTGGAGGTTGATCATTTCTATGTTGTCCACAAAATTATGTCCAAAGAGTACTTTATGACATGCTGAAGATACTCACCACCAATTTTGTATTTAAAGCAATGGTTCAGATGTTTTAAAGTGGGATTCTTTGGAAACGTTATGAACATTAATACACGTTTCTGAACCCAGGTTTCAGAGTGGAGACTTACAGGGGACCCCCAAAGTTGTGTGAAATTGCAGATGTGCACCAGAGATGGCTACAGTCCATAGTTGTTCTGCACATGCACGATCAGATGATCAACAACAGTAGTAAACAGAGTGCTCTTTGTGGTTCTCACCCTTTTCAACATGTAGCAGCAACCTGACCTCACTATCCGTCCAAACAAACGTCCATGTAGTCACCATTTTGGATATAACTGTTTACATGCTCTGGATGCGCGCCTCCTGGAAAGTCTGGCATCAGTGTTGCCAGATATATGATAATTACCATTTTTATAAGATAGTTTTAGGGTCAAGTCCCCCTCCTTTCTGTGCACATGTTCACCTATCACAACATACAACTAATCTTACAACCTCCCCCTTCTGAGAAAGCGCACCTCACTCAGCACCTCACTGGGTCAAACTAAAATAATTTTAAAGTGACAGTATGGTAGTTCGTCATTTCCTATCTGGCAACCCTGCCTGGCATAGAAACTACAGCAGATTCAACGAGCACAGACATATCCATGTAAATGTGTTTTTTTTTTCTTGTTGATTCGCCACAATAAACATTGAAGGAAAAACACTAAGAGATTGTTCTCATATAAACAGGGCCTAAAGCAGCTAGCTCAGTCAGGGACACTTTCTGCAGCTGTATCATGATACGTCTGCTAATGCAAAATTGACAGTGGTGTAACTGGTTTATAAAATGCCATTCACACAAACTGTTCTAAAATTTATGGGACTGGGGTCTGTTTAGGACAGCAGCAATCTCCTTTGGTCTTGACACTGATTGGACTAGCTGTTAGCTTGTCAATTTAGTTACAGTGAAGCTCAATTTCTCCTCACTGAAGTCGTTCAAAAAGCTATTTACAACGGGTAAGACAATATGTGTTATACCCTTTCACAGAACCCCACTTCAATAGATTGGACCTATTCCTTTTTATTTCATCAATATATTTAATTCTGTCTTATTAAATACAAAAAGATGATAATGTGGCCCAAATTAACTATGAGTCATCACTCATGAGTCGGCTCAAAGGGAAAATTTGTGTTTGAAATGAGCAAAACAGAGAAGCAAATCAAAGTCCGATTGTTAGTAATGAGCCTGCACAGTCCCAGCTATGCCCTCATTACAATCAGCCCATGTGTTACTGATGGCATCTGTTCGTAACATCAGGTGTTTCTTTAATGAACATGCAGTTAAATTATTTACAACAGACTGCCCGCTCATCAGTGACATGGCCCGTGTTCGCTGTTATGTTGTTCACAGGGGGGTTTGTTAAGCTGAAACGTCATCGTCGACCATCTCTATTTATAACCAAGTTTGCACACAGTAGCAGATGATGTCATGCTCATTCTGCAGGGGTATATGAGACTATTCATCAAGATGAGAGAGGTCTCCTTTGTGAGAGCATGCATCATCGAGGTATGGTTCAGCATTTCAGAGCCCGGAGCTGTGTTCATTCAGATCAGAATTACAACTATGAAAAAAGATAACCAGGAGATAAAACCTCAGGAAACAGAACCAAAACCATGAGTCATATCTTCTTGTTAATACTAGGGAAACCATTAGGCTATTAGCTCTTGGAAGGTGTATCTAAGGAGGAAAAAGTTGACTGGGAATAACTTTGGCTGAATAGATTGGGTCTAAGCCAGCCTTCGGGAGCTAGAAGAGGCAGCTTTTGTACTCAGCGCTTAAAACTGATAAAGGTGGTTGGATACTCAGGCACGGCTGTCAGCGTGATAGGGATTATAATATTCAAAGAGCTCAGCAGATCAACTGTAAAGTATGTATAAAATAGACAATGAACACCTCACTTTCCAGAGAGAGTTTAATTATCACAGGGGCCGGTGGTGAATGTAGTGGCAGCCCAGGCCAACGTGTGACTCAGACAGAAGGGAATCTCACTCGGCCATCACTGAAGAGCCATTGTTAAGGAGAAATAAAGAGCAGTATTGACTCCCCTCATCTGCTTGTTCTCTGAGGACCTACTGGTGTGGTTTTTAGTGGGGGGATAGATGGGAGGATGATGTGACTCTAAGGATTATGGCATTTCTGGGAAACCATTTAGATTCACTGGTCCCTGTAGCAAACCTCCATCTGAAAAACAAAACCAAAAAACACCTGGGTTTGATGAAACGGTGCAGTCATATCACCATGCCTAACAGAAGTCAACAAGTAGGAGTTTTGTATACTAGCATTCAGAATAATATCCAACCATAAATAGTCAACTAAAGTCTAATCACACTGAAAAGATTCTGATATTTATAGTTTCCAGTAAACTGTTTTCTGCTGCTACAGTGGGTCACAAAATTATTCATTATTGTATTTTGTCCATTCTTCTTGACCAAACTGCTGCAGCTCCTTCAGGTTGGATGGGTGCTGCTTGTGTTCAACAATCTTTAAACCAAACCAGAGATTCTTAGGTTGGATTGCGGTCTAAGCTTAATTGGACCATTCTAGGACCTTTACCTGGTTCTCCTTAAACCAGTGGAGTGTTGCTTCAGCAGAGTGTTTAGGGTCATTGTCCTGCTGGAAGGTGAACTTCCATCTCGGTCTCTAATTTCTAGAAGGCTCAAACAGGTTTCCCTCAAGAATTTCTTTGTATTTCTCTGATAGCTTGATGTTGCCACCACCATGCTTCGTTGTGGGGATGGTGTTCTCCGGATGATGAGAGACGTTATATTTGCTTTGGACATGGATTTATCTTTTATGGCCAAAATGTTCAGTTTTACTTTCATCTGACCTCCCCTTCTTCCACAAGTTTGAGGATTTTACAAAATGTCTTTTAGCAAATTCCAAACAGTCTTTCTTATTTTTTCCTTTAAGCAAAATATGTATTTCCTCTTCACTCTTTCATGAAGCCCAGTTCTGTGCAGTTTATATTGGTCCTATGGACAGACTCCTCAGTATCTGCAGAAGAGCTGTTCAGCTCCATCAAGGTTATCTTTGGCCTCCTGGACGTTTTTCTGATTAATGTCCTCCTTGCCTAGTTTGTAAGTTTTGGTGGACGACCCTTTCTTTGGCAGGTTTGCCGTGGTGGCATAATCTTTCCATTTTCAAATAATAAACGTAATGATTCTCCATGGTATGTTTGGGGTATTTTGGGGTTTTTTTTATACTCCAACTCTGACTTGTGTGCATAGATCTTTGGTGTTGATTCAGGGGGCTGTCACAACAGGTGTAGATGTACTGAGATCGTTTGACAGATTGCTCACAGATGGATCTTATTTAACTAATTGTGTGGCTTCTGATGAAAATGGTTTGGGCTTCAAAGCAAAAAAGGTGACTATATACAGTATAGGGTGGCACAGCGGCGTAGTGGTTAGAGCTGTCGCCTCCCAGCAAGAAGGTTGCAGGTTCGAAACCTGGCCTGG
>JAOXNZ010000155.1:2016301-2026818 GCA_028566095.1 Kryptolebias brasiliensis
TATATATATTTATTTATTTTTTAATCAATGTGCCAAGATCTATTACTAATGACCCAGTTATTGACTGAGCAACAACTAAAACTAATAGGTGGATGAGCTTCACTCAAAATGAAACACAGTATTCACACTTTTAGGAGATTTCCTTTCTTTGAAAGAATTCACTTTTGATAGAAAAGCGTTAACGGGTCTAAGAAGTGTTTCACCAAACAACCTGTTAGTCATTAATCACCCCCCGTAGAGAATCTCTGAAGCATGAAATCTCTAAAAGGGAATGTGATTTTGTGAGGTTTTATGAGTAGTTTCACTTTTGTTCCCGATGCCAGATATCCTAAACACATTTCAACAAGCACAGGCTTGCAGTCCGTGTTATCATCCTTCTGTTTTCAGTGTTGTTGATTTCTCGACAGCTCTTTGAGCGCATGAGGTACAAAGTTTATACGCGTCAATGCATAGATTCATGCATCTTGCTAAAGACTCAAGGGTAACTGAGGAGAACAGCAGACCGTGGAAGGAAGGGACCGTTGAACTCTGTTAATGATTGTTAACTGTTCATATAAAACTCAATTCCTTATGAACACAAAGGTTTTACAGCTCTTCTTTGTAGGTTTCATAAGAAAAGAAAAAAGAAAAAGTTTACAGAATCGATTATCAGTTCAGCTCACTTGTTCGTTCTGTCGTTGTACTAAACGATTTAAGCTCCCGATGGCTGAGTTGGACCAATTAAAACAGGCATTAAACGAACTGCACTGGTACTGAAAAGAAGCAGAAGCTGAACAGGTTTGTTCTCTCAGAAGGAAGACACTTTTCTCTGACAAACATGCTCTTTCAGTTCATCATGACTGGACAAAAAGGGGTAGGAAATGTCTATTTTTACAGAGATAGATAATTGAGAAGAAAAGAAAATCTCAAAAAAGAAAAGAAAACAACTCAACTTTTCCTGTGGAGATTTCAGTAAAATGGACACAAACAGACAGAATATATCATATAAAACAAAAGCCAAAAAAGAATAAAACTCATTTGGATCTGTTCCATGGTCAGTTTTATAAGATGTTTAACTTATGCCATTTGTTTTCCTGATACTCTGAATGTCAGTAAAACCAGCCTGACCAGCGGTTTACTGGACTGTTTATTCGAAGCTCTCATCGTGTTGTTTTAATCAAAGTGTAGTCATTTGGAAACAGAAAGTCTTCTCAGTCAGGAATTTATCAGATACTTTCTGTTTGATGTTTTCTAAGTTCAGTCAAGGTGTCTCTGTTGATGACGGCGCAGAGACACAACCATATCAACCTTTTGTATTAGCGCTTTGGCCACTTTAATCACGTCACTCGTGCCCCCCGCTTTTCTTCAACTCAACTTGGACCTTATTACGCTCACGCAGGGCATGACCCTCCTCCCAATTCCATCTGCGCGAGAGGCAGAGAAACAAAGAAAACATTTGTGTTGACATCTACATTCACGGCGGTGCCATTTTGTACTGTAGGAGGAAGTCACAGAGTCACAAGCAGATCATACATTGATCAGCCTGATCCAACCCACATCATTTTTTTTTTTTTGCTCTGAATCAACACCCGGGGCAACAGGACCACCATGCTGCCCTCCCAGCCACGTTGTGAAAAATGGTTTCAATATGCCATTTACCATTGTCACTATTCCGCCAACACAAAAGAGCCTTCAGGCTATAAAATACTAGGGGCTTTTCGGTGAGAAGTGTGTGCAAAAAAGGAAATCCTTCAACAACTGGATAAAGCAAATATTAAAATGAAAGCCTCCCTCTGAGCAGCTAGGTAAAGTGATCAGGAACAATGTCTCTTCCCCTTTTTGTCTGATAAAAAAAACAAACAAAAAAAAGGCTGATGTGGAAACAAATCCAGACCCTGCAGCTGCATCTGGAAGGATGTCAAAATGAGAATCTCGTCCAGAACATGTTGGTTGTCTCATACCACATCCGCCTGCTTCGGTTTATTAAATTATATTCACTAAATTTTAAATTATTTTCTTGCAGATCCTGTTCAACCGGCAGGTCATTCCATCCGGGAGAGAATTTCACAACACGACACTGCCACGGCGGACAGGCTGCAGACCTTGAATTGTTTATTTTAACTCTGAAGATCTTGCTTGAAGGGATCTATCTTTTTTTTTTTTTTCTCTCTTTCTCCTTATGCGTGAGTCGAAACACTGGTGGCCTGCCTGTCTTATCCGTGTAATCGTTTACTCATCAACCTCTTTTTCCTGCGTTTAGAAGATAAATAAAGCAGACATAGATAGAAGATTTAGAGAAAGATGCGTGAATTAAAGGGCAAGCTGCCTCATAACAACAGTTTTGATTGAATTACCCGTTTTAAGTCTGTACATGTAAAGATGCCAATCATTGTCAAAACTTATGAATTTAGAGTTTAATCACGTCAGAAACACTATGTTTTCTGTAAGCAGAATCTGTATAACACTTAGAGTTGTGATATCTTTATTTTAAGCGTACCCCACTGGCCAGAAAAGGCCCCATATTGAGCTGCGTGTGGCCCGCTCAGTGTTGCCAGATATACAGTAATTATCATATTTAAACGGTAGTTTTAAGGTCTATACCATATACGGTAAACAGCTTTTAATTTTTGATAGTTTTGGCCTTTACGTGCACTAAAAAAAATGTTTTTATTCACGTAAATACCCACATATCATCAGGAAATCCATCCAACCAGCCAGACCATGTGCTCACAAAGTGCACATGTTCGCCAAACACAATACACGTCATCCTAGCTCCCCCTTATTCAGCACATATAAGAGTCTGGGGTCAAAATATGATCGTTTTAAAGCAACAATACGATATTTCCTCATTTCCCATCTGGCAACCCTGGGCCCACTGACCACTAGTTGATCGCAGCTCAAACATGTTTTGGGCCTGAACACATGTTATTTGGCAGTTGGCGCTAGAAACCCCACTGTACATATGTTCTGGTCATCAGTTGTTCTGCACATGGTCTACAGCTCTGTGCAGTCAGTGAGTCACCTCTCAGCAGCACCGCTACCTGTTCAGAACAAAACAAACATGGCAGGTACGGGAGAATCTACCTGCGATCAGCGCTTTGCCAGCGTCAGATTCACCTACTTTCAATGTTCTCGATAGCAGATCGTTCACCGTCGGTAGCTGAGCGCAAAATAGCGACATTTCTATCCAATCTCCCGAGAGTCGTGAATTGTGATGACGTGGGACACAGATGTAGCTGCGTACGCCATTCAGCTTTCAATTCCATGCCACATTTATCCAGCCTGCTCAAACTCTGTTTTTGTATAGCTCCTGATTTAAATATTAAAATGTTTAAATTTTAGTATTCAAATCAGTAGCTCGGTGCCTGATGAGTCATGGAAACTCAGGCGGTTCAGGATCCTTTTGATTGCGCGCGACCCAATTCTAACCAAAAAAGGCAGCAAATTCAAGCGGTCCGTTCCGAGGCTCCGGCCAGCCAAACCGAAACAACACACCGAGGGGAAAAAAACAAACAAAAAAACAACCCGTACTGCTCGGTCATTGCCCGTCTGAATGTCTAAAAGGCACACGCCGACACTAAACAGCGTGCGTTTAAGCGTCCACCTGAACACGACCACATGTGGATCGTCGCAGGGGGAAAATGGGGGGGGGGGAAACTCACCGTACAAGCTCCTCTACACGGTTGCGACACGCTCAAGTCTGGAGTTAGTCGGTTTATACTCGGGTATTCATTATTACTTTCACTTTCTTTCTGACTGCACGGAGGGACGGGCTGCTTTGCTCAAATTACAAGAAGAGACAAACACCGAAGAGCTACAAACTACAAGGTCAACGTGTTATGAAACAAGAGTGTAAATGTAATGTAACAAGAGTCTTTAATATGACTATTAAAGTCATAGTTCAGATCTTTTGAAGTGGGGGTTCTGCGGAAAGGTCAGTTATTATCGTACCTGTTGTAGATAGATTTTTTTTTTTTTTTAACCAACCCCAGTTTGGAGACTTGGAGGCTGTGTTCAAAATCTTCACTCGCTCGCCACAGCTTGGTCATTATATTATAAATAGAGTGGACAGGACACGACCAGTGTTTTTGTATTTCCAGCTCTACTTCAGTGCAGCCTACATAATTATGTGCTTAGTGTTCACAAGCAGGCATGGCATGAAGCCAGAGGCAACAGACAACAATGCATCTACGGGTTTTCCAGAACACTGGCAGTTTTTATTTTATTTATTTATTTATTTTACTAATGCGTGTTACACTGTTTTCATTGTATCTCTTACACAAGCACGGACTGCGGCTGCTGCTAAATCACAACCTTCAATATGCTATAATTGCAAATTAAAACCTACAAAATCTTTCTGTGCAGAACAGCTGTTTTTAAGAGTTGTGTGCAAGTGTTAACAAGAGTACCGCTAACGGTACATAATACGCCTATCAGAAAATCCCAAGCATGAATTCCCTCACCCAATAATCATGAATATGAGTCTAGAGTTGGAGCAGAGACAAGGTTTTCACAAAGGGTTCACTTCTGACCTTGACCTTTGACCCTGTTACCTTGAACTCAATAGGGATCATCCTTGACACGAGGTGTCCAGCATTTCAGTTTGACATTTGTTACACAGTTGAAGAGTTAAGTTAGAACACAGACAAGGTTTTCACAAAGGGGTCACCTGTGACCTTACCTTCAATGCTGTGACCTTGAAATCAATAGGGATCATCCTTGACACGAGGTGGCCAGGTCTGCTGTTTGACATTTCTGTTACAGGGTTATCAGTTTAGAGCTTGGACAGGAAATTGTCCACTGACAGACAGATGGACGGAGTCATAACTTAACACGTCCCGTCTTAGGAGGAGTGTATAAAAACGAGCTGAACAGCAAGGTGATGGTTGAAATGTGGCGTTTATTCCCAACATGTTTCACATTAAGACTTCGACGTTTTACATACAGGATCAATTCAGTTTTCTAACACATCCTGAAGGGTTATAGTTCTGCCAGAAAAGCCGTGTAATGCAGAACCGACTGTGGTGTGAAAGTTTATTAAAGTGTTCACATGAACAGCAATGTGATTTTTGAGATTGGAACCATTTTAAGATGGCAGCCTTGGTCCCATTTGGTTTAGACTTTAACTTGTCAATCTGCTCAGATTTAAACTTCATGACCTTTCAGCATGACCTCAGTCAACAGGGAAGATTCTAATTGTTCATACTTTTTATACAGAACCTAACTACAAAGTATCCCTTTAAGTATTAGAAGCTCTGTATGTTCCCCCATTTATTTTCAGCCATGACAGGTAGTTCCTGTCTTCAGAAAAACAGGTCTAGTTATAATAAGTAACAACAGATCTTTACAGCACTGTAGCTCATCATTTTTTTCTCATGACTAGTATTTCCAAACTGTGCAAAAAGTGCTCTCATGCGTCAAGGCTTTGTGCTTTTTGTAACATAATCTTCTAGAGGCTGATCAGTGTTGCCAGATGGGAAACGTTGAAGAATTGCACTGGCTTAAAATTATCGTTCACACCCAGTATGCATTGTAAAGTGGCTCAGAATTTCCCTCTATAATAGCATACTATTACAGACAGTGTATATTAAAGCCGGGAACAATTTTTTATCTTTAAATAACCTAAAAAAATTCAGAACAGCGCCTTTGCTTGTGTGGAGTGCAGGATGAGCCACCTGATGTAAAAAAAAAAAAAAAACGAAGCAATTTGTTTAGTAATGAATCATTTTGACATGCATTGAAGCAGTCAAAATATTATACAAGATGGGATTTTTGGAATTACTGATTGTACATATTACAGAGGGCAAAATTATTGTACAAATATTATAATTACATCTGGCAATGCTGTGCCTGATCTTGTTTTCCTGATTGAGGACAATAGTTTTTGTGCATCGTCTTCTGGAACTTGATATTTAATAGAATGTTTCATTGAAAATGGAGGGAACCTTAACCGTAACATTTTTAGTAAGTACAATAATTTAAAATGACAAAACATACAACGCGAAAATTCATGGACAAAACTGATCTTTAATGTTCATTTCCACTTGTGCCATTTCTTGAATCCAGATTTCTGCAGTGGCTTACATCTGGCATGAAGACTTAATTTGAAATGCAAACACGAACAAGAGAACATAAAAGAAAATACACCACAAGAAAAACACGTAGGCCCCTTTAACACTGACTGACCATCTCGCTACGCTCTCTGCGACCTACTGTGGCTGGATCGAGGCAAATTTGGAAAACCTCCTTCAATGTGAAGGCAATCAAAACACTGTTATGCTCGTAGTACTTGCCAAACAGGTTTGTCCATATTTTCTGCATCTTTGTGATGCTCTCCTCTGCCCTTACCACAATAAAGCCATTTCTCCATTGTCCAGTTTCAGAAAGACTAGTTTCGACTTTAATCCACTCTACACATTGTCGGTGCTTTTCCATTTAACTGCCTGTGTCCTGCCTTGTAGAAGTATGGTACTTGTCTGACTGCATTGTGCCAAGCATAAAGTTTGGTGGAGGGGTATCATGGTGTGGGGTTGTTTTTCAGGAGTTGGGCTCAGCTTCTTAGTTCCAGTGAAAGGAACTCTTAATGCTTCAGCATATCAAGACATTTTGGACAATTTTCATGCTCCCAACTTTGTGGGAACAGTTTGAGGACGGCTCCTTCCTGTTCCAACATGACCAGTGCACAAAGCAAGGTCCATAAAGACATGAATGAACGAGTTTGTGTGGAAGAACTTGACTGGTCTGCACAGAGTCTTGACTTCAACCTGATAGAACAGGTTGAGGTCAAGAAGGAATTAGAGCAAAGACTGAGAGCCAGGTCTTCTGTCCAACATCAGTGTCTGACTTCATAAATGTGCTTCTGGAAGAATGGTCAAAAATTCCCATAAACTCACTCCTAAACCTGTGGAAAGCCTTCCTAGAAGAGTTGAAGCTGTTATAGCTGCAAAGGGTGGACCAACATCATATTAAACCCCATGGATTAAGAATGGGATGTCACTCAAGTTCATATGCATGTGAAGGGAGACAAGCGAATACTTTAGGCAATATAGTGTAGCATTGCAATGGAGGACATCGGGGTGATAGCAGCTGCTCGGTCTGTGGCTATTTATCAGATTTGAAGGGGAAATTAGACACCCAGTGAAACTGCAGATGGCGAGATGAAGTACATGAGAGTTTGTGAAGCCAGACAGCTGCATCAAGCCAAAGACAAAAGGATACAAACTAGCACATGAGGATAAGCTAACGATAGCTGCTACAGTCATTGTATTTAATAAGTTTTGTGTACAACAATGTAAAAGCTTTGACATTTGATGTTGGACTTTGGCCAATGGATGCGCTGCAGTCTGCTGACGTTAAGTCTTCAGCTTGACTTGGCTCAGTTAGAACCTGGGGTGGGGAGGTACTACGAAACGGGGTGGACGTGGGTAAGATTACACAGTAGAAAAACACTGAACATGCGCCGAGTCGATACGAGTAGGTCTAAGTCGAGCCTGTGGTATAGAGACATATGTACACCCCTTCTGGCTCGACTCTCTCTGGCTGCATCAGGATGAAGCTACAGGTGTCATGTCTCTGCTAGGTTTTACCATTCCAATGTCACAATCACAGCCGTAGCCTATGGGCATGAGGCCAGCATGGTCAGTCTTGTTTTCAATTCTTCACAACCGAGCCACATTGGTGCACACAGGCCCAGTGGGATGGATACCCTCCCTCACGCTCTACCCGCCATAATGATAAACCACCATATCCTTGTTACGGATGTTTTTTGCATTCTCAGAACCATCGTGGATCTATTATGCTCTATCATGTGTAATGAGGAGACAACTTTCTTTTTATGACACGCCTCACCATAACCCTGTAAAGCCCATCCACATTTTGGTTGTTTAACATGACAGCAGGATAATCATCCAGAGTGAAGGGGGTCTAAAATGGAGATCTTTTCAAATGACAGCTGGTGGACACAGCAGTCGTACACAATAGTTGTTACAATTGAATACTGTCGCATAAAATGCACAAAAAGATTGGTTTTGATTTGCAGTGAGCAGGAAAATTACATGTAATAAGGGGATAAAAGAGGAAAGGAGGCTGGGCTGTCATAAGGTCACTTAGAAGTCAGGACCAACAACATTTCATGACAACTGAACTGAAAAAAACCCCCCAACATGGTCTGTTTACTGGCAGTGTGGTTTTAACAAATTAATCTTTTCTTGTAAAAACTTGGGGCACTCAAAACCGGCACTGGGGTTACAAAAACCTAAGGTTAGTAAAAATGTGGGAGGAATACCATTTTTTAGAGGGGGGAAAAAAAAATCAACATCTTTTAGAGTGAAATATGTCAGATTTTACGTGCCTTCAGGGTGGACATTAACACTAGATTCAGTAGAAATACTTCATGCAACAACCGTACAATTAGTTCACAAATAAAAAAATAACCTATAAAGTTAAATTAAATAAAAATAAAAAAAAACTCTTCACAGTTAAGTTTTTCTCACATTCATACAGATCAGACATGCATGCAGGGTGAGATGGAAAGCACACCACGTAAAAAGTCACGCTCTTGCTTGCGCTCGGCTAACATACTGGATGATCAGCCGCAGCTTGTGCTGTAGCAGAAAAGTTCAGGGAGGTTTTATGAAACGCTGTCATGAAAAATACGAACCTTGTGCCCTTCCTGGCAGGTCTGATTACAGGAGCAAAGGCTAACTTTGAACCATAAAAACAGTACATAAAGTGCTTTTGTGGAAATAAACAAACAATAAAAAACCTTACAAAACAATTGTCAAAAACGACGTATCAAAAGAAAGCACTTTGGGACATGGAGGACAGAGAGAGGATTCCTGCACTACACACACGAGCTGGAGATTTTTTTGTTTTTGAGATTTAAAAAAAAAGAAAAAAGGATGAGTTCAGACATGAGTGGAGGTAAGGAGGGTACGCTGTGTGGCATTTAACCCAGAATGAGGCTGGACTTGCCCCCTGGGGGGTTTCGACGACCGGATGATACACCTGCAGCAGGTTCCTCCACCTGAGGGGGCTCCTCCTGCTGCTCTGGAGCTGCTTCTGGATCAGCAGTGCTGTTTTCTGAACACAAACATGGAGGGAAAGGTCACATTTTAAAATAATACTATATAAATAAAGAACAACAAAGTAATCATTTTAATTTAGAACACACCCTTTGGAAGTTTCCCACGTTCAATCTAATCCCTCTTGTAAATGGACGTGTCATCACCGGGGAATCTAAAACACACCCTGCCGTTGTCAGCCTCGTGTCCTCACAGACTCAGCTGGATTATCTACACTAACAAAAATGTTGGTTTCTCCTTCATGGCTTTTTTCACATGACCACACACTGATATGCTTCTTTGCTTTCTCACAGAAACAATTCAATTCTAAATTAACCATTAACAGAAACTAACACTCACTTTTAAAAACAGCTACAATCTCTAAGAG
The DNA here is from genome assembly GCA_028566095.1 of Kryptolebias brasiliensis. Lineage (NCBI taxonomy): Eukaryota > Metazoa > Chordata > Actinopteri > Cyprinodontiformes > Rivulidae > Kryptolebias > Kryptolebias brasiliensis. The sequence goes on from JAOXNZ010000155.1 coordinate 2,025,731, forward strand.
GTGCACGGCATCGGAAACTTCCTTATTTGTCTTTCATTTCCTTCTATAAAGTTTATGGTAAAACGACTGCAGCAATCAGTCAGGGAAGTAAACACTAAACCCTCCATTCACGTCACACGTGAAGAAACATGCTTACCATTATCACCTACAGAATTCACTCCATCCTAAAAAAAAAAGAAAAACAGAAAGAAAAGAAAGGATTAGAATTCAATTTCCTTCACCATTTCCAAAAGCACCCATCAAGAGAAAAACAAACAAATGCACTGCAGTGTTTCCTCTAAAGAGCCTTAGGTTTTGCTTCTTCTTTTCAGTTTTGTCTGGAGCAAACCTTTAGAACAAACAATGTCCTCTGAGGACACGAAGGGTAGTATGGCGCTACAGCTGCTGGAGATTAGTTGGGGACTCAAAATTGTAAGAAAAAAAGGTGAATTTTCAGGTGAAGTGTTTGCAAACCATGTGAAAACATTGCCTCATTTTGTGTGCACGGCTTGTAAAACTATATTCTTGGAAATGCACATTTTTTTGTTACCCACCTCCACCCACAATGTACCTGCCTTAAATTGTTTGTCAGCTGCCCCCAAATTCATGATTTAATCTACCACAGTGCAAAGACGTGGACCAGGTGCACCATCATCAGTGTGGTTTTTAGACTTGGAACAAGCCACAAGACTGTTAGCCTCTGTGACTCACCCAAGGACATTGAGAAACCCAGGAAATGTTTGGAGACATTCTGAAGATTCCCCTCATGAATGCCGTTCGCCAACTTGTCACCAACAGTCGCAGCCCAGTGAGACCCCAAGACCCTGTTCAGACCTGGCTCTAACATCTGTCTTGAACATCTTTGTTGCATCTGGATGGAGCCAAATACAGGTGTGAACACTCTCAATACGCACTGAAGACATCTTCACACAAACAACAACCCCACACTCCCCGCAATAATGATTAAGTAACTGTCCTTGTGAATATTTTAAATGAACTGTTATGAAAATCTTTTTCAATACAAAATCCATTTTTCATCCAGATTTTATCAATCAGTGAATCACCAGGATTCTGTAGGTGAGTTTCACTTTGGTTTAAAGTTTGTTCTA
>JAOXNZ010000155.1:2051957-2067965 GCA_028566095.1 Kryptolebias brasiliensis
ATATATGTATATATATATATGTGTGTGATATATATGAGCATTTGTGTAGAAAATCTGACATATAATACAAGTGTCTACAAACATATTGGCAACAAAGAGGGAGAAATCCTACAAAAATAGCATTTGTAACAAATTAATATTCATATTTGCTGTATTTTACTGTTATGTGTTTTTAATTTCTCAAAGTGCCTCCCCTGTACGGACGTCACTGATTAGTACTCATATTGGTACTCAGTACTCAAATGTAAGTACTTGTACTCGGTTTGAAAAACAAAACATTGTGTTGGTGCTTCTCTACCCCTTATGGTGACAGACTCTTCGTTTCACTTATCTCTCTTTCTGGAAAAGAAAACTCTGAGTTTCTCTAGATGCAGACTTAACTAACTCGGTATGTGTTTGTGTCATTTTAGCTCGTACTTTGAGCGTGACATCTCACAGTCTTGCATGAGACCACACGTAATGTTGTTTTTAAGGTTTGACCCAAACAGCTGCAGCTCTGTCATTTCTCAGCATGAGAGGATCTTAGTTTAAAACTTTGGCCTAAAAGGCGTCAGGTAATATGCATTCCTTCAAGGAATGTACATTGATCAAAAAAAATCAGAAGGGTAAAACCACGTCTTTAGAAACCGTTCTGTTCACTCAGTTTATTTTTCCTCCTGCAGCTCAGTCCGTCCAGCTCCAGCAGGACGTCTCTAACAGCAGAAAATGGAAACAAATTTCCACGCCAGCGATCCCGTTCACCTGCCAGAGATCAACTCAGCCTCAGAGAGGCGTCTACCTCAGTGAGTGACAGATGTTTAGACACCTTTGCACCTTATTTAAGTGACCTTTATTAAAAGAAAACATAAGAATGCTGAACCTAAGTCATAGAAAATGTTTTCTTTCTTCAGGATCACCAGTATGCCTTCGACCCAGTGAAAGGAAAACTAAAGTTAGCGGAGTCACAGGAGATGATGGAGAAGTTACACAGGGACCTAAGGAACTCTATGGACAGAGAAAGAAGACAATGGAAGATAGTGATAGCTCTGTTAGAGCTTTTAAAAGAAAAACACACAGTCTAGTCTGCTGTGTTTCTGCTTTTTTATATCAAAACTCTGAGTTTATGGTTCTACTTCTATACAGTAAGTATTGTAGCACTGATATTTTAAAGTTGTCCTTTTGTGACTGGTTTTGTTATCATCTTTTACTCTTTCAATACCGGGGGTGTGTGGGTGGGGGGTGAGTTTATCTGAGTTTATCCGAGTTTATCCATTAACTCTGAGTTGACTTACCCCGAGATGGGAAAACTCCTGATTTCTGGTTCCACGGCAGCTGATTGGATTGAGGTTAAATAACTCTGAATATCTTTAACCTTGAGTTAGGAGTGTGCACATGCAAAGTAAATAGCCATCAATGGAGCTCTGATACCTCCATTCACCATGGCAGCTGCAGGAAAACACAGAGTTGGGCCCTTTGTGAATCCTAAGTATCCTGAGGACAGCAGTGCAGTTTGACAGAAGACACACACGATGTCGCCACACTTCAGCTAAACTATTTAGGCTTTCAAAACAGAAGGTTTTTACCAACAATATTATATTTCCGCATTCATATGAAAAGTCAAATAATAAAAGAAAATCAATGGGCCACAATCCTCTTAAAAAAAAAAATTGTCAAATTGTTGAACATTGAACAGTATATATATATTTTCAGGAAAATGTCTGTAAAATTAAATTCTCAAAACCATAAACTAGATTTTACTTCCCTGCCTGCCTCTGGACATTTTGTTTTATATCTGCATGGTTTTTATTTAATAACCACATTTGTGGTGATTGTGGAGAGGTTTTATTCAGCAAATTAATTTCTGCAAATTATATGTCAACGTGATGAACGGACTTTGTTCTGATGAAAGTGTTATGTTGGATATTTTATTAACCTTTATTTAACCCAACAAATCCTGTTGCGATCCCAGAACTCTGTGTCAAAGGAGGCCTGGGCCTGAAGGCTAGAAAACCCACGCAAACACAAGGTGAACATGCAAACTCCACACAGAAAGAGCCCAGGTCCAACCCGGGGTTTGACCCCAGGACCTGGGGAGAACAAAAAGGTTTGAGGGGACCGGTGGAAACTCTGGGTTTCTTTCAGTAAACCTGCCAGCGAGCGTAGTCTGTTACCATGGTGACAGACTTAGAGTTTCACTTACCTCACTCTCTGGAATAGAAAACATGAAGTTCCCTTAAAGTCAGGTGTTAACTTAGGAGTTTTCACTAAACCCTCTTTCTGGAGTAGACCTTAGAGCAGTGGTGTCCACTCCTGGTCCTGGAGGGCCACTATCCTGCATTTTTCTCTGCTTTGACACACCTGATTTGAATGACTGAGGGATTAAGATGCTCCTGTAGACCTTGAAGACCTGCTGAAGAGCAGAGAAACGTCTAAAACATGCAGGATAGTGGCCCTCCAGGACTGGACACCACTGTCTTTTAAAGCTATAGCTTCACTCAAGACTACTTGGAGCTCCAGCCATTTGAGAGAAAACAACAGTTTACATTTATCCTACAAAAAACAGCACATGACCAACAAAGTTGTGAAAACAAAATAAGCACACACCTAAGGGGATAGCAAGGATTCATATTTTAAATTGTTTTTCAGGCTTATAATACAATTTTTTCTTGAAAACCACATACCAATGTGAAAGAACACTACATTAGTTAACATTAAGCCTCTACACCTTTTGTTTACTTGGTCACCACACGGATGTGTGTGTGCTGAGTGTAGAGCATGTACAGTATTTACGATGGTGCTGGGGCTCCGAATGCATCAGTCCGCTGGGAGTTGTGTAAACCTTTGGACTGACTAAACGCCCTCATCAGTTGGACTGATACATTCACAAACATGTTCCCACCAGGAATCTCTTGTAAATATGAAGTCATGTTTCTGTTCTGATAATGTCTTTCATACATTGACGTTACTTTACATTTCAATATGTCCATGTCTTTGTTACACTGGTTAAAATAATCTATCAAACTTTTTAAAAATGTATTTTTAATGACGCATGTTCTACTTAACAATAAAGTTGTAATGAATGCTTGTATTTTCTTTTTGATGATGTATTCTCACTTCTACAAAACAAAACATGTTTATCAGATGTGCTGCATAAGGTCCCTGCTCACAAGCAGACCTGGCAGCTGCTTGAGGCCACCAGGCCAGCAGGGGGCTGCTGGTGTCCCTCTCTCTGAGACGTCTCCACCTGTCCACCAGTATTTTAGTCCACTCCTCATGAGCAAACTACTCCGGCTGTCTCAGGTTTGAAGGGTTCCTTCTCCAGATGTTTCAGCTCCTTCCACAGAGGTTCTGTAGGATTTAGATCAGTCCAATGTTTGGTTCTGAGCCATTCTTGGGTGTTTTTAGCTGAGAGTTTGGAGTCATTATCCTGTTGGAGGACCCAGGACCTGCGGCTGAGACCAAGCTTTCTGACTCTGGGCAGCACATTTTGCTTTTATGTCTTGATAGTCTTGAGATTTCATTGGACCTTAAAAAGATTCAGGACACCCTGTTTCCGAAGCAGCAAAGCTGCCCCAGAACAGAACCGAGCCTCCATGTTTCACTGTAGGTACAGGGTTCTTTTATGTATGTTTCATCAGCTGTGAACACAGCTGATGAGACGTTTTGACATCTGTCTCATCTGTTCAGAGGACATTCTCCCAGAGGATTTTCTTAATATGCATTTTGGTAAATTCCAGATTAGCTTTTCTATGGTGTCCTCCTCAGTCATCTTCCATTAGGTCCACTTTGGCTCTAACAGTGACTGATCTGACACAAATGAACCTTGACCTTGGACTTCTCTAATCTCTTGGAAAGTTCAAATTATCTGTCTCTTCAATTTGTTATCCATTTTCTTCTTGCGACCACATCCAGGGAGGTTGTCTCCAGCCCTGTGGACCTTAAACTTCTGAATAATCTGTGCAGCTGTAGTCAGCAGAACATCAGGCTGCTTGGAGATGGTCTTATAGCCTTTACCTTTAACATGCTGCTGAGACAACTCTCTCTGTAGCTTTCTGTGCTTCATGTTCAGTGTGGTACACACCATACCAAACAGCACAGTGACTACTTATTAAAGACACCTGCAATGCTGATTACAGGACACTCTTTAGTTTAACATGTCCCCATGGTCAGATTAGTTTCAGTCTTTTCAAGAGGTACCATCCATTTTTGTCAATGCCAGTTCAATTAAATCTTTTTTTTTAATCAAAATTCAAAAGCAATGACTGATTTTCATTCATTGATTTCCAGTTAATTTTTTTCTTCGTTATTTCAGTGACCTTTGTGGGCTTTTATTTTAATGAAAGGGTTTTTTGTCTGCGTGTGTACATATCTGACATTTGTCACAAACTTATGAAGACGCCCCGGGGGTCATTGGTAGAAATAAAATTTGAGGTCATAAGACTCTGTTCCCTCAGTTTGAAAAAAAAACCCAAAAACAACAACTTGTGTCTACAGTTTAGAGCCCAGGGATGAAATGAGAAACTGTCATGACATTCATTTTGGAAAGATGGTCAGGAAACTTAATAGATGAGACTGTGCTTTCTCTCACACAGGTGGTCTGTCCAATCCTGTCAAAATGTTCAGGTTTAAATTGACAGCAGCAAATAACAGGTCTTTTTGCTGTAATCCCTTTCTTCTTAGTGCTGCTGCTCATTCCAGTCTAATTATGAATCAGCCTTAAAGCCACGTGGAACAATGTTCCAGTGACACTGAAAAAACAAGGAAAGACATGTAAGAAATGTAGTACAAATAGAGTAATCTCCTTTATTTTTTCCATGCACAGAAAAAGCTTTTCAAAAATATGCAATGACAATTTAATCTCAAACAAATAAATACTTCATAAGAATCATGTAGAGAACCTTTCATGTAACACTAACACCCTCAGAGAGACAAACTCATGAATGTAATAATTTAACCTCTTTCCACTTACGCACTTTATTTTCTTAGTTAAAAAAAAAAAAAGGTTCAGTTTGAGGCAATAAACTCTCACAGTAGTAAAACATTTACACTTGACTTAAAGAAATTGACTTTAGTTCAACTTCCACATCATCTAACACCAGGAGCAAAACAAATGTACAATATATATACCGTGTTATTCAGTTTTGAACAAAAGGACTTTTTATGTTTGGTGTTTATGTCAGCAGCTCGGTACATCCTTAAACACAACATCTGAACCTCATCTCTGACAGCTGTGTCCTCTGACAGAAGGACTGGACTCTCTGGCACAGTGCTGTTTCCACATTACAAACGGCGTCCATACACAGAACTGATCAGAGCAAACTTCCGGGTTGTTTAATAACGGGACATGATTTTACATATCTGAATATCTGGTGATATTTAAAGGAAGAGTTTGGCCATTTTGAAGTGGGGTTTTGTGTAAAAGTTATAAATAATTAATACTTTACCTGTTGTAGATAGCGCTTTAAACTATCCCAGTTTGGGGAAATGCAGTCTGACAGTGTAAAAGGTTTAAATAATAGTGTTTGCATGTACCGCTGTGAAATTTTGAAGTGGTTTTAAGATTGCAGCAGTCTGCTTTGGTCATGGATCCATTTGGATAAGACATTTTAAGCTTCTCAGCACAATCCATATGGACCCATTTCCAAAGCAAGTTCTGAAGTCTTAAAACAACTCCAATATTTAAAATTTTATAGCTGTCAGTTTTGTATTATTTCAGCAAACTTGAAATTCCTGCTCCTGGATGCCCAGGAAGTGCTACAGCTAGCTAATGATGGTGTCATTAATGCTTGTAAATAACCATTGACGTCCATATAAATGCCTGTATATTGCAAAACTGATGGTGTAAAGTTTTATAAAATAGTGTTTATATGAAACGCAACGGCATTTTGAAGACTGGAGTTGTTTTAAAACTGAAGCAGTCATCCCTGGTCGTGGTTACATTCAGACTAGCCGTTAGCTCATCACTCCGGTCAGATGTAAACTCTTTCTCCAAACTGAGGCTGTTCAAGAAGCTATCTACAACAGATAAGATATTATTATTTATAACACACAGAAACCCACCCACTTCAAAATAGCCAATCTCTTCCTTTAGGAGTGTCAAACCTAAGTGCTCAAATTAAAAAGAGTATGCAGAAAAAATATAACAATTGCAATAACACATTAAGTAAACAGTTTCAATACTTTCTTTCACAAACCGAAATAAATAATTCATTCATGACAATACTAAAACTCTAAAAACGAACATAATGCTAAGTTAAAGAGGCGGAAGTATAAGTTTATTACAAAAAAACTAAAGTACTTATTTGTAATTGAGAGCAAATGTAGAAGTCTATTGACTAAACAAAAACATATGAGTGTCTTTATTTAGCAACCAATGACTTACCTACTTTACTCGTGCATGATTAGCAAGTAAAACGTAAAAATCAGACTGGTCACATATTTATATGACTGTGGTGTCGAAGTCACCCTAAATATGCCTTTTTGTTTTGTTAAGACTGTTGGTCGTCCACTTCAGTTTGTTCAGAAGTAGATATACAAGAAAATAAAAGCAACTTAATACTAACTTTTTGTCATTTGTTTCAATATCACTCTGGTCAAAGTTAGAAGTCTCCTTCATTGGCCCATACATTCAAGATCCTTCATTTTTCATGTAATCAAACTAACCTTTGCTGTGCAGTGACACATAAATTATAAAAGAAGCTGTAAGGAAGTAGTAAACAGAACTATAGAGCCCCCCACTGATCAGCAGGTGGGAATTCGTTCACCTCCCCCACCTCTGTGAACGGCTGCTCTCCCAGCGTGAACATCAGTTTGTATCTCATCCGAACCTTCTCCTGGAAAACATTTGAGAAAAGCATAAACAGGCTCAGATTAGCAGTTTCCATTAACACTCTGCAACACACAAGATGACCAGTGACAATAAAAAAACAAGGGAAAGAAAAAACTGGAGCAGGGTTCATATGATCTGAAAGATGGTTTCAAACCCCAGTTGAGGAAAACGGGTGTTTTGTCACTAAATACAAAAGGGAAAAAAGTGCAAGAGACCATCGTAAAAGCCTGAGACTGAGCCGTACCTTGAGAGGATTGGCAAGCAGCATGATCTGAGTGATGGAAGGAGGGGAAAGAAGTGGATTAAAAGGCGCCAGCTCTGTCCCTGAGGGGGGCTGCAGCTTCACCTTCATTGTCTAAAAAGTCGTCAAAGGAAACATCCGTGTGATTAAAAAAAATAACTTAACCACACCCTTGCTTCCAGTTCAGTATTTGTGTCACATTAAGACCACAAGGCTCATACCCAGGGCACAGCTGCCTGCAGGACTATGTTCCTCACAGCCTGTGGGGCCGTGTTGAGCATCGACGCCACCATCACTAGAACATCGGACCTGCCTGGTGGACAGTCCATGGCGAAGGTAAGCAGAACACGAACTCCATTCCTGTCATAAGCGGTCACAGGTAAGACTTTACCTAAAACACAGCATACAACAGAGAACAGTCAGTGGTGATGTTTGTATGAATACCCCCCCCCAAAAATAAACAGATAAAATAGTGTTAAGAGTTTTTTTCACGACAACATAAAAAAAAATGAATGAAAAACCTCCAGTTGGTGGTTATTTCCCAGTGTTGTTATATAGTTAGTGTAGCAGAGCATACACATACACAACAACTCATCATGTCCCAAATATCTTTGTCCTTTGTTTGGCTTTGCTAACTGCATTCAGACCAAATTAACCATTTGTACAATTTGTCCAAGAAATTTAAAGGGGGGGGGGGGTCTACTTTAATACATTTGCCACTTTTACCACTAAGTGGCAGTAACGTCTCAAGTTTCACTTTCAAGCTAAGCTCAATGTTAACATATGAGGGAAGCTGTTCTTTTTTTTAACTAAAGTTCACAACATTTATTGCTTTAAAGAAACAACCATTTTCAAATTCAAGTCATTTTTGCCATATAACAAACTCTAGTGAAACTCATTTGCTGCGTTTAGCCAGAGTAGAAAAAAGATTTTTATTTAGGTTTAGTTTCTTAGCCATCATCTAACTCCCTCTGGAAAGCATCTGATTGGTGCCAGGTTTATTCTGATGGGATTATATGAAGAACTGTCCTCAGCAACTGCAGAAGAAGAGGTGAAATATCTAATGTAGTCCTTCAAAGGTGCTGAATTAAGCTGCCTATAGCTGCCGACATGGTAAAAAGTATGTATACCCTTTTTGAATTAAAAAGTTTTGATCTGCTCCTTAGCTAGGAACCTAGAACCTCAGCTGAACAACACTGGTAAATCATTCATTTAACAAAGTCTAAGTGACTCAAGGTCTCAGCACCTTAATAAATAACATCTACCTAAACTATTATTAAATGTTTAAGGATTGCATCATTTTAAATGGTGACAAAATGGTCCTATTCTGAGCAGCAGGTGCCTTGGTTCTTCTGTTATAAAACCATCCTGTTTGTTGACCTTTTAACAGACTGCTTTGGCTTTGTTATTGTTTGTTACACTGTAATATGTCATAAGCTGTTTTAAATCTGAAGTTGTACTTCTGTGAGTTTGAAAACAAGGACTGGACATCATTCAGTATGACTGTGACAGTACGATAATCTTAATGTGATTTCACAGAGAGATATGTATGCAATTAGTTTTATACAAATGGCCTCATGTTTTTGACCCAAGTATGTCCTAAGTCAGACTTCTTGTTTTCTAAATACCTTAGAAACACCTTTGACCTTATATGAGGCACACCCACACACACACAAACACAGAAATACATATAAATATCACACAGAGTTGATCTGTCGTTGTTCATTCATGTATTTTTGATGTTTGGCTGGACCTAAGCTTGCTTGTAAGAAAAGTCTAAACTTTTGTACTTGTTCAGTTATTATTTACCTTTAATATAATCTTTTTTTTTCATTACTGCTAAAAATGAAAGTATTTCTTGAAGGATTGTATATTTCCCACTGCTTTCCATCTTAAAGTTTAAAACACACAATTTCATATGATCTGTTAGTCCTCAGAGTATGTTTTGAGATGACTATTAGCTACTATCACATCAAATTTTAGTTCAATATCTATAATAGTGACAGAATTATAGTAATTTTTGTGTTTGCTAAGGCTGATAAATTGTGGTGCCACCTTCAATTAGGTTGACTCCTAAAGCATCGGTTGTAGATGTACGTTCAATGACAACTGAGAGTTTCAACAAAATACCTCCAGCGGTTCATGAGATATTTTGCTAACACGACAAACACACATACATACAGTGTTATTGCCCTTTCGCTTTCAGCGGTGGGTGACAAGCACAAAATTCTTACTTCAAGCAAAAGTGAAGTTTTGTGAAAATCCCAAGGCTCTTTCAGGGACGTTCATTTAGATGCACGGAGATGAATTTTCCCGTCAATCATCCGAGCAGATCTAATATTTCATTATTTCACAGGCAGATGCGTGTGACATTGCAAATGATTACTTTGTGGTGTTATGTAGTCACAGAACGAATATAAAAGAGTTTTATAGGTATTGTTGTGCAGTAAATTAACTGCTAACCCAGCAGGATTAATGTAGAAATCAGAAACTGAATAAAATGTTTTAAAGGCCTAGTCACGATCTTATTAATCGTCTGCCTCCAAAGGTGAGAGGTGATAATAAGTACATCAACACTGATGTTGATGAACAGATACACAAATGAACACAAAATGTGTCAAACGGACAAATGTTTAAACACACTCTCCTTTTATGAGCACAGTCAGTAAAAACATCAAAAATCCAGCAGATAGTTTCATTAGATGCTGTAGTTCATGACAAATATAAATAAAACTACAGAATTGATACCAGCTACATGTAATATTCACTAAAGTAAAAGTACTAGTTGTGAAAAATCTTAGTACTTCTGTGCCTTTGCCGGCTTTGTGATGTAATATTTAGAGCCTGAAAAGCTGAAGTTAGTTAAATGATTTGTTTTGGTAGCAAGTCCACAGTGGTTAGTTTTATAGTTATCAACCACTTAAAGTAAAGCTGTCGTGTATAACAAAATCACTGAAATACAGATGCTACAGCTCATGCTAAATGCGCAGAAATCCTTACGTTTCCACCTTGTAACTCACTTGGTTTGATGGCTTCCAAAGGGACAAAGAGACCAGCCAGAGACACCTCGTGTCCCCTGCTTGGACTTGCTTGGCTCATGGGGAGAATGGGGGACAGAGAGCGTAACAGAGGGCTGTCATCTGCGTGACTCCTGACAGCCGGAGGAGGAGACCATCCATGGACTCCTGCTGCCAAAACTGAGGCGGAGGTGATGGAAGTCCCGCCAAGACTGGAAGAGAGCAGCAGGAATATTCAGATTATTACCCCTAAGAAAACAAACTCATGATCTATAAACACTTTTATGGACTGCAGTTTTAAAAGCTTTAGTGCTTTTTGGAACCAGAAGTAACTATATTTAGATACAAAGGGTGAAGTTAAAGTGATACTTAAAGCTTGAGAGGAGAAAAACACCTTTATTTCTGACCTAATTATCTTTGGAAATTATGAATTGGGTTTAAAACCATAAAAGCTGTCAAAAAGTGGGATTTTCCAATGTTTTTGCATCAGTCACAATGAAGTGTGTATCGCACAAGTTGTAATAAATAGGTAAAATCAGAAAAGTCTCGTTTTGTTGCCAACAATTGCAAGTGTTTTGTTGTTTTTTTACATTTGAATATTCACGAGTTTAGTTTAGACAGTCTCGGCACACGATGGATATTGACTTGTTACAATATTCCCTGGATGTAAACAGAGTCAGAGGGAGAACAGCAGAATCAGAGACACCAGGTTGAAAGTGAAAAAGTAAAGTTCCTCTCTCCTCTTCTGAAAAGAAACGGCGACTAAAAGCTGTCAGGACGAGAGTTGATAGAAGTAGAGTCATTTTGGGGGAAGGAAATCGAGCAGTGGAGAGATTTAAAGCAAAAGTTTGAGCTAAGATCATATCCAAATAAGCTGTGCTGAGATACTCCAAACTCTATTGGGACAATTTTTAGAACTGATCACTGAATTTAGTTGTAAACAAGGGTGAGGAATATTTGTTGTTTTCTAATGCAATTTTTATGAAAACCCCGATGAGTTTGAGTTATTAACCCCCAAACAATCCTTTAATGATGTAGAAACACTGGAAAAAAATGTGTATTTTGACAGCTAGTACGGTTTTAAAAAGAATCAGCTACATACATCATGATGAAGTGACAACACAATGCACTCTTAAGGGATATAATTTACTGTAACTGCTTAGTTACAATGTGAAAATCTCAAGGTCAGTAAAGTATGGTGTGAAAAAAAGACTTTCAGATCCATTATCCTTTTAAATACGAGTGCTTCAAATGTGTTTAAGAACTTGTGTAAGAAGAGAGAAGAATGACTGTTGAACATGTTGCTGTGCGTTCTCACTCACACTTAAGTGTAAGAATGAAAGAGAGCGTGTCTTTTTTTCATGGGTCATTTCACTTCAGAAAAGCTTCTGTTCTGAGTGGTAGAGACTTACAGGCATATCAAGGCGTAGTAAGATGAAAGTCAGTGATAAAATGTGGGTTTCTTAATTGCAAAATTACATAACTAATCTAATTGTTTATTTTAATTAAAAACATTCCTTTTGACCAGAAATCGGTTTTAAATAAATATTTCCCATGATTCATGATGCAGCAGGAAAGTAAATATCCAAACCTGTTGAGCTCCACTTTGTGCCATTGAGGAAGCTTCCAAGTTACATCAAAATAAACTGACCATTATGTTAGCATAATAACCCCAAGTTTAGCTGGTGATGCAGAATGGTCAATCTGTCAGAGAGGGACCTAGATGAAAGTGGATTGTTGAGCTTTTAAAACATCTTTCAAAAAAGGTCACAGCAGTTTATGCAAACACTGTTTCATAGACTTTTACACCTCTGTCAATTTCACATTACATGGTTATTTACATAGAGCTATGTGCCTATCCGTTCTGCCTATCACACAAAAAGTGCCAGAAGCACTAATGGCTAGACTGAGTGGACCAACTTCTAATATGAATTTGCAATTTGGAGACACACCTTTGTCAGTTTCACATTACACAGTTTGTATAACATTTTTACTCAAAATGCACTGAGTCTGCACCAGAAGTGCTATAGCTAGCTGCTGCTATTTGCACTTGTAAATAAGAACAGTATGCTATGTAGATAACTGTAATGCAAAATTCAATGCGATGTAAAGGTTTATAAAATAGAGTTTGCATTAACCCAATGAAATGTTTGACATTGGAGTTGTTTTAAGATGGCAGCAATCCACTTTGCTCTTGGCTGTGTTCTGACAAGCCATTAGCTTGTCAATCAAAAGCTATCTACAACAGGTAAGATAATAAATGTTCATAACCGTTCTACAGAACCCCACTGCAAAATGTCCAAAATATCCCATTTTAAACAATGCCTTTATTGTCCTGCTTACTTGTCATTACTGCCCAGATCCAGCATGGCGAGGTCTTGCAAATTGTGACTGAGAGAAGACGATGCAGACTGGAAGGAAACATTTTGCCGGGCAGCTGACAGAGCAGGCGAGGAGCTGAGTGACTGAGGAGCAGTAGCTGAGGCCGTGGTTTTCAGCGCCAAACTGAGAGGTTGTGGGAATATGACCGAAGCCGAGTCAGAAACTGGTGGTGTGGAAAAAACGAGTCCAGGGAAGCTCGAGGCCGGGATGGTTGTAGTGGTTTTGTTGGGACTAACTGAGGCTACTGTTGTACAGAGGACATCTTGAAAGAGTGACGGTGTCGAAAGTGCTTGAAGTGTAGGCAAACTGGTGTCAAAAAGACCCAAATCTTGACTGGAATCCTGAAATGTGTTGTAATAAAAAAAACATTATTTCCAATTAGAATGTGAAACGTGTATTATTTGTAACAATTTCAATACCTGTGAAGATGGCAAATGATTGCTCTGATTTCTTTGTGTTGATTCGCTGACTGCAGAGCCAGGTTCATTAAGGCCTGTGAAATTACAAACATTTTATATGTACATATAGATCCTTAAATACATAGAAAATAATATAAACCCATAACAGGTGTTGTACCTAAAGACAGCAGCTCCTCATCCAGCAGTGAAAGTGCTGCAGAAGGTGCACCAAGACTTTTAGACGGAGAGTCGGTGGCTGCCGATCCAGAAAGCAGGTCACCCGGAAAAGGTAAAGAAGACGCCACAGGTTTGTGCTCGGGTGGAGAAGGACTATCAACGCCCACCAGGTCAATCAGAATCTCAGACTGGTTTCTGCTTTCAGTGCCTGTCAGATGGAGAAAAACATCAGCACTTAAAAAAAATACGTACAAATCTTCATCTGTGGCTTCAACACCACAGATGAAGATTTAAAGAATCACACACATTGTACATTTCATCGATTATTTGTCATTTAGTGATCCTTATAAGACTGAAGAGTAGTTGTGTCTTTATTAGCTCCAGCTCTGATCAGATAACATCCAAACTTTTGTCTTGCGTCTCAAGTTAAGGGCTGAGCACAGCTGCAATATAAATTCCTAACTCTTAGGAGCAAAAAACTGTGGTCGAAACGAGATACTACTGATCCATTGAAAGAACTTTTCACTTTACAGTTTTTGTTTCTTATAAAACTGTAAAGTCAGTGTAGTGAAGGTAAAGCTTGTATCTCACTGGGTTGTGACTGTTGGCAACAAACTGCAAATGGCTTTCACGAGGGAGTTTTGAAACGTTTGCGAGGGTTCCTAATCTCCTCAAGTGAGTCACATAGCTTTGGTCTTGTAGTACAAGATGGTTCCCATCCAGGAAGTTTCATCAATTCAAAGATGAAAAGTGTTGAATTGATGAGACTCCACAGAAGGGGAACAAACGTCTTCAACTACAGAATAAGAGTCCAGTTGCTTTGTTTTTAAGTTTTTATTTTATAGATCTGCCAGGTCTTGGGTGACTGAGAATCTACACCATCTTAATGCAAACAAATGATGAAGGGGTTTTCTGACTGTAAACAAAAGTTTCAAAATTTGCACAGCCTTACAGCATACCTACCAAGGTATCTACTGATTCAAACCTGTTTGTACATGTTGTATTCCTTGTGCTGCTTCAGTGTCTCCGCTGATGCTTTGTCCTTCTACAATCGTCTTATAGGAATTAATGACGTGCGAGAGGTCATCATTGGCCTGCAAGATCTCTCCTGATAGAAGCATTTTTAGAGAGTCTGATTGGTCAGAACAGAACAAGCAAAAACAGTGACAAAATTACAGGTTTTCTTACCCAAGCTGCTGTCATCATCCTCAGTCTCAGTAGCTAGCTTAAATACAGTTTGCCTAAGCTTGTCACAATCACTGTACAACTCCTGAAAACAAAAACAAAAAAAGACAGAGACATCTGTCATATTTTGAGGTCTGTGCAGATGCTGTTAGATAATGAACATCGTCTCTGGCAACCTTCTATCTCCAAAAACACAACTTCTTAGGAAAAAGAAAAAAAACCTTTTTTTTTTTTTTTTTAAATAAATTAATTATGTGGTCACATGGTCACAATGTACACAAGTGAACAGAAAACTAAAAGGTTGTCTTTTAAAGATGTACTGATTCTTGTGTGAAGAAAAATCTGTACTTATTGTACTTATAGCATCTTGCTTGATAATAAGTTACAAGGTTGAGGTAATAGCTCTTTTTGATATTTTGTTATTGGTTGGTCCTTCATAGAACCAACGACAGATGTAAAATGTGACCAATAAAGTTGATTTATGCAAAAACATAAAAATTATGAAAAAAAAAAGCTTGCAGGTTTTTCCTGAGAGCAACAATATGCAAGAAAAAGTTTCCTGCTTCTCTCTGTTTGAGACTGACATCAAATATGTAAAACACAAGGTCGTGTAGTAAAACTAAAAAAAAAATCCTTTTTCACTTGTTCGTTTAAAACAGTTTTTTATAATATTCAGTCATGGGGGAAAAGAAAGTCTAGGGCATTACGTATGAAGTAATCTCAAGTATACAAAAATCACACAACAGATTCCATGTCATTTAAAAAATAAAAACAAAGACAAAATGGAAAATCTGTGTGTCAAAAACTAAGTCCACTCCATGATTCACTATATTGTAGAACCACTTTTAGCAGCAATAACTTGAAGAAGCTCTTTTCTGTTTGACTATCAGTCTCTCACATCGTTGTGGAGGAATTTTGGCCCACTCTTCTTTTCAATTGCATAAGTTCATTGAAGTTTGCAAGTCTTGTTCTTTCAGATGAAACTTTGCAAACCTAATCTGTGCTGACATGTTCTTCTCAGAAGAAAAAACTCCTTTCTACAGGCAACCCTTACTTTTGAAATTTCTCTGAGCGTTGAACAGACTGACTGAGAATTTGCTGGGATGTCAACTCCTTGAAAGATTGATGACTGTCTTAAATGTTTTCCACTTGTGAATAATCTTCCTCACTGCGGAATGATGAACTGTTTGGAAATGACATATAACCATACTCAGATTGATGGGCAGCAACAGTTGCTTCTCTGAGGTCGTTGCTAATGTTGTTCCTCCTTGGCATTGTGTTAACACACACCTCTATGCTCCAGAGCAGCAAACAAATAAATCTCCTGCTCTCATAGAGGTGATCACACTTGATGATGATCAGTTAATTAAATGCATTTGATCAGCAGCACCTGGCTGATAGTTTCCCTCTTAAACCCTCTGGAAGCAGCAAGGATGAAGTTAGTTTTTTTTCACACACGGCTTTTCTATTTTGGCTTCATTTATGTTCAATAAATAAAGTCAAGGTGGAATCTGTTGTGTATTTTTGTACACCTGAAGTTAGCTCTGATCAATTATACAACCCACAAATTGTTCCTCACTGGTTAAAATACACACCTCAAACTTAAAAAATATAAATACATATCTTCTCTATGTTTATCTAAATTAATTAATTATTTATTTAACAAACTGTTTGAGCTCTGAAATGACTCTAAAGAAACTCAAAACATCAGGTCTGACAGGATGAAAATGTGACTTCACCTCCCGTTCACTAACAGGATGTTTTAGACACTGATATGAGTTTTAAAAATGACTTTCAGAG
>JAOXNZ010000155.1:2068065-2082134 GCA_028566095.1 Kryptolebias brasiliensis
GTCACATCTGTCCCGCCATGGCCTTTGACACTGGCCTTTGTGTGAATTCTTTAAATGTAAATAAATAAATAAACTGTTAAACTGAAAATATCCCTCAAGTTTTACTGTATAAATGCAGGACATGTTTGATTGAAACATTACCTTTATTGTTAATAATAATAATAATAATAATAAACTTCATTCTATCAAGTTTAAAGTGACTTTTTGAACCAAAAGGGAGAAGTAAAAGGAGGAAGTGAGAAATGAGATGTCATTGGATCGATTCTAAATAAATTCTGTGAAAACTATAAACTTTATAAGTGATAAGTTATATAGTGAATGAGTGGACAATTCTTTTTCCTAATTATACTGTCATGAACTTTAACCTTTAACCTGCTAACTCAGGCGTGGAGAGTTTGAGATGGAGCTCTTGGGTTTTTGCAGTTTATCTGAGGATTGCACAGTTTGACCTTGAGGTGAATTTGCTGGAAGATTAGCAACTGTCTTAAAAGGTTTCTCCTTATGAATACAGAAAGTTATTGCTTTTTAGTTATAAGTCTACAGTTATTACTGTTGTTTTTCCTCTTTGGCATTGTGTTAACGCACACCTGTATGCACCAGAGCAGCAAACTGACTGAACTCCTGCTTTGATCGAGTTTGTCACACTCATATAATCAGTTAATCAATACATTTGATCAGCAGAACCTGGATGCTGCTTTCCCTTGAAAATCTTACGGAAAGAACAAGAATAAACTTTTATCATAAAAGTAAAGTCTTCTAAAACATATTTGACACTTTAAATAAAGGCCATTCAGTTATGAGGGTGAATTAAAACAGACCTTTGACTGCTTTGTGGTTCTATGTGCAAGTTTGTTCTTTGCAACAGTCTTTTCAGAAAGGTTAATTATTGCCATAAAACTAAGTGATCATATTCAGCGGGTTTATTCAAGTCTTATCAAACAGAACAAACCTTAATAAGCTCCTTATCTCCTTCAGAGGAGCTCTCTGGGCTGAAGTGAGCAAGCATCTCATTAAGGAGTTTCACACTGTTGTTGACTGCCTCCAGAGTGCTTTTTTGTTTTGCTGCTCGTTGTGATCTCACCTCATCCTGCAACACCAAAAATATGCAACATTTATTGGTTAAACTCAAAGCTAACAGCATGTTTAAAACCTGAAAACTGTGTACACTAATATTTCAAATTTCTCTGGAAGAAAGCAGCTTGAAATCTGAAGTGACGCACCTCCTTCACCATGTTCTTAATGAGGCGATTTGCCTCTTGAAGATCTTCGGGCTTTTTGCTTTTCAGAAGTTCTGCTAATCTCTGTAGAAAGAAGAGAGAATCGTTAGTAATCTGCGGCTCACCCTCGTTCCCACACATCAAACAGGCAAAAAGTTAAGCCATTTAAGCTCCCAAAAACTAAAAAAGCCCCCCAACCCTGATCTATAAATCAACTGCAGTCAGCAAAATGTAAACACACAGTATGATCTGTTTGTGTTTGAGTTAGTAAACTGTGTCAAAGAGGCACATAAATCTGTCCTCCATCTGTGAAATTCCATAATATAAACCTTTTCTCAGTGAGTAAGAAAGCAAGAGGCAAACAGAAAGACCCACAACTTTTGGTCCCTTTAAATGACCAAATGTTGGGTGAGAAAATGCTCTGATCAAAATTTTCAATTCAGAACAAAAACAAGACCAAAAAAGTCTTTAAATGTTTTGCATTTTCTTTTTACTTTGGAATGTTGTGGAGTTTTAAAAGCATGTAAATGGTCCTTATAGTTAAAAAAACAAAATATTCACATGAAATGGAATTATTCGCTCCTACAGAAGTCACTGCGTCTGACCTGCCTAAAAACAAACGAAAAACCTCTGGTTTATATTCAAGGATTTCCTTCTAATATTTACTGACAACTTTAAAAAGTGCACCTGGCTACAAAAATATCTGCATCATAGGCTTAGACAGCAAGCCATGAGAGTGTGTTTTACATGGATATTCTTTGAGAAACACTGCTTATTTCCATGTGCACAGCTTGCAAACCTGCATTCTAGGTCGTGCATGTTATTTTCCTTGATAAAAAGAAGAAGAAATTGCCCAACACATACAATAAATTCTGAACATCAGCAGAAAGACTATTCAGAAAGGAAACAGTTTCTGAGCAGCAGGAGAGAGTGGAAAACATGTGCAAATTGTGCTGATACATCTCCAGTGGCAATTGTGGGCGACCAAAAAAGTATCTAAAATTAATTTTCCTGCTGTTATGGATACCTGCCAGACTTTCAGTAAAAAATAGTCTTTTTTTCCTGAAATAATGTCTGAGTTAGATTTACAGAAGACACAAAACAAGCAGCTGTGCCCACCTCCTATGAGGCAAAAATAAAAAAACAAAACAAAAAAAAGCCCTGGTGAGAAACATCTGAAAATCTGACTTTTCTACATGCTGATCAGTCAGGGTCCCACATGAGGGTTTAACTACACAGCTCTAACTAAATATCAACTCTAGAAAGATGTAATCCTGAGAACACACTCTAGTTTTCTCATGTGTCTTTTAGTTTTAAAGTTTTATTCCAAGCTATTAACCCCTCTGCACTCTGTGTTAAAATAAACATGTGTTAACAGGAGCAGCTGAAGATACCCATGTATGTCAGATATCAGATAGAAGCTGCAGCTCAAACAGAACCAATTTTATGTCCTTCATTTGGCTCAGACACTGAGAAGAAAGTGACAGGATACATGTGTGTGTGTGTGTGGGTGTTAATGTACAGCAGCAGATTAGATGTGTGAGTTGACACTAATATTCAGGGTGATCAGAACCGAACCAACACAGATTGGAACTGATATGTTTGTGTAAAACAATGTGAGATATATACAGCTGAAGAGCTGACTAAAACAATAATATAAAGCCTGACTCAAAAATGAATACTCAGCAGACTCACGTGATAATGTGACAGTCCACATTAACATCTTAATGTGGACGTGAATCATCAAAAACAGGTCTGATTCTGTTCTGGACATCACCGAATGGACTCAGAAACACTTCCACAAATTATTGTCTGTAACACAGTTCACCATGCCATCCACAAATGCTGGTTAAAGCTCTATCATACAAAGAAGAAGCTATATATGAACAGCATCCAGAAACACTGCCGTCTTCTCTGGACCAAAACTGTTCTGTGGTCAGACAAATCAAAATCAGAAATTCCTTTTAGAAATCATAGACGCCCCATCCTTTGTACTAAAAAGGAGAGGAACCATCCAGCCTGTTATCAACACGCAGTTCAAAAGCCTGCCTCTCTGATGGTATGGGGGTGCATTAGTGCCTCTAGGATAGGCACTTTACACATCTGGAAAGGCACCATCAATGCAGAAAAGTCCCATCCAGCAAAGAAGACGCAGAACAGCTAGAATTCTACATCAGACAAGAACGGGACAACATTCCCTCCAAAACCTCCAGCAGCTGCTCTCCTTAGGTCCAAAATGCTTACAGGCCGTCGTTAAAATGTAAGGGGATGCTTCACAGTGGGAAACATGGCCTGTTCCAACTTCTCTGAGATGTTTTGCTACCATAAAATTTAAAAAACCTTATTTTGCCAAAATAAATGGTACGATTTATTAGTTACAGCAACTGATATATTAACTATTTCACTGTGAATAAAATATGAGTTCATGAACTTTGTAAATAATCGCATTCTGATTGCTCAGTGACCTGTTTAATCTGAAAATAAAAACTGTTTTCTAATTTGGTCTGTGTTTTTAAAGACCTGTGATTTTAAAATAAAAACATCAGTTTGGCCAAAAACATTATCATTCTGGCCAACTTCGTTGTTTTCAAAAGCACTAGTCAAATAAAATTGACCCTGACATCAAGTATTAAATCTTAATGTATATAAAGGTTTTCTGGCAGCTGTACATCATCTGTTCCATCATTTGCTCAGAAATACCATAAATGACATCTCTCCCTATTCATTTATATTAGAATGACAACAAAGAAACTGTACATACACATAATAAAAGTGAAAAGTACTAATTCAGTAACAGCACAAAATGGTTCCACTCACTTTGCCCTTTTTTTCATCATCAAAAACAGGATTCTTGGGTCGAGGAGAAGGAGAGGGTATTAATGTGGCATCAAGAGAGACGTCTGGGTCTACAACAACAATACCTGAAATTAAAAAAAATAAATAAAACACGTAGTAGTTAAACCCAGCTGCATGATTTTAAGGGTCAAAATTAAAACTCACAACAAAGTTACTTATCTGTAAACTGTATCATGTTTGAGGTGTGACTTTTACATGTTCAGATGATTTAAATTGATTTTTGGTGTCTGATGTCTCACCCTGTGATTTCAGCATCTGATACGCTTCACTGATCTTTGCTTCATCTGGTAGAGATACTGTCCAAGTGTACAACATCTCTATCACCTTACTCTTCACTTTTTCTGATACTCTGTCTCCAAGGTACTGAAAAAACGATAAAAAAAACACAGCTTAGAATGACACCCAACTTTCATTAAAAATAATATTGCAGTGGGGTTAAGAAGTTTTGCTACTTACTTTAGGCGAAACCACCTTAATTAACTCATTTAAAAACTTAAACTTTCCAACTTCGTTGTGAAACCGTCGCCCACAGTTTTTCATACAAGCCTCGAGAACCTACGAAAACAAAAATAAGCCTCATTGGTTTGAAGTTGGAGGAAATCCGAATGGAAAGAAAAGCAGTGAGATGACTGAGTTGCAGACCGTTAATGCTTGCATCGCCTCCCACTCCTGAGGGGACTGGATCTTGTGTGCCAATAGTCTTACAGATATTTGGGGACTGAAAAATGTCACAGAAAAAACAACAACAATGCAGTAGGAGCTTTCATTACCAGAGGTCGTACAAATCCTCATGTGTTAACAACAGCGAGGGCATTTGTGATTTGATTAGATGGGCGTGATTCAGTGCTAAAGGACTATTGTATGAGCGTGGCCATACCCTTCTAGCTCCTTATTGATTTGGTCACAGAATCCCATTATATACTCCCAGTCTTCCTGTCTGTTGGAGGGGTTGGTGGCTTTGTCTGAAAAAGAGACAGTACAACCTGAAAAGACCCTGAAAGTGAACACTTCAAGCCAATAGCTACTGTTTACTCTGCTTGTCCCAGAAAAGTTAACAAAAGACGGAGCTGTGAGATATTAAGACTTAAATGAACCATTAACCAGATCCCTTCTAGGTCAGTGAGTGAACTTATCTTTCTCTGAACAACACATTAACTTAACACTACTAGTTGTTGCTGTTTCAACGCTAAGCAAGTGTGTGTTTTCACAGCATTAGAAAGCTAATATTGAACACAGAGACAGACGGAACAAGAATGTAACTCTTCCATATTTTGCAGATATATGTAGGAGTAACAAGTAAACCAAACAACAGAGGTGAATTAGGGTTTTGGCATCCATTCATTTGCTATTTATGTTATTAGCTTTGTTAGCCTGACAGCACAGACTAACAGATCGCAGTAACACTCAAACTCAATAATGTCACGAAAGTCCAGCTAACACTTCGAGCACTTATTGTAATAACAAACTTATTCGCACGTGGGTAGTATTAGTACAGGACTGAAAACGACTACTAAATGTGTACTCACTAAGCCAAGACTCCAATGACTCCCCATCATCCGCCATATTTGGATTCTCAGAGAGGAAACAACGCGTGACTCGTGCTGCCTTCACGTGCCTCCAGAAAAATGCGTGTCTGTAACTGTGTTTCGTCACGGTCCTTTACTACACGGTTTGAATGTGCGTGGAGAGGAAAAAAATCTTCACCGCCGAGGTGTAACAATTCAAAGACAACTTTCTACCTCACATCATATCTTCTTGGATGTTGACGTGTTTTTTGCGTGTTTTGTATTTAGTTAATGTCGTAGATAAAAACTACAGACATTGAAGTAATCTGTGTCTGTGTTTTGCATCAAAACTTAACCCCTGGCATTTTTATAATTTTATTATATATATTTTTTAGCCTTTTATTATTCTTAAATAATAAAAGGATAATTTTATTATACTTCAGAGACAAGTGTTGCACATTAGCTTTTTTGTTGTTGTTGCTACAAACACTATAATGTTGGAGAGTTGTTTCATCATCTTGTTTGCGCTGAATCTGTCCTGTTAAATAAACCTGAATGAAATAAAGATTCTGTTCAGATGGGAGGAATGTAACCCTGTGACTGCTATCATGTTTACACTATAAGATGTCTAAATGAAAACATAATTACTAAAACCACAGAACTGTTTCAAACAGGTTATTTCTTAGCCTATAGCAGCATAACTAAGGGATAGTTCAGGAAACCCAAATCAAACCTAACTACAGGATTTATCAAAAGGAAGGTCTTAAGTCTTTATGTTTTTTGTTTGTTTTACTGTTTTCATACAGGTGCAGCAGCTCAAGAATCATCTAGGGCAGGGGTCTGCTACCTGCGGTTCTTTTGGTTCTGTTGGGATTTCAGCCTGTACAGCCTTTCCCCCTTTTTTCCTTGGACAGGTGGAAAGCCAGGCACGAGCGATTCTCAAGTTGTCCAGCTGAGGCAGATATGTTGCTGGTGAGTGGGATTTCTGCTCACTCTTGAGGCTCATCTCATCTACTTAAGGCTGAGCTGAGACAGCACTTTCAGGTGAGCTGCTGAATGTCATATGATAATAGGTTATGTCAAGACCTCCCGTGATAATGCACAGTGATAGCTTTTGTGTTCGAGAATTCTAACTAGTGACCTTTATTTTGTTCTTTCCTGTGCTCCTCTTGCAGTCTTTCCTTGTGTCAAAACTTGTTCAAGCCTTGTGCAAATCTCTTGGATAACCAACAGAAGAAATACGCCTCCTACCTGAAATGATAGAAGTCACCTGAGATTAACCTACCTTTTCTGGACTCCTGGAATCTGATGCCTCCATAAACCTGCAAAACAAAAGGAATCAGAACATAAATAACCTTTGATACAACGATCCAATTTCTACAATCAAAGCCTGAACCCCACCTCTAATCAGCATCCCCTATTCCCCGCAGACAACTCTATTCAGAAGAAGTCAATATTTCTTGTGCCCTTCACAATAAAACTTTTACTTACCTTTTATTGTGTTCTTCCTTTAATACCAGCAAAACAGGTTCTGAAAATGTTCACAGTTTTTATTAAAAATAGGAAAGGCTAGGTTAACTAGGCTCACGTTGCCTCAGCAGAGCTCAGAGGATCTCTGCAGACACTTCCCACCCTGGGCAGCAGCTGTTCAACTTGCTGCCATCTGGGAAAAAATTCAGATCCTTAAAATGTTGGACAACTAGACTGGAAAATAGTTTTTACCTGTCGGCCATTAGAGTCCTGAATGCTGGAAAATAACATATCAGCTGGAATATGGTTATTATTAATTTTATTTTGTATATTTTTTTCATTTTATTTTGTGCAACATCCATATTTGGACAGTACATTGTTTGTTTTACTTTTTACTTTTATTATTACTTTCATTGTGTGAATGGCAGTTTTGGAGGAGAGGACGTGTTTTTATTGTAGACACCTTATAGGAGCTGGGCTCAGACCTTTGTTGTGTTTTCATGATACACTGATAATAAAGGCATTCTGATTTTGATTCTGAAAGCAATTATCTAGTTTTCTGCAATATGTAAATGAAATTTGTGACTGAGTTCAATACAAGAAGCAAAACATATTGATCAGTTTGTGCTAGTGTTGGCTTTAGCCACATCATTAATCCAACCTCCAACCAATCAGCGATCTTTCTCTAAAATACAACAAAAAATGTAACATTTTAACATATTTGATGCAAAGGGCAGTTTTGCACACATATACAGAAATTTATTATGAAACATCAGCAGTATATTCTGGGAAAAATACTGCAAATCATTCTGATAAAAATTAGCAATTAAGACTTGTATTTAAAAATAAAAAACTAAAGTTGAAGTAAATGAAGGTCTCTGAGGAAATTCAGTAACTCACAATAAACTATCCAACAAACTGTTCTAGTTTTTACAGTAAGCAGGATACATGCTCCTGTGTGAGTACATGTGGTATTTTAATGACACATCTCCTAAAGAAAATAAACTTGGAGCAATTTATCCCACAGATAAATAGGAGTCAGGGGAAAGCAAATAGCCTCTGTGTTTGAGACAAAAGGCAATCATAAATTCCTAACATATACAAAGGAGGATCTGTGGAAATTGATTTATGAGATGTGACTGATGTAATTAAAACACCACATGCACTCACACAAGAGCATGTATCCAGGTTATGACTGCTTTTTGATGAACAATTTTAATAATGTTTTTGAAATGCTAGTAGAGAATATTGGCTTATGGTGAGACTGTTGTATTTAATTAGAAACCAGGAAACTGAAATGATTTGTTGCAGGATCAAGACCTGAATATTACTCAGCTGGAATAATAATGTGCAAAAAACTCAAAGGGCCGGTTTCGCAGACAAGGCTTAAGGCTAGTCCCAGACTACAGTGCTGTTAGAGTTGGTTTAACTCTAAGTCCATTGCACAGCCTTATCTTAAAAAAGTTGCAGATTTAGTGCTCTTCTGGCCAGCCAGATAAGGACTTGTGGATAGGAGTAATCCATTGAACCTCTTAGATGAAATAACATTCTGAGACCACTTTCGTCTGTAAAAAGAAAGTGCACAGGAAATAATTACTTTACTTGAGCCTAGACTTTCCTCTCTGAATCAAAGAGGAAGGCCCGTACCCAGTCCTCTTCAAGTTCTGACCACTTTGAGATTCTCGGCATCTGAAATCTTTCATTGTGAATCTGATGATTTGTGTGGTGCCAGTGAAGCAACTGTGTGCAGAATAGTCTACAGAGTCTGCAGTGCCACTTGGGATTTGAGAAGCCTGTGCATCAAATTCCCTGATGCTGCTGAGCAAGCCAACTATAAAGTGCAGTTCTATGAATATGGGCACTTCCCAGGAGTGACTTGCTGTATAGAAGAATGTCATAGTGGATTACTACTTGGTGACAGTGGTTATGGTCAGAGTACATATTTTTTCACACCATACCTACATCCCACAACAGCTGAGCAACAAAGGTACAAACAAATTTGCTCTGTACTTCTCCATTAGCATCCTCAAAGCAAAGATGGCATCTGTGGTGCTCTTTCTTGGCATAAAACCGTACTGCTGCTCACAAATAGTCACCTCTTCTCTAAGTCTAGCCTTTACAACTCTCTCCCTGATCTTCATTGTGTGGCTCATCAACTTAATTCCCCTGTAGTTGCTACAACTCTACATCACCCTTGTTCTTAAAGATTGGCACGACCACGCCTCTCCTCCAGTCCTCTGGCATTTTCTCACTCTTGCTCTTTAGACAGTTTAGAGAAATAGACCAAAGTGGATTGTTGCAGTCTTAAAACCACTTTCATATCAAAATTATTATAGCGGTTTATGCAAACACTATTTTAGAAGTCTTTATCCCTGTCAGTTTCCCATTACATGGTTATTCTGGCAGAAATATTACAATATTCCTGTCAAACATGCAACAGGCTGCAGTGCTAAAACTAGCTGCTGCTGTTACTTTTTGCTTGCACTAAGGACAACAGAATTCCATTTAAATAACCATGTAATGCAAAACTGACAGAGGTCTAAAACTTCATAAGAAGTCTTTAATAAATGTCCATGAAATGGTTGATATTGGTGTTGTTTAAAGACAGCAATCCACTAGCTGTTAGCTTGTAAATCTGGTCAGAAATAAACTGTTTTTCTCCAAACTGAGGCCATTCAAAGAGCTATCTGCAACAGGTAAGATATTAAATGTTCATTATCCTTTCCACAGAACCCCAACTTCAAAACAATGACATGTTTGTATCAGACACTTGAGTCTTTATGACATGGTTTGAATTTTTCAATAATGTAGAAATTTAAAAATGAACTAATTTTGTTTCAAATATTAAAAATTCAAAAGGTTGCGACTAGACTTTTTAAATATTTTATTCCATTTCTGTTTTCACTTCAATCCTGCTGTGTGAAAAATTAATTTACTGCACAATAACATCCATACAGACTCATTTATATGTTCCATGACTGCATGACATTACAAGGTACTTACATAAAATGTCAGGCACTTCTGACTGTGAAATAAGACATATATAGCTGCTCTGATGGGAAAAATTAATCTCCATTCATCTAAACGAAGGTCCCTGAAAGAGCGTTGTGATTTTCACATAAGTCACTGGGTCTCTCAGGATGATAGGCACAGGGTGAGAGTCTCTCAGGGTGATAGGCACTGAACCAAAAATATGCACCAGCCAAATGTTAAACATTAGGCAACTCCAAAAAAACGCCCCACCAACCTGGCACAAAAAAACGTCACTCACAGGGGTGTTACCAAACACATGACAAACAACTTTCAAAAGCCACCTCAGGCAAAACCACGCCTATATGGTCCTCTAAATATGCTATCAAACATTTTTAGAATCGAACGAGCCTCCAATATGTTACGGTCCTGACCTCAATATACTGGACACATAATATAAGAGGTCCAGACCAGACCAGATTACATTTTAACAAAATTTTATTAACCCGAGTGTGGACACAAGAGTGGATCGGGAAGTCTAGACAAAATAAACAAAAGAGTAGGAGAAAACCACAAACCAGCCAGCAGTTGACCGTTGGATTCGGGCTGCTCCCCTCACCCTGCCTCAAGATCTCACCCTACAACCAAACAACCGGAAAATCGAGCAGAGGCCGAAGACTCCCAGACCAGTCTAACAATGTGGCTTATATCTCTTAAAACAGGAGCGGGAGCTGTGTTTTACCTCCAAGTGGAAGGACTGAAGATGGAGGGCCCACTTCATTAGCCGCCGGTTAGAATTACGCATTTGCTGAATAAAGATGAGCGGGTTATGGTCTGTATAAACCACAATTGGGCCATTTGAGGAGCCCACATACACTTCAAAGTATTTCAGAGCCACGACCAGCGCAAGTGCCTCCTTCTCGATGGTAGAATACACCTTTTGGTGTCTATTAAACTTTTTTGAGAAGTAGCACACAGGGTGCTCTATCCCATCGGGACCATCCTGTAAAAGAACAGTGCCAGCTCCTGCACCACTGGCGTCCACCGCCAGTTTAAAAGGCACAGCATAAGCAGGTGCAGCAAGGACAGGCGAGTTGCTCAAGAGCGCTTTAATACACTTGAAAGCATGCTGACAGTCCGATGACCAAATAAAGGTAACCTTCGGACTTACCAAGTCAGTAAGAGGGGCAGCGACAGCGGAAAAATTCCTACAGAAACTCCTGTAATAGCTCGCCATTCCAAGAAAATGCTGCAACTTACGTCGTGAGAAGGGGGTCTGGAATGTGGAAATAGCCTCTGTTTTCGAGGCCACTGGCTTAACTTGTCCATTACCCACCATTTTACCCAAATAAACCACTGTGGCACGTCCGAATTCCCATTTTGAGAGATTGTCAGGTTGGCGTCAGTCAATTTTTGAAACACCGTTTTTTACCTGTTCTACGTGTTCCTCCCAAGAGTCTGAATAAATGACAATGTCATCTAAATAAGCTTCACACCCCTTTACACCCGACAGAACTTTGTTTACCAGACGCTGAAAAGTTGCTGGCGCGTTACGCACGCCAAATGGCATCACTGTATATTGCAGAAATGCATCTGGAGTCACAAATGCAGTTATTTCCTTGGCCCGCTCTGTCAACGCGACCTGCCAATAACCTTTCAACAGATCTAACTTTGTCACAAAAGCTGCGGAGCCAACCCGATCTACACAGTCTTCCATCCGAGGAAGGGGGTAGCAATCCAGCTTTGTGACTCCGTTGATTTTTCTAAAGTCCGTGCAAAAGTGGTCAGACCCATCCGACTTGACGGCCAGCAAGCACGGTGAACTCCACGCACTACAGCTTGGTTCAACAATACCATGTAGCGACATGTATTCAACTTGGCCTTGTAAACGTTTCCTTTTATCTGGGTTTACTCTGTATGGATGTTGCTTAATAGGGGAGGAACCACAGACATTTATGTAATGCTGTAAAACATGAGTTTGAGAGGGCACGTCTGAAAACAAACCACGGTATGAATCAATAAGATCCACCATTTCTTGTCGTTGATCATCAGACAAATGCAATAAGCAAGAGTCCAGGTCAACCAGCATTTCAGAATTTCTAAATCGCCCCCGTAGCATAGCCTCACACGGACTGTCAGTGTTGAATTCAGCACTGGACAGCTCCTCCCAAGAACTCACCTCAAGGGGAGATTGTATCACAGGTGGAGCTGAAGGCAAGGGCATTTCACTAGAAGACAAAGTCAAAGCAACAGAGTGATTCATCCCGTTCATTATATTCTTTCAACATATTTATATGACACAGGCAACTGCAGTGCACGCGATCAGGAGTGGCAATGATATAATCTGTATCGCTCACTTTACAATTAACCACATATGGTCCACTGTAACGCACCTATAAACTAGCGCCTACAACAGGCAAAAAAAACAAACAACTTTCAAAAGCCACCTCAGGCAAAACCACGCCTATATAGAATCGAACGAGCCTCCAATATGTTACGGTCCTGACCTCAATATACCGGACACATAACATAAGGAGTCCAGACCAGATTACATTTTAACAAAATTTTATTAACCCAAGTCTGGACACAAGAGTGGATCGGGAAGTCTAGGCAAAATAAACAAAAGAGTAGGAGAAAACCACAAACCAGCCAGCAGTTGACCGTTGGATTCGGGCTGCTCCCCTCACCCTGCCTCAAGATCTCACCCTACAACCAAACAGCCGGAAAATCGAGCAGAGGCCGAAGACTCCCAGACCAGTCTAACAATGTGGGTTTCAGGTGCACAAGATAATATCTCTTAAAACAGGAGCGGGAGCGAGTCTCGTTGCGATGCCAACAGTCAGGTGCTCGTCCGGACTCTGTTGCTCGCCTGGTAGGTGGAGCTTATCCCTTTTAAGCCCCTTCCAGCCAATCCGCTAAAAGGAGAAAAACAATTAATCAGGTGCTTATTCACAAAGGTTACACAGGGACATGTCACAACCATTGCTTTCTATAGCCTTGAAAGCGGTTTATATCTCATGAATAGCTTTTCCTTTAACTATTAGAGTCAACTCTAACTGTCAAAGTATCTCATGAACCAGTGGACAGATTTTAATTAAATTTTTAGTAATCATTGCTGTACATCTACAACAAATTAACATTTGAAGTCAAGCCCACTCAAAATGGTTGTCACAGCGAAGTGAGCTTAGCAAACACAAAGATATCTATAACCCAGACAGTTTTACAGATATTCAGCTAAAGTTTGGTGTGATAGTAACTGTCTATTATTCCCAATACATGTGAGCACTACACATTGCACAACGTCTTTGCCTGAACTTTTGTCTTTAACTGTTAGTCAATACTGTCTGTTAGCAAAATATCCCATGAAACACAAAATGGATTTTAGTAAAACTCTCAGACAGTAATTGCTGACTGTATTTATTAAACTGATTAACTTTTGGAGTCAACCCAATTCAAGATGGCCACCACAGCTAATCAATCTTAGCCAACATAAAATGACTATAACTCAGTCAGTTTTACAGATATTAGGCTTAAGTTTGATGTGGTAGTAGCTGAGAGTCATTCACATGCTAATACATGTTGCAAGATCTCGCAATATCACAACATCACACATAATGTCATTTTCAAGGTTTCATCAAAATGCTGTAACTTCATCACTTTTCAACAAAAGATGATTTTAGTCTCTGGTATGAAAGGTGGCGGGGGATATGCATTTCTGTGGGGGCTTTCTCGTGGCTGCTTTGGGGATCCCCGGTGTTCCCTTGGCCTTGGTCGACTGGATTGATGTGGGCAGGCGGGTCGGGAGGGGGCCAGTTGTGGAGCTGGCCTCAGGGGGATTCGTGCCTGAACCTTGGTGCCCATCCCCTTCCCCCCAGCATATGCAACACAACTCATCAATAGGGTCTTGATGTGTGGGACGGAGAGCCCTCCAGGCATGGGGGGAGCACCAGGTTGTGCCCCGTGCCCCCCCCCCCCGCCATGTTTGGCCCTGCCCTGCACCTCTGTTTTAATGCATTAGAGACACTTAGGGTTTCGGGGTTGGGGAGGGCCC
>JAOXNZ010000155.1:2179552-2200895 GCA_028566095.1 Kryptolebias brasiliensis
AAAGTATAAATGTCTTTTTTAAAAATTGTATATATGACAGTGATGAGAAAAAAAGGCCCCATGCTCACTTGATCAACATCTCTCACATATATTTTTTCCCATGTTATAGGACAAAGACAATACATTTGATCTTAGTTTAACTTCTATATTTAGAAAATGCCCAATTTGCCATCATAATAAAAGTCAAATGGCTTCTTGCATTGCTCTTCCCCATCCTTTTCTGTGGTCTCCTCATCCTCCTTACTACCTTCAGAGCAACATTCACCTTCCTTTCCGTCACTTACATCATCCTCTTTCTAATCTTCTATTTCTACCAGGAGCTACAAGCAGGACAGACCCCTATAAGCGAAGATAATACCGGATTAACCTAACCTGCTTACAGCCCGTCATACAATAAAAAAACTACTTGATGTAAGTACTGGTAAGACCCTTTTAGTTGAACCAGCTCTAGGTAATTGCTTGAAAATTGAATAACTTAACCGCCTACATGAGCTCAGTGAGACGCACAAACTCAGTGCTTTCATCTGGACATGATAAGGGAACTGCTGCTACTGTGTCTGAAAAGAAGGACCGTGTGGTACATGATGTTAAGCTTTACTAATTCTGATATATTAAAACATTACAGTTGTACTGAAAGGTTAAATATATATTTTAAATAATCCATTTGCTAGGTATCACACCTCCTGTCTTACTGTGAACTTGTTCTAGTCTGTATCTTATTGTCCCTTAAAGGCACATTTTTAATGTATGGCACTCCCAGAGAAATTTATTTTCAAGTCATTGCACCAATTTAAGTAATTTGGTGATCATTCTAAGTGAAAGTCAAAATGCATTTGAGTCAGCATTAAATCTGACTCAAATGCACCAACATAATCATCATTTATTATGGCCTTAAAGTTGGTATATTTACTTCCTCTGTTTCATTTGACCAACTTTAACCCTCTGTCAAATGATGATAGATCATTTAGTCTTAACATTATAGTTTTTGAGGTCTGTTGCATTCAGTTTTTCAGATAGCACAATGACAGTGGCACCTTTACAATCCTGAGGTTACAAGGAATCCATTGATATTGAATATGTCATGATGATGATGGTGGTGATATTTGTAGGGTGAGCTAACAGATATGTAATAAAACGCTGCAGTTTGGATTCCAACAACAGAAGCATCTTATTTTAAATAAAGAAAACCTGCTATAAATTGACATTTTCCTTTTCAGCACAAAGACAACCATAAAACAAACCACCACCAGAAACCAAGCTCACACAGAGCCTCTGTCAGCTGTCCAATACTTCATTCTCCTGCATTAAGGGTTTCAACTGCAATTATTTCAGATGATTTTCCCCAGTCAAACAGCTTAGGATAACACTGCACCACACTCCCTAACACAATTACTAATCACACTGATAAAATACAATCAAACAGGACATGCAATATTGGAAATT
The DNA here is from genome assembly GCA_028566095.1 of Kryptolebias brasiliensis. NCBI lineage: Eukaryota > Metazoa > Chordata > Actinopteri > Cyprinodontiformes > Rivulidae > Kryptolebias > Kryptolebias brasiliensis. The sequence continues at coordinate 2,180,996 of JAOXNZ010000155.1, forward strand.
TTAAATGAGGCCTACCTTATTTAAAGAGAATCTCACTCCGACGACTTTACTGGGATGTAAAAAGGTTAATAACCACCTCCTTAAAGATTTGTTAGCTACACATGCATGTTATTGTACGTCCACTCTCATTGGCTGAAGCCTGAGGCCTTGGGCTGACCCTGGGCTGAACTAAATTAGCTCAAATGAGCAGCAAACTGAGGGGGCGGGACAAGACGGCTGTCAATCGTTCTGTACCACAAAAGACATTAAATAAACGGGCTGTGAGAAGTTAGACCTTTGGAGAGACTTTTCTCAAGGCTGTTTGGCAACAGTTTTGTTGTAAATTTCACAAAATGAGATACAATATTTTTAATTTGTGTTTATTAGGTATTTTAACATTTTTATTGTAAACGCAGGGAGGGCTTAGCCCTACTAGCCCACTTATACCAGCCGTCCCTAGTCATGATGGATCACTGGGAAAAGGCTAAAGCAGTGGTGTCCAGTCCAGGGGTCTCATTTATAAAAAATTGCGTAGGATTCATGCTAAAACTGTACATACGCCCAAAAGGTAAAAATGGCATAAGGCAAAAAAATATTCAGATTTATAAAACCATGCACACGCACACCAGCAAGCAATTTCACTTTAAAAATCACATCTGTACCTAAAAGTTTGCCCACAAGATCCCGCCTCAGGTTCTGCCCTCCACACGCCCACATTCAACCAGAAATGGTCGATGCAAAGCAGCTCATGAAAGTTAAGGTCTATTTAAACGAGCCAGCTGATCAATGTTATTTCATGGTTACCAATGGCAACCATGGAGAAAAGAAGGAAGAAACAAAATTTCACCGAGGCAGAAATTGATGTGCTGGTGAATGAGGTGGAGAACAGAAAAAATATCATTTTTGGGAGCCGTAGTAGTGGGGTTACAAATAAAAGGAAGCGTTGTGAGCGGCAACACGTCATTACCACTGTTAATTCAGTGAGAGGGACAGAGAGGACCATGGCCGAGGTGAAGAAGAAGTGGTCAGATTTTAGGGTGGAGGCAAAAAAGCGACTAGAGCATGTCAGCCACAGGTGGGGGTAAGGGCGTACCGCAACTGACACCTTTTGAAAGAAGGATGGTCTTCATACTTGGAGAGACAAGCTTGTGTGGCATTGTGTCAGAACAGGAGGGAGACACTGATTTGGCTGAGACCACAGATGAGCCAGGGAAAACACAGTTTCATTTATATTATGTGTAAATCAGAGGTAAAAGCACAGTGGGACATGATGTCTTTGTGTTCTCGGGTCCTCTTGAGTCGGCAGGTGGTGAGGAGAGTCCGGGTGAGGGGGCAATGGGCACAGAGCATCCGGCTGTCCCCAGCACCAGTGTGCTCAAAGTGCATAATGCGTCAGGGTCATCTCTCTGAGGACGAGGGATGCCAGGAGGGAAATGGATGCCGTGCCTCAGCGCCACGTTGTGCAGCACACCACACAACCAGGAGTGTCAAACCCCAGCCACTTTATTCAGCCAAAGTGGATTTCATCATGACATTAATTCAAAATTTGAAAAATTCAACACAAAAACCCTTTTCATTTTATGCTTTTTGAAGGTATTGCTGCGGGCTGTGGGTAAACAGCACCCTTAACTCCCCAGTCTGATGCCTCTATTCACTAGTCTGTAAAAAAAAAAATACTGTAAATGGTTTAGAACTCCAAAGATAAACTAATCACCCTGAACTGCATTTAAATGGAAGAGTTTCGTTTCATTTTGAAAAAACTGAGTGGCACAAATGTCTGGTGGTTAGCATCACCTCCCAAAGCAAGAAGGTCTCTGGTTTATTTATTACTTGCATGTTCTGCCTGAGGATGCGTGGGTTTTCTCCAGGCACTCAGGTTTCCTTCCACAATCCAAAAAAACATGCATGTTAAGTTATCCGTGTTCACAGTGTCCACCACCTTTCACCCAAAGACTTCTGGCATGATACAGTTAAGAAAAAAATAAAATACTCTAATTACTCAAACCTTGCTCTCAAAACTACCAGCAGGCAGTTTTACAGAGTAGATATTTAGCTGCTTTGAGTATCTAAAGGTTAAAAACACTGACGCTCTTGAAATACCACAAGGCTGCACAGAAATAGAGATGATTTTTCTTGATAGAGCTGTTTCTTCTGTTGGCATCATGACCAAAACATATGAATGGAGGTCATGAAAGGTCCACTAAACGTTTTGAAGACTTAAAAAAGTTCATAAAGTCGCAAGAAAGATAAGAAAGATTCCTTTCTGTTATTACATAACCTTTGCAGGCAGCAAATGTTAGTTTCTTCAGAGAAAAGAGGGCACAGATTTTTGTGCAAACAAGAACTTTCCAGCTCTCCAAGCAGCAGGGCATATTAATCATACTTTGGGATTGGACTGCAGCCAGTTGCATCAGGAATATTTGGATTTATTGGATTCAATAACAGTAACATTCAACCATGTGTTGAAAAGTGAAACATGTGAGAAGAATAGCTTCTATAACAAATACAGTGGATATAAAAAAAGTCTGCACGCCACTGTTAAAATGCCAAACTCTGTTATGAAAGGCAGAGGGAAATTTGAATTCCTTTAAGGAATGATAGGCCTTTAATGAAATCAGAAGGTGCGTCAAGCAATTATGAGTTGAAGGGTGTGCATATTTATGCAACCTGCTTGTTGCATATTTTTAATTTTTATTGTTTTGCCCTTCAGATTTTCTCTTTTTCAGTTGAACAGGAAAGGACATTTGTTATATTTATTGAGACAAAAGTCTTGAAATTATTTAACAATGTTTAATTGTTTTACATCTCAAACACTTGAGCATTTTAACAGACTTTTATTACCACTGTTCAGTTCAAAATCCCAATTAAAGAAAATATTTAATTTTCTAAATTCTACAAACACATTTATTTGTCTTTTTTATTAATTTCATTTGAATCCAAATTTTAAAAGACAGGCAGCTTTCAAGATTTACCTTCAATTAACGTTGAATGTTGTTTACTGGGAAATAAAACTAAAGCACCACATTAGAAGTCATATCAGGATGCTCTAAAATGCCACATGGGTTTTAAAGCAACAACTGTCCACTAAAGGTCCTTCGTTATTTCAGATGGACAAAACCAAAACTCTTTCTGAACAACTTCCAACAGCATGTCACCTCAGTGTGTGTGCTTGACTGGCCTGCCTGCAGTCTAGGCCTGTGTGTCATTAAAAATGTCTCATCCAGAAACCAAATAATCACCAACAAAGACCGGGAAGAGGGGAAATTTTGTACTCAACAAAAAATTAGACACACTCTTCTTCTCAAACAATAACAATTAGTATCCGGCAGGGGTGTAACAGCGTGTGTATTCATACTGAACCACGATGGTACAGATGTCAGGGTCCGGTGTTAAACCAGACAAAGAATATGTTAGTCGCAGGAGATCACCACTCATATAGGAGAGGGTGCACATGTTATTCTTTGCTTCTTGCTAAATGCTGTGAATTCCAGTTAAATTCTGTCTGCTGGCTGTAAACAGGCAGCTGGTATTTAGTGAAGCAATTTGAAGGTTGAAATGTCTGTTGTATAAAAAAATCATTTCATGTTCAAATTTCCCAGGATGATCTCAAGTTGGTGCTGTCAGCCTCACGGTTTCATCCTAGATTTTCTTTTTCTAATTTCTGATTAAACAAAAAATTTGACTGTCTAGACTTTAGCCTAATATTTGTACAGCTGACTCAGTCATTGCTATTTTTGATTTTGCAAAGTCAATTAGCTGCGGTGGCCATCTTGAATTTGATTAACCCCAAAAGTTAATGCGTTGTAGATGTACGTACAATGACTGCTTTCTGAGAGCTTTATAAAAATCCATCCGGATATGATAACAAACATGTGCACACACAGAGGTAAAACCATTATCTTCAACCTTTTGCCTTTTAGCAGCAGGCAACAAATATGCCTTCCTTCTAACTCTTTAAGACTGTCCTGCTGGTACCAATTGTTTTCCTGATTTTTATTTTCCCATAGGGTTTTCTCTATCAAACTACTTCTGCACACTTTGTGCTAATTTTGCCATTCATATATCAAAACATTCAGCTCATTCAGCAGATAGGTGCTGTGACTTTTGGTTTTTGTAACTTCAATCCTTTTCAAAATATTGTACTTTATTTCCATTTTTTTCCTCATAGAAATACACTGAGATCTTGGCAATTCCTTCAAAAGCATTGACCTCTTTGAAATCTGCTTCAGCATTCTGTCTTTATTTTTGCCTTTCTTATGGTACTTTTAGCTTTTAGCAAACTTCTTGCGACTTTTTCCTTTTAACAAATCAATTTCAGCCTCTTTTGCAAATTTCAGCAGTCAGTATTCACACTGAATTTTCACAGAAAATGCTATTTTTCTAGTATTATGTGCACTTCGGATGCAGTCAGTTATAAGACTGACAGTTTTGAAAATGTTGTTTGAGCACCGAAAAGCACAAGCTGAAGATTTTTGCCATCCCAGTTTAGGAAGTGAATATTATCAGACATCTGTGGCAGTATCTCAGACAGATCAGTGCAGGCAGGACGGACCGAGAATCTCACAGAAATAGGATGATTTTGCAGGAAGGAAGAGTGAAAATAGGCCACAGGTGAAAAGAAAATGTCTCAACAGGTTAGAAAAGGTGTTCAATTTCTGTAAGTCTTAGGAGAAGGCGGGTTAATAAGAATTGGTCATGCAGTTTAATCAGGTGCTTTGTTGGTCTTTTTCCCCTTTTAGGTTATTTGATATTAAAAAAGATGGAAAGAAAAAAGTAACTCAAAATGTTGAGTAAGGTATGTGTGTGTTTTCTTTATCACCCATCGCCATTAAAAGATAAATTATTATGCAATTCATTTGCATTTGTTGCTCTGTTAGCAAAATATCTCATGAACCAACAAAGAGATTTTAATGAAACTCTCAGAAAGTACTCACTGGATGCACATCTACAACTGAATTACTTTTGGAGTTGATCGGATTCAAGATGGCCCCCACAGCTAACTGACCTGAGCAAACACAAAAATGGCTCTAACTTAAATTTACAGATATTGAGCTAAAATTTGATGTGGTAGTAGCTGAGAGTCATTCACAGCACATACGCTGAATAGTAAACAGGTCTTGTGAGACCTCCTGTTATTGTGTGAGATCACTCATAACATTATTTTAAAAGGTTCGACCAGGTCGGCTACAACTTTATGATTTCTCAGCCTAAGATGATCTTCGTTTAAAACTAGCATTAAAGGCGCTGGGCAATATGCATTCTTTCAAGTAATGCAAGACCTTTATTTTTATTGTATTTTTGCCCATATTGTTATATTTTGTCATTCAATCTACAGCACACTGAGTTCAAAGATTTATTCAGTATGTTGGAAGTGTAGAAGTGGTGATGCTAACACATAGATCAAGGTGGGATTGTTCTCCACCCAAGGCTGTGATGAAGAACAAAGTGTTGATGTAGAAATCTGCTTTTCTGGGCTTGAAGGGTTGTGTTATTGAGCAGCAACACGCCTAAATATTTTGGATAGAAACTAGAAAAAAAGCACAAACAACTACAAAATAAACTAATTTTGTCTGTAGAAAAAAAGATTTCAAGATCAGAAAGCAGAGATCATTTTAATGTTTCTTTTAAAAAGCAAGTCATTTTGAGTGCTTTAAAAACTAGAGCAGCAGTGGCAGCTTCAGCTGAGATTGCCTGAAAAAAACAACTGGAAAAAACACCCAAACCAGTCATTAGTTTAGACCCTGACATAAAAAGGCCTGCCACATAATTCAGCTTAGCAGTGTCTGCCATTATACTCTGCTGGTCTATTAATTCAGCCATTCGCTCCTTCTGGGTGGCAGTTTCTTTTTTTTTTTTTTACTTTTTAATAAACTCACAAAATATTTGGACAAATGAAGGCATCACAAAAATGTTTTTACAATCAGAAAAGAGCCATAAAAAGAAACAAAGCTTTGAGAGGAAAATTTGGCGGAGAACACCGTATGACCTTGACACGAACCAGCAGCTCGTAGTGCTGCTGGCCCAACACCCCATGTTCACGCTCGATATTCAGACCTGAACTCACACAGATAGCAAAGGAACAAGCTTTGATGTTTTCTGCTCCCATCAACATTGAGTTTTATGCACAGTGAAGTGAAATGAAATGAAAATGCTTCAAATCTGAGAATGATTTTAATATCGTGTGAGAAATTTAGTTGAAAGGAAAGTTCCTGGAAGGAACTGTGTCCCAGCTGAGGTGATAAAAGCAATGTTTTGACAGTTTTGTCTTAGATTAATTAACCCATATAAACACCAAATTTAAAACCAGAACTGTGAGTTTTAGATTGGGTTTAGAAAAAAAGTCCTTTAGTATTCACCAAAAGTGTATGAAAAATCAGTGGAACATGTTAATCCTTTTAACATGTCCTGTGATACATGGATCAAACTACTGTGAACTGATTTAATAAAGATTTTAGTAGAAATAATATTTTTGGCTAACAGTAACCCGTTATTTATCAGTAAAAGGTGGGTCAATGGAAAGAGACAAACAGTGGCTGAAATACTACAGACATTTCTTTAATGCTTTATTGTTTTATGAGCAGAGTACTAGAAATGTTCTTCATGTCAATGAACTCTAGTTTTCTGTCTTTGATTTAGCAAAAAGCTATTTAGAGTTTACAAAACCCCGTGGGAAGGCCCATTACTGCCAAGAAAACGTCCATTAAATTTCTATGCCGGGAGCAGGTCAAGTCAATGTACCTGACCAACTCACTGCACAACATGTCAAGTTGATCAAGAGTTATTATTACAATTTTTTTAATGTATTATTTATCATCCATCCATTATCTACCGCTTGTTTTGGAGTCGAGTCACTGGGGCAGCAGCTTTAACAGGGAAGCCCAGACATCTCTTTCCATAGCCACCTCCTCTGGAAGGATTCCAAGGAGTTCCCAGGCCACTCAAGAAACATAATCTTCCCAGCTGTCGGTAGTATGCATGTGCTATTTTAACACTGATGCCGGGCGTTCCCAAAAACTTCCACTGAGACCTGAATTCAAAAAGTTTGGGTTTTAGAGAATACGATCGCTGTTGTCATGTACAGGAACGTCCGAAACGATTTCACGTAAAAAATCGTGTAAACAGGGCTTCAGATTTCAGCTTTCTGAAAGTTACGATGGAGCATTCAGCTTGTTACCCAGTCCTTTTCCCTCTAATTCTAATGACCCTCAGGAGGGAGGAGATTAATCTGCAGGTGAATTCAGCTCATATAAACAAAGCAATTCATGTAGTTTAAAGCTTAGAACTCCACACTCTCCAGTTTTGAACTGATAAAACTTCCCATATGGGAAGTGAAATGTCTTCAACTACGGAACAGACATCCAATTGTTATTTATTTTTTTTCTTTTTTACTTTTTTAAACTCTTAGGATTTACCATATATAGTGCAGTGAGTTATGATCACCTGGCGAGGTGTGTTGTCATTACAGTGAAGTGAGTTTGTGTGCAATGAGTTGGCATCGCAGTGCGTTGATACAGATCCTTCCATGCTGGTCCATATTCGTTTGTTTGAACTTTGAGATGTGGCACAGGTCCTAAAAAGGACTAAATTGGACTTACAGGAGAAGTAAAAAGAAAGCAAAAAATGTTCCAGCCAATCTAACTGAAGAAACATTACGTCTGTCCTTGAAACATGTTCAGTGTTAAACTCCATAAGACTTTTCTAATTTCAGTAGAGCTGGATATTTTTTTGTTTTGTTTTATGCAGTGTGAAGGAATTGCTGTATAGATACCTTTGTATATAAATATGAATGTTGCTATTTATCTGCACAAGGATATATTTAACAGTTTTGGTGCATTTCTAATTTCTTTCCACTCAGGTCATTAAAATTGCTGAAAGGACTCAGTGGGATGATGAGCTTTACTTGGTACTGTATCTGGATGAATGCTATACAAAGTCTTACTAACTAATTGATTAGAGGAATACAAGAGTCCACCTGAACTCAGGAGCCTGGGAAACTAAGCTAAAACCTACATAAAAGTTTAACCAGACGACCTGGTACCTTGGACCAGTAGGAAAATGTTTCCACTGAGACAGTCCCAAAAAAGGGCTATAAAATGACTGGATACAGAATCTTCCCTTTATTCTGACACGTGAATTTAATTTAAACATATCACTAAAGCATAATATGTGGGGTCCTTTGGTGAATAAGAGCACCAGCTGTTGAGAGTACAGAACTCAAACTTGTTCAAACACTACTGTTTTGGCATCAGAAGGCATGTGGTCTGGGGTCAGCCAACAAACAAAGACGACGATGGGTTCAGGGAATGGTTAGAGCAGTAGTTCAGCCACACTGAAGTGGGGTTCTGTAAAAAGGTTTTGAACAATTAATGTCTTACCTGTTGTGTAGAACTCTTTGATCAAATATTGAAAAGTTCCTGAAGGAAGTGCCCCAAGCTGCACTGAGTTGCAAACAACTACAGAATTCTGAGTAAATAACTGATAAACTTTTATGTCAGTTTCACATTACACAAACAGCGTTTGCATGAACAGCTAAGACATTTTGGAGATTGGAGTTGTTTTCTGACAGCAACGTTCCTTCAAACTAGCGGTTAGGTTATCAGTCTGTCAGAATTAAACTCTGTTTCTCCAAACTGAGGCAGTTTAAGAACCTATCTACAACAGGTAAGATATCTTTTAAATACAAAGATAGTGGCGCGCAAAGTCGTAGCTGCTTTCTGATTAGGCAGATCAGGTTGATGTCTGCATGAGAGAGGATAACTGTTATGCCAAAAATAGCTACAGAGGACCTAATGGAGATCCAAAGTCAGATCACAGTTCTCAGTGTAACGTCAACATCCCACTGGACATAGCCAAGACCCCCACCGTCTCTGTGGATTGAGACTGGCTGCACAGCTAGGTGGCTGTACTACTAACTGCCACATTAGAAACACAAACTGCAGTAAGATAAGACTGCTAGACACTAGTGTTACTAACAATTATGGCTGCACAGCAGGTGACAGAAAAAAGCGACAGAGGGTGACACGAGAAGCTGAAAAAACAAGATGCCTTTGACCTCCCTAGAGAACATTGCCAACTCTTGATGCCTCTCAAGAGTAAAAGAATTTTTGAAAACCATTTCCATCTTGCTCAGCCTGCTGCTCTCCACATAAAGAGTACCAGAGCATAAAAAGCAAAACCAACAGACAGCTTTCTCTGGGCTGTCAGAACAAGTGATGCACTGACTCTATAACTGAGTCTATAAGTGCAGTTACACAAGAACATGCCCATTTTAATCTTTTAAATTATAGATCAAATGTTTTTTTTTTATTTATCGGAAGAGATTTCTTAGTATTAGTTCAACACCAAAGTGCAATGCCCACAAGGTGCTACAAAATGGCTTCTGTAAATAAGTGCCTCAGCTCAGAGGTCTGACACAGCTTAAAGATAAATGGTAAATGGACTGTATTTATATAGCACATTTCTAGCCAATCAGGCTACTCAAAGCGCTTTACAACACTTCTGCCCTCATTTACCCATCCACACACATATTTACAAAGCAATGAATCTCTGCAAGGCTAATCTGACTAAATCATTCTATGGAGACTAATCAGTGCTTTAAACTCCATTCATACACAGATGAGGCACACATTCGAGGCAGCTAAGGGTTCAGTGTCTTGCCCAGGGACACTTCGACATGTGACTCCTGCCAGGAATCCAACCTCCAACTCTCTCATTGGAAGACAACTGCTCTAACCACTGATCCACAGTCAGATTAAAGCTAATTAGACATGCTAATATTAACAGGCAGCAATTTGGTCATTTGTAATAATTTCAAAAGGGCAAACCAAATTATCTTTATCATACTAAATAGGTGGCAGTGATTAGAGCTGCTGCCTCAGAGCAAGAAGGTCTCAGGTTCAAACATGGCTTTAGCCTTTCTGGGTGGAGTTTACAGGTTTTTCCCTGTGCATGTGTGGGTTTTCTCTGGGTACTCCGGTATCCTCCCACAGACCAAGAACATGCATGTTAAATTAATTGGTAACTAAATTGTCACAAGGTGTCAGTGAGAGCGCCAATGTTTGTCTGTCTTGTTTGTTTCTATGTGTCCCCATGACGGACTAGCAACCTGTCCAGCGTGTAACCTGCCTCTTGCCCAATAACACACCAGCTTCCAATGACCATGCATGGAAAAAGTGAGTAAAGAAAATTAATGGATGGATACTAGATGAAACAAAACTGCAAGTCATTTTCTGGAATCACTTTAGACATCCATAACTGTTAAAAAAAAAAGTGGATGTACAAGACAAAAACCAAGTTAAGAACATCCTGTTTTGGTTCGTAACAGTGTAATTACTGAAACAGATAATATTTTATTGGCAAAGAGGGTAGATTATATAAAAATTGACAGGGACAGAACAGATAAATCTTCAAGATATATTACAGTCACAATAATACTTTTCTATTATATATTATTTTACTATTATAAACTCGTTATTCTACAGCACATAAAACTATCTATGGCATTAATATCCTTAATTCATTATCTTCTGTATGACTTTATTAGTGTCTAACATTGTTGTACAGTTTTGAATTCAGCCATTCTGTTGACTTGCTGTGTTTGGATCTCTGCACTGTTTCACTTTCAACAAAGATTCTCATTTGACTCTAGAATCCTTAAGTATAAAAAATAAAAGAATCTTATTCTTTAACATTTTCATTGTTAATCTCTATAGAAGAAGTAAGGGTGTGCTTAGGAAGATTTTCCAAACAGTGTTTGTGAAACTGTTTTTTTTATGTTGTTGTTTTATAATTACTAATTCAGGTAAAATGCCACATGTTGTTTATCTGTGATAGTATTTACCAAATTAAAGCCTTGTCCACACAGGAATGATTTTTTTCCTCAAAACATGGGAACTCTGAAAAATGTTAATTTACAAGTTCACTGTTTTTTTAACCTTGCAATAGCAATCAGATTCGAAGTCAACTGCAATTAGTTTTGGATTGACAGGTTTCTAATTATTCCAAGTTTTGAAATATTTAAGATAAATTTCCCCTGCTGTCGAAAGGCTAATGTTTGTGTGTGTGCAAAATATCTCATAAAACAGATTGAATTAATTAATTGAAACGTTCAGAAAGTAATCATTGCACGTATGACTGAATAACTTTTGGTGTCAACATGGATCAAATGGTAAATGGCTTGCACTTGTATAGCGCTTTATCAAGTCAAAGGACTCCAAAGTGCATCACACTACAATCAGCATTCACCCATTCATTCACACATTCACACACTGATGGTGGTGAGCTACACTGTAGCCACAGCTGCCGTGGGGCTGACTGACAGAAGTGAGGCACCACCGAGCCCACCACCAGTAGGCAAGGCAGGTGAAGTGACACAACAACTGAGACAGACAGAACAGGGGTTCGAACCGGCAACCCACCAGTTACAGGACGAACCCCTACCTGCCACTGTCGTCCCAAGATGGCCAAGATGGCACACCAACTGACCTTAAAAACACAACATTATAATTCAACTTTACAGATACTGCACTAAAATTTAGTGTAGCTATAGCATTGAATCGTTCACAACACACACTCCTACTGCTACTCACTGTGCAACATCTTTGCTGAAAACTTCAGCATTAACTCTTGGTGTCAACACTGTTTGTCCTTTAGCAAAATATGTTATGAACCACTGGATTAATTTAATGAAACTATCAGAAAATAATCACTGGATGTACATCTACAACTGGTTAGCTTTGGAGTTAAGCCAATTCAAGATGGCTGCTGCAGCTAATTGACAATAGCCAACACAAAAATGGCTATGACTTAGTCACTTTTACAGATATGCTTTTACAGATTAGCTAAAACTTGATGTGCTAGTAGCTGAGAATCCTTCACAGCACATAGTCTGAGCGTGCCATCTTGTGATATTGGATGAGATTGTGCCTAATGTTTGACCAAAACTCCATCCTTGTTCAACATAAGATGATCTTAGTTTAAAACTTTGGCAATGAAAGTCTGCAGGCAATATGCATTCCTTCAAGGACTGCTGGACCTTTAATATTAGGAATATTGATTAGAGCAGTTTTACAATCAAATAGGATAAATGACAATACCTGTCGGAAGCGCTTCAGGTGGAGGATGAGTATGTCGGGCAGCGTCCACAGGCTCATCTTCACCACGCCCTGCTGAAGCTGCTTACAGTGGGGACACTTCCAGGCGTCGTCCGGAGCAAGCTGGAAGCGGTGGAGCAACAAAAATGGTTACCAAAACAGAACCCGTGCCAGTGGAACTTTTACACAACAGGTAACTTTTTATAAAGCAAACGTTTTTAAGTAACTCACTCAAAGACGAATGTTTTGTCTCTTTACAAAATCGCTTTTAAGTAACTCTGTCCTTGTCCCCCTTATGAATGCTTGAGTATGTATTTGATTTTTTTCTTTTCTTCACAAAAAGCACCTTGGAATGATGTAAATTCTTGTTTTAGAGCAGACACGATTTGTCACTTCAAAGACGTGCTTGTAGTTTTACATTTTTGACCTGACAAGAAAAACACCTTCAGGCTGAGGTTGCCTTTGTCTTTCTGCTTTATCAACAATCAACAACATCCTGCCTGCAGCGTGTTACATGTCTGCACCTGTCTAACGGCGAGGGGCTTCAAACTGAACATGGACTTTTACCATGATTACAGCAGGCTGGGACTCGTTAGCCATTTCCGAACACCGGGCCTTTCTCTTTGAGGCACGGCACAAAATGTTTAATTTCTGTTTTCTGAAGAGATCAGCCAATTATGTTGCCTTGTGTCACTCTGATTCGTCTTTAAACCAAATCTAAAGAGGCAGAAGAAAGAGAAATGTATAAGCGACACTGTAATCTTGTGCAGTTTGAGGAAAGTTTCAGTGCTCAACAGAATTCCTTCCTTCAACTTGAGTAGTGCAATTGCCAAGATGAGGTCTATAATTCTGAGAAAGAAAAAAACCTGATTGTTGAATACAGTCGTGTGCTTCGCTACTTGAGTCATTCTCTCACTGTTGTCACTTGAAGCAAAATGACAAATTTAAAGAATGAAAACAGACTGTAATTTATACAGAGCTGCTCTTTGAAAACATTAGTTATCTCAAATGACAACAAAAACTGTTCGTGTTTTATTTAACCTTGGTTTTTCCCAACCAAAAACCATCATCATTATTCTCACACAAAACGTATGAAACCAAAGGCAAATGAATAAATCTGCCACCATGAACACTCCAGAAGGAAATAATATATAAAAATGAGATGAAGCAAATTATATAGTTTAGCAGATGCAAGAGATTGTAGAAGGGAACTTAACGAGGCTCAAAAAGTACAAAAAAAAGAATATATAACACTACAGGAAGTCAGAAAAAGGAGTTGCCCTCCTGGGTATTTATTGTGTTTTGCTGCTTAAACCAGTGGAGTGTTGCTTCAGCAGAGTGTTTAGGGTCATTGTCCTGCTGGAAGGTCAAACCTCTGCCCCAGGCTCAAATCTCTGGAGAACTCAAACAGGTTTCTTTCAAGAATTTCTCTATATTTTGTTCCATCCATCATTCCTCCACCCCAGACACTGAAGCAAAACATCCCACTGAATGCTGCCACCTCCATGCTTCACTGTAGGGTTGGTGTTCTCAGCATAGTGAGAGGTGGTAGAGTTGAACCCCATACAGGATTGTCCTTGATGGCTGAAGTTTTAGTTCAGTCTCATCTGACCACAGCACCTTCGTCTACGTCTTTGGGGAGTCTCCAATAAGTCCTTTGTCAAAATCCCAACAGTCTGCCTTACTTTTTCTTTAAACAGTGACTTTTTCCTGCCACTCCTCCATGAAACCCAGCTCTGTTTAGCTTACAGCAGTCCTATGGTCAGATCCTTCCATCTCTAGAGAAAAGCTACAACAGGGTTATCTTTGTCCTCTTGGTCACTTCTCTGATCAATGTCCTTCTTGCTCGTTCCATGGGTTTTGGTGGATGACCCTCTCTTGACCTCCTACCCTGTACCTATGTATTTACTTGAACAGAGTTCTGTTTCTGTATAACTACATTTTATTGACATAAAACTGTCACTGAGCTTGTTTTTATGAACAGCAACAGTTTGATGTGATTCTATAATTAGATCACTCAGTTTTGATAGTGTTTTATTTCTCTTTATTTTCTATAATTAGAGATCAAAGACTTGCACACAGTCTTCAAAGCCTGATCTTTCCAACATTTTCTTTCATCTCCATCCTCTGACACATGGTCCATCATTTCATCACTGGTTTTGTTCTGGTCTGATTTTCAACCTGTCTGTAAATCTAGGTTTTTATTCAAGCCTCACTTATTTTCTTGTCAGTCTTTCTTGCAAATGCATTTTCCTTTTCTCATTATTCATTTCCAACATTTAAATTATATGCAGCTCTAAACTTTATGATCTCAGGACAGTTAATGAAAAATCAGCACAGAACTGCGTGGAGTTTTAGCAGAATTTTTCCATGAAAATAATTGTGGCAATTTGTCCTTTTTTAGCTGAAAACCTGCCTTTGCCATTTATCAGCTGACCTGTGAAACCCTTTCAAAGGTTTACCTTACTGAATGCCAACAACAGCCTTAAGGCTACTCTGTATCAATTCGTATTTCCTTCCACATCGTAAACTTAATATATATATTTTATTTATTTTAAAGTTGGACCTATTTTTTTTCCATACAGAATTAGGACAACCAACTAAATACTATTAATCTTTAATGAAACAGCTAACAATTGAGAGGAAATTGTAAATTGTGCCAAAGAAAGAAGAAAAAAAACTGCAATTATTTTAGGAGATGCTTTTGCCCAGGTGTTCAGGAATGTTCTTTCTCTGTATCTTCATGTTATTGTGGATGTTCAGAATGGGTATTTCAGCACTGTAAAGATGACTCTTTAGATAGGAGTAGCTAACTGATGGTATCTCACTGGGCTGCTGATTCAGCATGGCAGAAAAATTGCAAGAAAACGGGTACATTTTTTGTTGCAGTCTCACTAAGAATTTAGTGTTTGTGACAGTGACCAGTGAGCCTTTTAAGCAGCCAGTTTTTTTAAAATGACATCCTATTTTTATATTTATAGCTTGCAAAGCTACAATTTTGCCTTGTTTTGGACCCACCTTGGCAGCATCCCCACATTTACGAAATACTCTACTTGAGTACACTTCTGAAATGGGGACAAGCAGATTTGGACCAGTTTTCAACTATTATTATTTATCATCAGTGATTATCATTTTTAGACGTGGACATTTGCCTCAAATGTTTTGTTGTCAGAGTTGAGGTCTGTGCACGAGTCAAAAAAAAGCTCTGGCGCTCTTGAGACAAGTTGGAGACGCCCATGACACAATTCAGGTGGCTTCAAGATGCTCACAACAGCTCCCAGGAAAGGAAGTTGGAACTCAGGCAAGGAATTTGAGAACCATCATGACATTCTGGAGAGTCCCTTGCTATTGCTCCCTTGTTATTTGTTGTTTGTTTTTTCAGTTTTTAGCATATTTTAGTGGACTGGTCCAGCCTAAAGATAACTTTTAACTTAGTATTTTTTACTGTTAAACAGGAATACATTTTTTTAAACAAAAGTCTGCTTCAGTAATTGTTCTTTGTGTCCCGTTTCATTTGTTTTCCCTCTTGCATCTTTAAAAGAACCTGACCACTTTAACATGTTGGTGGTCACATGTTTGGGTACAGGAAGATTACAGAAATGTCTTACTAGCAAGTGTCAGAATTGTGTTGCGTGAGTTTGGAATATAAATGTAGCATGAAGAAGCCCCCTTTTCATTTGATTATTAAACTTTTTGAAATATGATAAATGATCATTATTTGTGTGCAAATATTCAATATGAGAAATGATTCAAATGTTTGAACAAACTTTTTCGCTTTTGTCTTACGGGAGAACTGTACTCAGTTATGAGTGAAGGAATCTTTGGACAGAGTGATAATAAGTGTGAATAGATTAAATGATCTAATGATTGTGTTCCTATAAGGAATAATGAATCTGTTGTTGGTCAGTCTGACCTGTTGCCCCTGCTTTAACGAGAGCTTAATATGTGGTAAGTTGAAGAAAGGTTATCACCCTTCCTTATCCTCATCTATCTGCTACATAAACAAAGAACCTATCTGCTTAATAAATATCCAGAGTAGTGTAGATACGGTCTCTTGTAAACTTGCTCAATAATTCAAGCTTTAGTAACACTTATTAAATATTGAGTTGACCATAGAACTCTGCAAAGACTGTCACATTTGTATTTGGTACAGATTTATATTTAGATATTGAACTAATACTGTGCTCACCTTCACCTCACCAAAACATGTTGAGTCACATGTTCCAACATAAGGAAAGGCAAATTCTCAGACTTTGCACAGCAGTATAAAATTGTTTTCTTGCTTTTCTTTTGCATCATACATTTTGTTGCTGCATAAACAGCAGTATGGTTTTATTTTCACTTTACTTTGTAATTTATGTCAGCTATTTCATTCCACTTGGACTTCAGTTTTTCCAGATCCGGTCACATTTTAGCTGACACTCTGATCCTTTGAATCGTTCCTTGTGAACTTGTTTGTGCTCTCCTGGCCAGTGTGCAGCAAGCAAAACATAACCTAATCAGAGTTTCAACCTTCTGCTGACACCTTCCTGATACAGCTCTGTCTCTTGGGTTTTCTGATACTTCCTGCAGTTTTGTTTACCTAAATTACTCCATGCATGCCACAAACCTCATTTTGGCTGCCCAACTCAGTAAAATGTTTTTCATTGTCATTTCGTCCAACAATACTCCACTTAACCCATTTCTTCTCCCTGTGGTGTCTCTGAAGATTATTATTCACTTTTTTGTTTTTCAATCACTGAAATTTATTCATTTGTTTCTTGTGACAGCCCCAACATTTCCTGAAAATTTCACCAAAATCTGTTAATCAGTGTTTTTAGTAATCTTGTGAACAAACAAACAAACCATTGTTATTTACATTTTTACGCAATATTAAGACTTTTATTTTAGACGTGGAGTAGTACTAATAAACTGGTTTCAAAGTAAAAATATCCATTAAAGTATAACCAAAGTGTTGAGGCAGCGAATGAGGATGAGTAAGCTTGGACTTAGTTTGTGTTGCATCTGTTTTTTGTTTTTGTTGTTTTGTTTTTTTTAAAATGAGAATCTAAAGCCACTTTGACAAAACCCTTTAAGCCACGTCTGAGAGGCCTTCTACCTGTGTCAGTGTGATTTCTTAAAGGACTGAGGTGGCATGTGGGGTTTTGAAGTCAACCTCCTGCTGTTTCGTCTCTGAGCCTCCAAACAAGCAAGGTCGTGACGGAGTTGCAACAACTGATATATAAAAGGTAAGACGACATCACAGCTCAAGAGTGGGATAAGTGTGAGCTGGTATGAGATTCTGATGGCTTAATAACTTTGAACAAATATACAACTAATTCAAAATATTTAGAAAATTAAAATGTATCACATTAATATTTTTTTTTATGTAACAGCCGACATGCAAATATTACTACTGCTGCTATATTATGACATTGTGTTAATGCCAATTTATTTTCGCTATGATATAATACTAATAATTATAATTTACAATTATTGAAGTTATTTTAATTTTGATGTAAAGACATATATAAGTGAGATATTATTACAGACATGCTAACTCTTGTAGGTAATTGTAAATGATTGCCTCTGGTTGCCAGGGCATGACCTTTGCTTTTCTCTAACAGAAACATTTTGGAGCAGCCAACAATTTTTTTTAAATCAGGAAAACAAATTGTGAGAATTCCCCTCTTTTCACAGTCATTCACAGCTGACTGACAACCCAGTAACAGAAAGGAGAGCGGGAGCACTGCTCAGCACTACATATGACGGGAAAAAACTCTGTTGCTGGAATGTAATTAAAATGAATTTAACCCTAGGAATAGTATGAAGGCAAAAAATACTTTTTTTTTTTAACTTATAGTATAGACCCACTGCAGTATGATGTCAAGCTGCTGGCTTGGTTTGGTTGGCAAAAGATCTCATGTAGTACTGAAGTATAGTGTTAAATGCATGGAAAGGCTGACAAATAAATGCAAACAATAAAAACACTCACAAGTTGTTGTGCATACTGATGTACACAGAGGCTTGTTACAAACTCAGGCATTAAATTATTTAGATTACATGAAGAAAAAGAGCAAAAACTGAGCTGACAGAGACCAGGGCTATTTTGCACAGAGATATCAGTTACTTGAGAAAACTGTGGGAGCCTCTAGATCACCATCACGTGTGCAGCCTGTATGTTACTGCAGGAATATTTTCATTTGTTTAATTTTCTAATTCTGGTTACTGTTAACTTGACGAGCAAATCAGACACAATAAACATCGCTCGCAATCTTGAGCTTGTAGCTGCCTACCCCCCTGCCTGTACCAGAGCGTGTCGAGTGAAATGAACAGAAACAGCATCATCAGTGAAAACTCTGTCCACAATTAACACTACTGTCTTACTTATCCAGCTTTACAGCTGCAGTGGGCACTAGGATGAATCCGTCCTTCTTATCAAGGCACACTCACAGTTCATAGGACTTACCAGACATTCGGAATCTCCATAGTTTTAACAAAGCAAACGGGCAAATCCTTCGATGCCTCAAAATATAGTATCTCCACAATGTTCCCAGAGGTAAAATAATTATAACCGTGATTTTCAGAGTTTCTTGTGTATGAAGTCCTGAGTAGTTGATCATGTATTTGTAGCTGTAATCAGACAGAAATGTTGTGGCCACTTCACTTGCTGATTGTACCTTCCAAGCATTTAATTGGGATGAAATCCCCTTGGGTAATTAATTTATCAGTACATCTTTGCAAAAAGCTGTCTGTATGTGGTATATTTTTTATATTTCTGCTCAGTATTCTGTCCACCTCCAGGTAAATTCATGCTTTCTCTACTTTTATGTATGTTTTCTGCCAACCAGTGTGCTCCACATGCACAGAAATCCAGAATCAATACAAAAACATGCCCGTGCCACATGAATCGGCCCGTGCCGGTGTGATGTAGCGATGACGGACTGAGCGACCAGCTGGTTGTGGAACGGTGGATGTCTGACACAAGGGAGGAAATTCCATTTCATTATTGGGGTTAGACAATAAACATGGAAATTTCTTGAGAACTATTTTGGGGGGGTCGGCAAAGTTACAGTGAAATGTAATGTAAAACGTACAGATGGAACCTTATCAGAACTGCATAGATTATACTGAATAATAGGTAATTATATTGATTTAAAAGGCATGGGTAAAATGTATTTAATAATCACAATAGTTATATTAATTATTAAAATAGTCCCTTATTAGTCCCATATCTCATCTATGA
This sequence comes from Kryptolebias brasiliensis, assembly GCA_028566095.1. NCBI lineage: Eukaryota > Metazoa > Chordata > Actinopteri > Cyprinodontiformes > Rivulidae > Kryptolebias > Kryptolebias brasiliensis. The sequence continues at coordinate 2,200,292 of JAOXNZ010000155.1, forward strand.
ATGGTTTATTTTGTGATTTTAAAAGGCTGTAGGTTGAAGTTGGTAGATAAAGGCTCCTTCTTTCTGTTTTCTCTCCTCCATCACCTGCTCCGCTCTGTGTCTCCTCTGTCTCCTCTGTCTCCTCTGTCTCTGCTCTCAACGCTCGGCCCCTCCCTCCCGTTTCAAACTCTTCTCATTAACATAAGAGTTGGTTAGAGGGATAAATATGATTGAAATATTTGCTACCTCGACTGAAATGCTCAAATCTGTCAAAGCAATGTAGCTTGTTTTGCTAGTTTTGCTTTACATGACATAACAAAGCAGTTTATCATGATTTTACCACTGAAGTAATGAGAAGAACAAACTAGGGTCTGATTCTCATTGTTAATGTGTTTCATCCGACTCAGAAGTGGGAGCAATTAAAATGTGTTACACGTCTTTTTTTAACTGAGAGTTACTTGTTTGTGCCGTAGAGAGACACACAGTTAGCTTCCCACCTCAGAGGCTCTGACGGAGTCTGTGTCCGTTACCGGCCGGGGGTGAAACTAAAAATTCATCCTTATATTTATTTCTTAGATAAACGGCAGATTTCCTTTTTTGCCTTTTTATTTTTATATTGTTTAAA
>JAOXNZ010000155.1:2207228-2224936 GCA_028566095.1 Kryptolebias brasiliensis
AAGTCCAGTTGCTTTTGTTTTTAACCTTTTTTGGATTTACCATGTCCTGGATGACTGAGAATCTACACCAGCATATTCTCAGAAGTATGTAACTGGTCAAACATTTTCGTTTCAAAGATCCAAATATAGAAAAAAAAGAGTATAGAACATAAAAAGGTTTGAGTAATTGAGAAAACACAAAACATTAAAAATGCGTCTGCTTATTTCCAACCTCATAACTTTCTCCTGCTCTGCTGTAATGAAGAGACTGCTCTTCGGATCTTGCCACACAAAAACAAAATTAAATACAAATTACAGAGCAGCAGTTGAAGATTGTAACGAGGAAATTAATTAATAAAGTGGTGCACTTCAAGGCTTGTGTTCAAACAAGCAAACAAATAAAACTATTTTATTAAAACAAGTTTGCAACTTGGAGAGATTATTCCACCATATAGGCAAAAAAATATAAAATATAACTGTAAGTTAGTCATTATCAGTAAGAAATGCAGGTTAATTTGCAATTTCTAGTTTTTAGCATTATGTGATGTTTGTTTTCTCTCACTTGTAAAGTTTGGAGTCACCCCCCACCCCTTAGACACATGAGATTTGCATCTAAATGGGGCTTGGAAAATAAAATCAAAGCTACCAGCACAGTTAGAAATGATCCGGTGGGTTGCCTCGGCATTTGTAACACTGGCTGAGGCTGAAGGGTAGTTTGCAATGTGCCCTTTTGTGAATCCTAATGTGGAGATGCAGTTTCCTCTGAGGATTTGCCTGTTTGGGTCTAAATATGTTACAAAACAGAAGTTAAACCACATTCTAGACAGAGCCTGTTAAACTAAAATCAGTATCAGTAAACCTTGACTTTAGGCTGCACTCGACGGATTATGTCTTTTATTCTTATGCTGATGTATTTCTTTGTAAGTCTCTATGTTTTAAAATCCCATCTCCTTGCCTGAAGTCAGTCAAGTCAAAAATTTGAATGCGATACATAAGTCATGAATTGTAAAACAGATTATTACTTGTAGGTAGGAGAGAAAGAAGATAAAAGGCATCAGACACACAAAATGTTTTCGAAACAGGAAAATGTTCTTGTTTCTTGCTCCTACATTGAATGTCTGACTCACAAAGCAGTTCAGCGGAGAAACTTTAGATATTTATGTGAACCTACTCAACAATACTGTGATACTCCGATGCTTTTAATCACAAAACCCACCTTTTTTTTGCACAGGCAAACGTACAACACGTACACCTTTTCACTTTTGAACTGATTTCTGAAAATCCTTTCAGAATCTGTTGTAGTTCTGCTTTCGTGGACCTGTACAGCTTGTTTGTGACCACAGCTATTTGTCAGAGCATTTTCCCATGCAGTTTCTAATTGATGCAGCACGCTGTAATTAGTTTTCTTTTTTCAACGGCAAGGCTGTTTGCACAATGTCTATGGAGCTTCAGTGTGGGTGGCTGTTCAACATTGTGCATACAATTATGAACACAATCAATTTTTAGAATAAATGCATCACTGACCTCATATATGCATTTTCTGTATGTCTAAATATATACAGTTTGGGTCAGAGGTTTACATCCACTCATCAAAGGTACGAATGTTATATTAATTTTAGGATTTAATGATTTATTTGAACTGTTCTTACCAAGGTGGAATGATTATATAATATACAACTTCAATATTTTTTTAAAAACAAGAACTGTGTGCACAGGATTGGATTTATTTAATCCACAAAGGGTGAAATATAGAGACAAAAAAGTGCTAAAGGTCCTACAACGTCTTTAGCTTGACGAGGCCAAAGCTAGGGATACACCAATACCAATACCAGTATCAGGTCCAATACATTGTGAAAGGACTCATGATTGAAAAAGTTCAAATACCACAGTACCCAATACGACTTTATGGCAGCATGTCATTCACCTCCCAGTTGAGCAGACATGTGTTAGAGGAGGAACAATGTTAGCCATGTGGTGCGACTGTGTTTGTGTTGCCTCCTACCTGTCAACAGCAGGGTGGGACAATGGCCTGCTGTCCTGTGGGGACAGGTAGCTGTAGGATGCAGATCCTCCCACCACTCTGATCCTAAATGCTGCAGCATTCTGCAGAGAGAAATACACACATTAATACTATGTCCTTAAATACAGCCCCTCCATCTCAAAACAGGCCTTAACTTTGTTCAACTTTAGCCTATTTGCACGGGATTAGTTTTACCTAGGGACCACATGCTATTTGTAATAATTAGGAGATTGTCTGTGTTGTTAATCCTGTGCGAATTGGCCATGTCAGTAATTTGTAAAGTAAAAATTCCCCTGAAAATGACCTACTATATTTTGCTGAACTCCGAGGTCCTGTGACAATACTAATCCAAAGCGAAAAGGCATCTCTGTGATTTGGACAGAAATGGGCGGGATCCGATACGTAATTAGGCGGTTTTTGTTTCCTGGGTGCATTTTTATTTGCTTTTGGCAATGGAGGCTGCATTGGAGGGCATAGATAACCTTTTGGGTCGTGGGTCAGCAAAACCCCATCGACCCGTAACGGTCGCCATAAAAAAGAAAAGGCTGAAGAGAAGGAGCAAAATCACATGCAAATGGTGGCTCACATCATGCATTGCTCTGTGCGGTAAGAATAATTTTCTTCTGTTTGTAGACTACTATAACAGCTGTCTAGTGCTAAGCAGATGTTACGCAATACGCACCGCGTTAACATCATATCTGGAAGATATGTGTAAATTTCAGCAAAATCTCAGACTTCCCGTGCGACTGCACCACATAAAAAGCAGACGTTGGGGAGTAATTTATTTATTACATGTAGGCCCAAGGTAAAACTAATCCCGCGTGAATAGGGCTTAAGGTCTAGTAAGCTCATTATGGTACGTTTGGTTTATTTGTCTATCTCCCATGCTCCTGTTTAAGGTAAAGGAGCTGCAAAGTCTTTAATTTGTTCTTAAACTACTGCTACTGAAGACAGAAATCTGAACATGAGCCACGCCAACTCAAATTTGTCCAGTGGATGTTGTTTTCTCAAACAGGACCAATACTCTGAGGTATTTTCTTGCTTTGAGATGACTGCCACTCAAAGAGCTGTTTGTTTTGAGTTTGCTCACATTTAGGGCCCACTCCATTTAAGTAATGAGGTTTTGGCCAGCATAAAACAAACACATGACAGGAACACATTTTTGTGGTTTCATGGCAAGATGGTTGCTGTATAGGGCACACAATGTCCTCAACTTCCATTCTTAAAAAGATAATTTGAAAGGGGGTTCTGTGGAGAGATTATGAACCTTTAATATCTTATCCTGTTGACCCAAGTGTGGAGAAACAGTTAGTCCGAGGCCAACAGCAAAGTGGATTGTTGCAGTCCTAAAACAACTCCAGTTTCATAGCAATTCATGCAAATATTTTATAAATCTTTACAAAAGTCAATTTGCCATTACACAGTTATGTCAGAAAAAACATGATTTTGTTGCAGGATGTGTCCCAGGCTGCTCCAGAAGTGCTACAGCTAGTTGCTATTTGCCCTAAAAAATAACCATAAAGTTCGATGTAAATAACCATGTAATGTGAAACTCATGTCAAGGTTTATAAAATAGTGTTTGCATGAACTGCTATGCAACTTTTGAGATTGGAGTTGTTAAGACTGCTGCAATTTACTTCGGTCTTTGCCCTACTTGGACAAACCATCAGCTTGCCAACCCTGTCAAACTTCAACTTTATTTCACCAAACTGATTGTTCAAAGAGGTAAATTAGGTAAGGCTCCCCTCAGGCTGGAGGATGACCCTGCTACAAAATAAAACACAAACAAAACAAAGACAGTCTCTGCAGGGTCTTGGCAAGGTTCATGGCATGGCATGGCTTTCAAACCCATAGGGCTCATATTTAAGTGTGATACAGTATGATAAGTTGTGGAGGATTTTGAGCATGCACAAAACTTTAAGAATCTGGATGTCTGGTCACACTAACTTCATGCCTAGGCCCCATCGCACTCACACTGCACTGGCAGCACCCCAAGTAAGGTATTGCAACAGTCTTGGAATCATGGCTGAGACAACCTAGCAAAAACTTGATACCAGTGGCAGTAGCATTGTGCTAACATGGCATTATCTTGGTCTAGGGTGTAGTGCAATTATGAGCAAACATGGTTTTCCAAATTTGGCATCCAGACATATTCTGAAAGGTCCTGGAAAACGTAGCGGTTTTCGCCATTCAGTGTGAGCAGTGCCTAAGATATTTAAAGTTTAGACTATTTCCACAAAACTCCACTTCAAATGACCTGAACTATTGCTTTAATGTTCTGGAGGAAATCAAATCATCGAGCCCAAATTCAGACTGAAGGGTTTTCAGTTGTGTAACATTGTTTTTTGTTTTTTCCCCACACTGTATGGGTTTGTGTTTTTTAAGCTTTCACATATCATTATATCCAGAGTTGCCTCAGATCATTGATATTAGTCAACAACATGAGGACTGTCCTTAAAACCCAGCAGTGTGAGCCAGACTAAAAGCCATTGCAGTTTATAAAATTAACACCAAATCCACACACAGCGTTCACCCAAGTTGCTCCGGCACCTGAGAGCAATATGGAGGAGAAACATCTGTACCTAAAGAAGTAAATAAAATGTTGCTTCCACAGAATGACAAATTAGATTTTATTTTTCTAAATCATTTTTAAAAGTAAAAACTACAGGGAAGTTAAATATCCAAGTTCTCCAAGCATCTGTGCAGCCATGATTCTTTACTCTGTGAATGGAAAATCAGAGTAACATATACACAGTTGGGTTGTTTTTATTTTTTTCATATAAACATTATTGGAAAAATATGTTATTTTCAGACAAGCCTAGTCGGTTCATCACAATTTTTCAACAACAACCAGATGAATTTTTCCTTCGTAGTATCTTTGATTTCTTTGAATGTTATCTCCACCTTTTCCTATCTCCACATTTGGACTCTGTTGGTGCTTTGTCAAGAGTCTTATCCTCCCCAGATCTATGCATTGGTTATGTTGAAATTCAACAACAAATGTCCAGTTCTGTACTAAAGTTATAAAGATGCATAGATTTCAGTATTTGTTACATCATGTATTTGCCACGCGAAAAACAATTTCTCTAATCACATTATAAATTTCAGCAGCACGCAGAGCGATGCCTATAGCTGTTGCTTCACAACAAGAATATTGCAGCTGTGACCTATGGAGTTTCCTGTTCTCCCCGTGGATGTGTAGGTTTTCTCTGGGTACTCCAGTTTCCTCCCACAGACCAAAGGCATGCATGTTAGGTTAATCGTTAACACTAAATTGTTACTAGGTGTGAATAGTTGTCTGTATCATTTGTCTCTACATAAGTATGTGTTGGACTGTTGACCTGCCCAGGGTGTACCCTGTCTCTCGCCCAATGATGACTGGAAATAGGCACCAGTTCCCCATGACCTTGTAGGAAGGGCTGATAAAGAAAATGAATGGATGGATGGAATAAATTCATATGTGGAGTCAGAAAGCAAACATGTATTACAGCTCTAACTTGGAGTATTGTCCAATAAAGACAATAAAAGTTATTTAATAATAATAATAATATTCATAATAATACTTTTTTTAAAATGCCCTTTTCATCTGGAGATCTCAAAGGGCTACAAAGGTAGGTAAAAACAAAACACGCATTTACAATAATAAAAAAATAAATACGAGTGGTCTGACAATGGATTTCTTTAAGACGGAGGGGACATGACCCGTTTGGAGAGAGTGGTTTATAACAGAGGTGATCAGGGGACTTAAGACAGTGATATGGGTTTTTACCAGAGAGGTTGGGAAGGGGTCCAGGTCACAGGTGGAGGGTTTCATCTTTATGATGATGTTTTGCACCTCGTCTGATGAAATCAGAGGAAAACAGCTTAGGGATTCGGAGAAGGCAGATGTAGGCGGCACAGCTTGGGATGGAGGACCGGAGAGGACAGAGCGAATGTGCAATCTTGGAGGTGAAAAAGTCCATGAAAACGTTGCACTGCTCTGCATTTAAAAGTTCGATTTTGATGCTGGATGTGGCAACCAGTCGTTGCAGTGGCCGTAGGAGGCTGAGATCCACTCCACATTTTCCGATGAGCTCCTGAAGAGGTGTTGCCATGGAGACACCCAAACTTCTTTTCCAGTCGGAGACGTCGTTCTGATGACGTGTGCGAGGAGCGACAACTCGCGTGGCTGACCAGAAAGTCGGGATGCCGGGGCCTGTCCGTGAGTAAAGCGATTTTCTTCGGGAACTTCTGTGAATATAAAGTGGTGGCAGAGAAGTCTAAGTTCCTTGATCACCGTAATACCCGATGGAGGGAAAAAAACTGTTGAGATTCATCAGCTGGTTGACAGAGTAACTCAACATAGTGGTACTGGTGATGACATGGAAGAAGTGCACTGCAGATTGTTTTTAGCCAGCTAGCCAGAGTGCTACAAAGAACTCCTGCTATGTGGGAGCGATGGTGATAAGTGACAACAACTTTCCCAGGTGTGCTTCACAGCGGTAGGGATGAGCAGAACCAGGTTGTCCAGGGCAGGAGTCAAAGTGATTTTCTGGCAGCAACAACAGCAGTGAGGATGCAAATCCAAGGAGTCACCGAGCAAAGTTGTCCTGACAGCAACAGGTAGGCATCTGAGGTTCGGTAGAATCAACCTAACTGTCCAAAACAGTTCCACTGATCTGTGACATGGATAGTAAAATGGTAGATTACAAAAATGTACTTAATTAAAACTTGACGCTTGTTTTTGGCTCGACCGGAGAAGCAGCGAACAGACAGCGCCTGCATCCTCTCCCGTCCAGTGATACCTTAACACACACCATTTTCCAGTATCTTCATCAACTGAGTCAAAGTTGTGAAAAATTAAAAAATGTTTCAGTTGTCCAGCTAGTTTTAACTCATCAACAACAGTGACTGCATCTTAGGTTTTTTATGTATGCAATAAGTGTGTGTGTGTGTGTGGGTGTGTGTGTGTGTCCTGTATAATTTGTACAATTTTGAAACATTGTTACCCATGAGTGGGTCTCCCTTTTGTTTGTCTTTGTTTTAAGTCACTGTTAAAATCCCTATCATGGCACGCCTCTGCACTTTAACCTGAAAACCATTTTTGTGGGTAAAATGATTTTATGTTTTATCTTGTATTGTTACTTGTTTTTGATTATTGTTTTATGACTTGTGCTACTGACCTCTTGGCTGGGTCCTCATTGTAAAAGAGGTCTTGATCTTATGTTGATGTCTTTTTTATCTGGTTAAACAAAGGTAATGAAAAGGAGGAATTGGTCATTCTCTCCTGATATGTGCCACAGGAAATAGGACCCCTATTATAAAATATGCAGAGGATTCTGCCATTGCTAGCCTGTTTTATGACTACAAACTTGAGTTTACTGATCAGCTTGTAAAATAATGTGAAGAGTCATTTCTCCAGTTATATGCATTAAAGATTAAATATAGGCACATTGAATTTAGAGTTTTAACATAAGCAGTTACTGTAATTAAGAAGCAGACCACTGAATTTTGTCAGTTTTTTAAATATCTAGACACAATAATTATGATACATTTCAACTTTGCAGCTAATTGTGAGGCTGCATTAAATAACATTCACTGTTTGAATTGTTAAAGGAAGTTTTTGCACTTGGATGGAGCCATACTGACTATGTTTTATTGCTTTAATTGAATCAGTTTTGTTCTTTTCTTCAGTTCCATGGTTTGGTTGTGTATCTCTGAGAAAAAAGCTCTTTAAATCAGATAGTTTAGTGATCCAGTCAGCACAATTGTGTTCGACATCCCTAGAGCTACAAAATGACTGCCACCCTCTGCACAGAGTTTCAATCTCAAGTCTCAAGCGGAGGAGTTCAAGGATCTTGAACTCTTGTTCCCGAGTTACGAAAGGCTGGACTGAGAAAAGGATTGATGGATCAGGGACTCAACGGCAGTAATGAGGGCATTACTTTGGTTTGTAGTGGGGAAGAAAAGCTGAGCTGAAAGCTGAAGCTCTCGATTTACTGGTCATGAGATAAGGATCAATACTGAAAGAACAAAATCCTGGATACAAGCAGCTGCAATGAGCTTCCTCTGCAGGGTGGCTGGGCTCAGCCTTTGAGATAAGGTGAGGAGCTCTGTAATCCGTGGAGAGCTCAGAGGGGAGGAGCTGGTCCTCTGCATTAAAAAAAGTCACCTGAGATAACTAAATTAAATCAAATGTTGTAACTTTTACACTTTGATTGTCAAAGTCTACGTAAATCCTAGCATTACAGTCTCTCCTCTGTGGGACATGAGGTCCAGGAGGGGTAATACCATTCTGGACCAGTTACCTCAGAGACCTGACGGGATGGGTATATTAGATTTTATTTTGCTGGTGTATTTCTGAATGTCGTCTTGGTTATTTTGTTCACTTGCTCCCTTTGTTCTTCAATATGCTTCTCTCTCATCACGTGCATGTCAACTGGTTTGTAACTGAGTGTCGAACTGAATGTGGTATTCTAATAGGGGGGGGGGGGAATTACATAACTGTGAGTAGTGGTTCCCCTGGTCCTTGACGAACACTATCCTGCATGTTTTAGTTGTTTTCTCTGCTTTGACACATCTAATATGAATGAGTGAGTGACTAACAGGCTCCTGCAGAACTTGAAGACCTGCTGAAAAGCAGGGAAACAATAAAAAACATGCAGGATAGGGTTCCTTGAGGACCAAGGTTGGGAATCACTGCCCTAGAGTATGCATATTTGTAGTGCTGCGCTAATAATGTGCTAAAAGCTTTAGGATTGTTGCTGTGTTTGTTTGTAGTGTCACACAAATAGGACTGATTTAGAAAACTTTGTAAATAGCATAAGGTTTATAAGTAAAAGCATGCCATTACAGAACAATTAGAGTGAACAATGACCTTAGAGTTGGTACAGTAAGTCAATGACAGTGTATATTACGAATATGTAATCCAAAGTCCCAGGATACCCTTAAAGAACCTTTTGCATTTGTAAAACTAAGTGCTGTACAGACTCAACACTTCTTTAATTTGAGCCTTAATGACTAAATCTGTGCTTCCCACTTTCATATCTAGCAGTTAGTCTTTCCACCTCCTCACTCTATGAAGAAAAATCGATTCCCTGATGGTTTATAATTACACTGCTGGAAGGACAAGAAGAACTGAATTGCAGAAATAAGGAGCAGAGAGCAAAAATCAAGCTGCTAATGCGCCAAATGTGACGAGCTGCCGTTTGAAAAAAGAACCTGTGATCAAGCATAAAGAGAAAAGAATTATTCAATGAGAATATTGTTTTTTTTAGGCTTTAATTTAGACAAGCTAATCTGTTAAATCATCATGAACACGAGAAGGAAAGAGTTCAGTAAAGGTTTTGATTTAATTTAGGAGTTGGGCGTCTACTTTCTGATTATGAAAGATATAATCCAAAGTGAAAATAAAAGAGTTTTTCCAAAGTACTTCATGGCTCATAATGTCCCAGTCCATATGTGCAGCAACAGTTTTATCCATCTTCGAAACAAGCTAAAATCACTGGACTAAATGTTACCATGACATTAACGCTCACTGAGACAGCTGTGGCCAAGCTTTTGTCTTACTGACTTTAGATTCTCTTCAGTTCTTTGTACATCCACTTGAGAAGTCCACCTTTGAGATTCTGCTGCTTAGCTAATTAATAAAACCCTGATTTAAAAAAAAGCTCTCTTTCCTAATTCATGTGATGCTTGCAGGTGATCAGCAAAGATCACGTGGGGTTGAGTGTCAGCACAACATGACATCCCTTCTTTCCGATAACTTGAAGCTGCAGACTCTCAAAGCCACTCGGAGCAGCAATTTTTGGAAGCAACTGAGACTTTGTTCACTCAGCTTGTACACAATCACCGATTTCAGCTTCCAAAAGAGTATGAGCATTACTTCCCAACCACAAAAGACCCCTGAACAGGGAAGCAATGGATCCACGACCTGATTGTGAACAAACCTGGTGAAGTGACTTTGTCTGTGAGAGAAGATCAACTGCTCGTGATTGTGAATGACGGTGGGCTGAGAAGCCGGTTCGAGACTTCAAATCTCTTTACGTTCCGGGTTAAAGTCAAGGCAGAATATCCTGAGATCACCACTGAACCACTGAAGATCCTACTTCCTTTCCCAGCATCCAGTTTTGTAAAGCAGTGCCTTCTGCAGGGATGGCAACCAAAGCGAGATTAGGGAGTGCTAAGGAACGCACTTCGGGTGTCACTGTCTCCAAACACCCCCAGACAGAAAACGAGCTCAGAGCTCCCATTGATACTACGGTGTCACTAAAATGAAAATAAAGTGCACAATATAAAAAGGAATAATTACTTTTGTGTTACATATGTACTAAGTAAATTTTATTTTAGATAATGCAAAATACAAAATGAAGTATTTACCGAAGTACAAAGACAATTCTCCCCCCATTTTTAAACTGATTCTTTAGATGCAGGCTGAGTATGTGGGAGTGATCTGCAGACTTGGAGTCTGAGGAAGGTGTTGGGCCTTTTTAAATGAGCTTTGGATTTGTGTCACATGGCCTGTTTGATTTAAATGTGACTGTTAATTGTGCTCTATACCATTTTGTATGGCAATGAGTTAAAGAAGACTTTTTGGGGTCTTTTATATGACCTGAGTTGTATGTTGCTTAACAAACCACCATGAGATGGTGAAGGGAAAAAGCACAAACATAAACCACATTACTTAAGCTTGTTTTCAGTCCAATGAATATTCACAGAAACATTCAAGTCCATCACATTTCAAACTGCACTATCTGGTATTTTCTAAAGTTTATTTACTTGTGCATACTGTGAGTCAATGGTGCTCAAACAGCTGTCCCAAAGGTGGTACTCAGGGTCCCTCTGGTGGTACTTAAAAGAAATTTTGGTATCAACTGTTTACAAGTTAATTTACAAGATGATTTAACCATCATAAGCTGAACTAAGAGGGTGAGTGGTTCAAGCAAATTATGATCCTGGCTGAAAAACTGTTATGGACTGTAATGGTAACTATGGAAACTGAAGAGGACAGTGGTTGTTCAATGTGGTACTGGCTATTTAAGCAGCACCAGTCAAGTCTCTATGAGAGGAGTGAGGAATTTTTTTATTCAAGTTTACTCAAATTTGTACTTTGTTGTTGTGGTGCAGTAGAAGAGTGTACGTGGTGCAACAAATGTGTGGAGGGACTGCATCTTAAACACCACCGTCAACCAGGGTTAGAGGTCAGGTCGGTTTTCTCATTCACGCCAGATTTGAACATAAACTTGTGCTCCTGTGGTTTGTTTGATATGGAAAGAATTACTTTCTCCATTAGATCGCAAACAGACACATTTGACAAGATCTGGGATAAATAGAAAAATGATATTAGGTCAAAGTAACCAGAAGTTGTGTAATCCTCTGTATTATTATGTTTCTTAATTTGCAATCTCTGTATAACTTTCTTTATATAAGAACACCCCTTGTATTTTGTATAAGTAATTAGGTTTTATGTTATGTTTCAGTGTATAAACAAATGTTCTGAAAAAACTAAATATTAAAAAAAAACAAAAAAAACTTGTGCTCCTGTTTGGTCATTTCTGTGATACTGGTGGTACTTGGGGGAACATTTCTGAGATGGTAACAATTGTGAGAACCACTGCTCTAAGTTGTAATGATCAAATAAACCCACTGGGTGGCACTAAAACATAACCTACAGGAAAAACATATTCAAGCTCAGGGATAAAAAATAAAAAAAACCTGCTGTCTTTCTAAACACCTGAACAGATTTTTTTTTTTAAAGAGAAAAGGACTGAGCTGTGAAATAATAAACTGCAGGTGTTTGTACGTAAAACACAGGGGTGACAATTCATTTGTTCCCCCAATTTGATTATTTTTCACAGTTTCCTTGTACATTCAATTAACTGAAACGTAGCACTCTTGGGATAAAGGCCATCTTGTTTGGCTTAAAACGCTAAACAACCCACAAAGCCAGAGAAGAAGCCTGCTGATTGTTTTCATGAATGGAAAAACAGGGAATGAGATCAAAATGGGACTCAACTGCTTTATGTCTCGCCAGACAGGTTTTGAGGAATTTACTATGAAACTAAGATAACAATCAGTAAAAAAACAGACCTATGCGGCTCTTTTTCTGTCATTCTTAGCCCCTCGTGAAGCAGAAAGTTGCTGGGTACGGTCATATCAAATATTCTCTGTCACCATGCCGATGCCCATGGCACCTTAAAGGCCGGCAGCGGGCACTGGAAGTACAGTGGCTTGCAAAAGTATTTATACCCCTTGAACTTTTCCATATTTTGTCACATTACAATCACAAACATAAATATATTTCATTGGACTTTAATGTGAAAGACCAACACAAAGTGGTATACAACTGTGAAGTGGAAAGAAAATTATACATGATTACAAACATTTTTTTCAAATAAAAAACTGAAAAGTGCGATGTGCAAAAGTATTCAGCCCCCCTGAGTCTACTTTGTGGAACCACCTTTTGCTGCAACTACAGCTCTAACAGCTTTGCACATACTTTTGCAAGCCACTGTATGTGAACAAATGTGTGTAAACAGCTTTAGGAGTGCTGAGCAGAGGCTTAGGGCTCATGGTGAACATCTTCTCAGAGGGGCTAATGAAGCTGAAGTGGAGCCGTTCAATGACTGCTGTTTGAGCTCGTCGTGCGTAATAAGTGGAGAGGCAGGTGGAGGAGAATTTTAACATGCAGAGCTGGCTGTTCACAAAACAAACCCGTCAGAATCACAGGATAAATCCTGCAAGTACAAACAGTGCAGCGCAGCAGGGATGTGTTCGCTGAGAATTAATGCTGAAGTTATGTTTCTGAACATACAAACCTGCTGTCTAATTAACATACCACCCATACTTAAGCTTCCCAGAGTGGTACTGAAAAAAAAAATATCAACATCCTAAAAATAAGCAGGTAAGAGGCTGCAGTTTAAAGAAGCTAAAACCAAAATGTCAAACCACTCAGTTTGTTTATTTACAAGTATTTCAGTCTCATATGTCACTGGGTCCTGGAGCCTCAGGGCTGAAGGGTCGAGGACACAGAACAGAGACAGAGACAGAGATGGAGACAGAGACCTGCTGCTGGAAGTACCTGAGCCTGAGATCCATTCAGCATGAGGTAATAAAGCTGGCTGAGGATGCTCTGCTGGAGCTGGTCCCAGGAGATGCTCCTGTCTTCAAGCATGAGGAAAGGAGGCCCAAATCTGCGAGGAAAGACAGAGAAAAGGTTTACAGATGTGAATCTTTTTTTTTTTAGCTCAAGAAATTCAATTAAGGAAACATCCAAACGTGTTAGCTTTTTGAAAAGCCTTAGTTTACAGAAATAAACAACAGAAGGACAAGCTAACGGCTAGTCTGAGCATGACCAAATTAGATCGCTGCCATCTTTAAACTGCTCTTGTGTTAAAAGGTCCATACTGGTTCATGCAAGTTAAATTTTATAACCATTTAAATCAATGTCAATTTTGCATTATATTGTTTTTTACGTTGAATTCTATAGTTCTTTGCAAAGGCAGCAGTGAGTGTTTTCACTCCAAATGCAGCCTATTTCTGCCAAAACAAGACAAACAATGTTGCTGCAAATCTGACAGCAGTGTAAATAATAACATATGCATAAAGAACTATGACCTTTGGAAGATCTGACTTGTTTTAAGATGACAACATTGCTTTGAAGGTGGGTTAGGTCTAGCAATATTTAACTTGTCAATACTGTGACAGTTTTCAGCAGAAATATGATCTTCTTGCAGAAATTGATCCCAGGCTGCACTAGAAACGCTAATCTAGCTGCCACTGCCACTATTTGCATATGCAATCCACCAACAATTTCTATGTAAATAATTGTGTACGGAGAAACTGACACAGGTGTATATGTTTATGAAACAGTCTTCACGTGAAGAGCTATGAAATATTTAAGACTGGAGCTGTGTTAAGATGGCAGAAACCCATTTTGGTTCAAATATCCCTGTAAGATCAGCAAGAATCAAGTTTTATTGAGAATTCTACAAGAAAGGTTGTTGTAACTCTCTGTGTCTGTAACAAAACTGTCGAGCAGTAAGTTGCTGAGTCCATCAAGGTGTCTCCGTTAATACCTCGTTTCCTGTGTTGACACCCTGAAGTGACATGACGTGCACTGAAAGGAATACAGCTAAATGAAGCTAAGAGATCAGTGAATATGTCAGCAGTTCTAAAACTTGTGTGGGTCAGTTTTTGGCTAATTTAATATATCTGACAGATGAAGTGTTGAACATTCATTCATGCTACATTGGCACTAATTGAAGGATGGGACATATTGAAGATGTGGGTTTTAAACCATTTGTTGTATATTAATATAAACCCTTGGCTTTTAGTTTAAAAAAAGGGGGAACACAAACTTTCCTAGTTTCAGTTTATATGAAACCTTCTTTTCCTTTAATAATGCCCCTCACACATACCCTGAGAAAAGAAAAGATGGTTTGCAGACAGAGAATGTAAAATACTTTAAATGAGGCACAACATAAACATCTTTAGATAGATTGAAATATATTCATGCACAAAATGTTCTAGATTTGCATGCAGCTGTACTAATGCACGTCCATATTCTTCAATTTATTCTAGGCTGGGTGAAAAATATCTGACAGCATAGAACTGTAGAGCATAATTCACATTATTTCCTGCTTTTCTACAGAGAAATCCCTAACATGGACACACACAGATATTTACTACAACCAAGCCTTGTGGTTTGTTAACAGATGAGGTTTCAAATGTCAGACTCTGACATTATCTGACTTTCAGAAGCGTCTGCAATCTGTTCCCGTCCAAACCACCATCCACACATGGAGGTGTGAACACTGTGTTTGTGTTCACACATTTGAGAGCAATAACATCGAGTCCCAAAGGGCGAGCGGTGACCGAATCTGGAGGCAAATAAATCTGTTCTTCAGTCTGTCAGTAGTAGGTTACACTTTAATGATCCATGAAGGGATTTATCACAAATTAGGAGCAGCAATTTAAATGAAACCCCTCTGCAAAACATGATTCCCTCAGTGTCAAAATATTGTGGCAATGCTGCTAAAGTCCAAAGCAGAACTTCTTATGGACACATACTTCCTGGAATAAATGAAGACCTCAAGGTTCAACATCAGTTAGAATAATAATTAGTTTAGCAAATTTAAGACCAGTTTATGAACAATCCAGTGACCAAGTTCAGAGCAGTAAAACCTGCAGGCTTCAGAACCCTGAAAACATGTCAAACTCAGCTGACATGATGAACGTTATGTTTGTGTTATGAATGTGCCTAAAAATAAAAACAATACTAATGACAAAAAATGGCAAAGGCCCCTTCCACACTACTCCAGATATTTTTGAAGAAATTAGTTTTTGGTGAGAAACAGTAAGATTTTTTTCAGAAACATTTACCAAAGAGGATTTTATTTCTTTTGGTTTCTGAATTCAACTGATAACGGTGATTGTGATGGCAGCGTGGTGATGTGCTGCGACTCGTTTTAACTGCGTGAGTTTACAAACACACACACACACACACACAGCAGAAAGACGACAGACGATTAGTTCATGTTCTTTTGCAGAAAATATGGCAAGTGGAGTATTTTGTCTTAAATTAGGCAGAGTGAAAGTGAAACTAGATCAAAGTCTTTAAACATGGTGCTTTAAACATTAACCCCTTACTGCCTGAATTTATTTAAAGGTATATAAAAAATATTTTTTGTTGTTTTTCCTATCAAGCAGATGCTAAATTAAGTAGAAACTGTTAGTTTGAATATATTACATATGTACAATAAATATAAATTTTGTTAGATACTAAATGAGCTACATTACGCATAATCAGGCATAACAGTAATTAAAATTTCCAGTCACATGTATGGAAATTATTTTATTGATGCTGCTATTGCTGAAATAGGGCTTTAAAATGGAGCTACAACATATATTTCTGTACACTTATTGCTGTTCCATCATCACAGTATTTCAAATGCTGTCTAATACTGCTAAATCTCTTTGCTGCACAGTCCCAAGGACCGACTCCTTGATGGGGGGCGAAAGGGTTTCCAGTGTGATCCTTGGTATGTGCAGAATATGCATCAACAGGGATTAGTGGTCCTCAGACTGGACGCCGTTTGAGGCGAATTCGCAACAATCATCTATCAGGAGTTAAACTGTGATTGTGTGCTGAAATGTTTAAAAACAGAGAAAACTCTAAACAGCATCAAATAAAGATAAATGGTCCTGGGACCATCTTTAGCCAAATTAAGAAACATTCTTTCTCTTTATTTTGAGTTGTCGTCGATGTGGTCGTTCTCGCCACCTAGTGGCAAAGCACGAGTCTTTTAGAGATTTTGTTAGAATCATCCATCCACCCATTTTCTTTACTCTCTTCTCCTTTCTGGGTCCCGATGAGCTGGTGTCTATCTCCAGCCATCACTGTGTGAGAGGCGGGGGACACCCTGGACAGGTCGCAAGTCTATCACAGGGACACATAGAGACAAACAACCATTCACACTCTCACTCGCACCTAGAGACAATTTAGTTACCAGTGAACCTAACATGCATGTTTTCAGTCTGTGAGAGAGTTGTTAGAATCATCTGAAAGGAAGAAGAAGGAAAAAAAAAAGAGATAAAAAAAAAAATACTTGTTCAAATCTGGACTAGCGTAAATGTAAATGTGGCCTAAAACAGGACTACACAAAAGTCTTGAGACGCATTTTTCTAAAAAGCCAAACTTTCTTTCAGTCTTTTAAAGCGGTCCTAAAAACAGTTGTCCAGGTTTTCTGAAGGCTTCTCTGTTGACAAACTTTAATTTCTTAAAAATATGACCGTCAAGTTGACACAATACATTTATTTGTCCAATGAATTATTTCAATGTAACAATATCTTAAACAGTATTTTATTATTTTGTTAACCATCAGACCCCTTCTGTGTCTCACAAGGCTATGAAACAACAAGCAACTGTTAAGATGTTGTACTTTACAAACTTCTCAGTTCAACGTTACGATGCTGCTCATCCTCATTAAGGTAACAAGACAGCTAATAAAGCTTCATTTTCACGGGACAAGGGGTTTTAATTTGAACACACTGTTCGACATGGTCCAAGGTTTCAGGAATTAGATTCTAGCTGGGGGGGGGGAGTTCCAATTGAATAAGCTAAAAGCAACCTCCCCAGTTCAGACAATGTATGCAATTTACAGACAGGTTAAAGTTGTACAAAAACAAAATGATAATAAAAGGAAAAAGATTAAATAAAAGTACTCTATTTAAGATTTTAGATATTGTAGAGCTAGCAGTAAGACCAGCGTGGAGAGTTGAACGCAGATTTTGAACCTTTGAATTACACTCAAGTACAAAGTGAGTCGACATTAACTGTTTCTTCCTGAACAAATGTGAAATGAACACTGATTTTATGTAAGGAATAAAGTCCGACAATAAACTTCAGTGTTTTGAGGGAAGGTCCTGAGTGCATCCAAGAATTAAAAAAATCAAAAAGTTTAAGAATTATTTTTCAATCATCCTTATAAAACAAATAAAAATAATTCATGAGTTGCTTTTCTACAATATGACTGGAACACAAGCTTGTTTCAGTGTTTTCCTTCGTTTCTGGTGTGGACCCGCATTTTAGAATTACATATTAATATATGTGGAAAACTACTGACTTAAACCTTTTTCAAACTGCACCATTTGATATACACTGCTCAAAAAAATAAAGGGAACACCTAAACAAAACAATGTAACTCCAAATCAGTCACACCTTTGTGGA
>JAOXNZ010000155.1:2284059-2306144 GCA_028566095.1 Kryptolebias brasiliensis
AAAAAAAACTACATATGTCTAATCTCCTACTGAGTTTATTGTATTTACTTTAACTCTAAGGAATGGCCCAACAAAGTGGATAAATTCAAGAGACTTGCATGAAGGGTAATTTATTTTTTTAGCAAGCAGAGTCTTTTCTACAATGACAACAGCAGATATAGTCTAAAAGCTCCTGCAATCCAGAGGAGATGCAAAAAGAAAAAAAGAAAAAGGAAAAACATACAAAAGAGCAGTCAAAGCTGGCCTCATTTCAATAGAAAGCAGGTGGGATAAGAGGGGATAAGGCCGAAAATATTACATCAGCGGAAAAGGTCGACATTAAAAAAGCATGAGGAAGAAAAAGGGAACTATAGCAGAAAAACAAAAACAGGGGGTAAAAGTATACACAGAATATATTAAAGGGCTACTTAAAGTGAAGCTAAAGGCACACTAAACTCAGTTCACACATCAGCTCTAAACCTAAACCCCAAACCCAAAAATGACAATCCACCAGATCAAGACAGGCCCTTGGGCCCCATAAGAACAACCAATTATAAAAAGGTATGCAGTTACAACAGAAATAAAAATAATAGTAAGGGTACAAACACACACACACACACTCACTCCTGTAAATCCCATTAAAGTGGTAAACAGAAGAAGATGAGCTGGCCATTCTGTGATTATTTCACAGTAAAAACATACAGAAAAACTCCAACCCTGCAGAAACCGATATTATCTGTCTTACTTGGTAGGGGTGTAAGGAAACACTCAAGTCACTGTTCGGGTCATACCTCGATGTGAGGTAACGGTTTGAAATGGGTTCAGTACAACAAGAATAAAAAAAATAAAAAAATGCTAATTTCATTTGTTTATTTCCAGACAATAACTGTCCCAGAGGTATAAACATAAATACAAACCACCCTCCTTAGTAGGGAGGGTCTAAAGTAGTAGGTCATGTACAGTAAGGTAGGATTTGTCAACTGCTACCTGCAATACACACAGGTCATGTGTCCCCCCAAAAAAAGATTTGCCAAACTCCAAAAAGTTGACTTAAAAAAATTAATTAATTAATTAATTAATTTAAAAAAAACAGAACAGTATAACATCATCCAATGTAATTATATATATAAAATTTGAAACATTCTAACCTAGCTTCTCAGCTCGCTAAGGGATCGTGTGAGGAAAATAATGCTTCATATCAGTGGTATTGAATAAATATACAAATGGCTTGCCACAGTGCTTTTCAACGAGCTGACATCATGACTGAACTACTTGCCATACAAAAAATATGCAGGATAGAGGACCTCTAGGACCAGGACTGGACACCACTGATGTATGGCAAGTAGTTCAGTCATGATGTCAGCGCGTTGAAAAGCACCTCCCGTCTCTCTCCGCCGCAGCTATCCATGATCCCTCTGAGACTGTGGAGCGTTTCCCCAAAGCTAATTTAAATGACCCTGCAGCTCTTCAAGCTTCTAAGTGTTCGTCTGAACCAACCATGCATGATTTGACATAAACACTTTAGATAGTATCTTCCTAAGATACTTTTCTGTTGTGGTTGTTAAATAAAGATGCGCGGCCGCTCTGGAAGAGGTGATCACCTGTAACTATAATAATCATCATCGTCTTTTCCCTGTACCAAACCATCACGGTACAAGAACATGTACGATTACACTCCTATCACTCACATAAAGTACTGTACAAAATGATTTCTTCAAAAGCAAGGCTGGCTCACACTGTGCAATTTAAAAAAAACTGTAACACTATGCAAACTTGATATAAAATCTAGACAACATCAGCGTCACAGACATCCGACAGAAATATCAGCCCAACAATAAGGGAAAATTAGGAGCCAGACTCTTAAAAAAAAAGCGAGAAAGAAAAGAAAAAGAACAAGGCTGTGGACGAGTGTTTGACTGAGGAACAAGAAGTCGACGACAGCAGAAAACTTCTCATACTGCTTGCTATTTGTCAAAGGTCATATTTTGGTTGTGAGAGTGATAAGCTGGCTGTTAGTGATCCTGTAACAATGAACACAGAACGCATTCAAAATCACGGCCAAAGCTTCTTTTCACAATTCTTTTGCCTATGATGGCTGAAAATCACACTGTGAACCTGGCGTTCTAAAGGTCCTTCAGAGGTTTCCCCTTGACCACTGGCTGCTTTTTCACTCAT
Source organism: Kryptolebias brasiliensis (assembly GCA_028566095.1). NCBI lineage: Eukaryota > Metazoa > Chordata > Actinopteri > Cyprinodontiformes > Rivulidae > Kryptolebias > Kryptolebias brasiliensis. The sequence goes on from JAOXNZ010000155.1 coordinate 2,286,214, forward strand.
TTTAAGTCCACTTCTTTCTACTAAACACCCTCAGAGGATTGTAATATTTTAGATTTGTCAGCTACTTACAAAATTCCAAGGGATGCATTGCATGACATGCCAGACTATGCAAAGTATGGCCAGAAGGACTGAATTGTTTTTCCCAATCCAAACTTTTTGACGGAATGTGTTAAAATGTTGCTTGTTCCAACTAATATACATCTTTTCTTCCAAAATCAAATATCTCCCCATTTTAGCAATATTAAAAGCATTTCAGACTCAAAAACAAGCCAACTCCTTCAGAAAAAAAATTCTTGCTCTACACTTCCGTCAGATGAAATGTGTGGAATCTTGAAAAAGTCACCTAAACTTAAAAACTCGAGTTGTCGTCTTAGTATGGGGTTGTGGCTGTGGCGGGGGTCCATGGAGGCTTTGATGTTACTTGTGTGAGAGGCGAGACCAGATTGGAATCGAAGCTCTAAAGACCAGACGGCAACAGACTGGTGGAGAGGTTTGTCTTGGTAATCACTCCCTCTAAGACAAAACATATCAAAAGACAGCAAATTGCAAATTTAGTATCTTTGTAAGTCCCATCAATTGGACGAGTCTCTGGTTTCTTGGTACCATTTAGCCCACAAAACATCCCACATAAGTCTTATCATGTGACCTCCGCAACACGTCATGGATGGGTGAGCCAGTGACCCAGATTCAACCTCAACTCCTCTTCCGTTTCAGAAGACCTCACAGAAGGTTAAATGCCTCACACGCCCCAGCAGTCAGTCAGAACAGAAGAAACTAAAGTGAGAAGAATTATCTGGGTTTACCAAATGGAGTTGTGCCAAACAGCCTGGTGTGACAGATCAAAACCAAGAAAAAAAAAAATTTAAGGCCACCAAACACTCCAAGTTGTCGAAAAACTATCAACTTTAACTCTGATCAGGGAATGACCCCAAACTGTTAATGGTGTTTCAGTGGCAAGTCAGAAAACTTTTATTATTCATTAACTGTCGTGTTCACCAGCCAGGCTAACTGCCATCAGCAGTACAAGCAGACGATAGATACCTCTGATTTTAAGCATTCAAGTACTATGAGTGGGACTGATTTACTAAAATACTAGCTGAGAAAAATAAAAAGGCAATTCTTGAAATATAATGAATTGGAGCCATTTTAGATTTTGAGATTGGAAATCTAAGACTTCAGGAGGCGTTTCAGTTGATTTTCCCACCTTCAAACTCTGAAAAACTCTACATGTATGAATGTACTTTAACTATACTGCACATGCTGTAAAAGGAGCACACAAGACAAGATTCTGAATGGATGGGGAATACAGAATATTAAAACAGAAAGCTGAGGAAAATATAAGTTACTTTTTCAGTGTGGTTATTTATTTATTGGTGTGCTATTTATAGCCAATTTCATTTCTCAAATCTGGATTGGAATTCAAGATTTTACATTAGTTTTACTTTCCACTGTACTGATTAATAAGCGTTTTTATGTGGTAATTTTGAACACTTACCCAAACTAAAATTGAATCATCTTAAAAATTGGGCCTATTAAGTAAAGCCAGCATTTATTTATATAAAAAAAAAGTACTGACTGCAAAGTCATGAAGACTGGACAAAAAAATAATTTCATAAAGAAACAAAATCCACACTATATTTTCCTTATATGGATGATTAAAGGTGTCCTTAAAATAAATACTTTTAAGCAGTATTCGTGACCAGATGCCAACTACCATGTGTATTTGTTTACCTACAGAAAGAGCTGAAGTGACTGAAAATAGGTCAAAATTTACCAGCCATGTTTGTCTACCTACACAGAATACATATATACTTATACATACATATATAGTAGTGTTTTGTTTACATTGAGTGTGGACCTGCATTTCAAAATTGCACTGCATATCTGCAAAACTACCAGAGAAACTACAAACTGCACCATTTGATATAGTTCAGGATAACCTTTTTTTTGTTGTTTCATTTCATACTTTGAAACGTAATCAAAACTTAAGTTTTGTTTAAGTTTAATCAAAACTTAATCACTAGTCATAAAGTTGTTTGAAGTTCTCAGTTTTGAATATGTTAAAACCTGATCAATGTTTGTATTTAAAATGTAAAATACAGACCACATCTTTATCTGTCAGCAACATCACAGGCTTATTCCATTACTTTTTACAGAACGAAGGACTGCAACATTTGCTTTTTCCTTACCAACTTTGTGTTACTAGCCTTCTACAACATCTGATGTAGTTTTTTTTACTGTGTTGAGCCCAAAAATAAAAAAATCAGTATAAACATGTCATGAAGCATTTTGTACTTTTGTTTGGAGGGTATGTTAAAAATAGTACCAAACACATCTTCATAGTACAAACGACAATAATGTGGGCGTTAGGAGGCAGGTGTGTTGGCTGATGATGGATGCCGCTAATGGACAGACCAGATTAAGAACCTTTTTCAGCTTTTCCCCTGTAACCCCGCCTGTCAGCTGATTCATCTCATTCACTGACACTGGCTTTCCCCTCCCCAAAGAACTGGAGTTAAAAGCTTGTGGAGCAATATCAAACTCACTATTTGTGTCCCTGTAGATAAGGGAGCTGGCTCGCTTTACCAAAACCACTCACCTGATATCAAAGTCTTCGCCGCTTGCCTCCAGGACATGGAGACTTCCCTTCCTCTTTCTTTCTCCACAGTCAACCCACCTGGGGCAGAAAGGCCGACCGCTATCGACATCTATCATCGAACTGCGCATACGAGGAGCTCTGGCACCGGTGCCGCGCTGGCAAACGTCCCATCCAACGGCAGCCAACAGAGTAATACAGATGAGTTTTTAAGTGCACTTGCTTCGAATCCCACTCATAAAAAACGGCCCGAGGTGTTGGTTTCCTCTCCAAACATATCAAGGCGCTTCAGGAAAAAAACTGTCTTCGTGTTTTGAGAAGCACTGAGAGGCCTGAAGAGATAATGTAATGCACCAGTTATGAAACATTCAATATCATGTAATTGGCCTCAGCTCTGAGGCATTTTGCAGCTCTGTTCCAACACTGCATGAAGCGGGTCAAGAAAAAAGACAAAAAAAAAAGAAGCTGTTTTTCCCCCTTACTGGAAGTCAAAAGCTGTCAGTGAAGCAACATGTGAAGAATAAAATTCTGATAATCAGCTCCTTTCATCACCGATTTGTCTCAAACAACTCTATCTGCAATACAAAATCCCTTTCCAACACATTCCTACTCCTTTAATTTGAAATCATGCAGAGTAATGGTAAAAATATTGCACTATGAAATGGGACACCCCTTCAAGAAGTTATGATACCCTTAACCCAAACTTCTTACCACTTAGATATACACCAGACTAGGCATTGCAATGGTCGTTCTAAATAGAAAACATTTAACAGAGAAATGCAAATTTACCCATTTTTTTATGCTTGTTAAAAGAAACTGATAATTCTAATAAACCCAGTCTATCAGAATACATCAAACTAAACATTTATCCCTTTCACAAAACATTTTTTAAGGCAGGCATGAGAGGTCTTCTTCCCATTTCAGCGTGATTTAAGCAAAGACTGAGGCTGCATTAGGGGTTCATGTCAACCTGCTGCTGTTGTTTTTCTGAGCCACTAAGGCAGAAAGTGACAGATCCAAAATGGTTGACGTGTGAAAGGGTAAACAAGCATTGTGGCACCATCCATCCATCCATCCATTTTCTTCCACTTAACCAGGGTCGGGTCGCGGGGGCAGCAGCCTAAGCAGAGAGGCCTAGACTTCCCTCTCCCCAGCCACTTGGGCCAGCTCCTCCGGGGGAATCCCAAGGTGTTCCCAAGCCAGCCGAGAAACATAGTCCCTCCATCATGTCCTGGGTCTTCATCTGGGTCTCCTCCCAGTAGGACGTGCCCGGAACACCTCACCAGGGAGGCGTCCAGGAGGCATCCTAATCAAATGCCCGAGCCACCTCAACTGGCTCCTCTTGATGTAGAGAAGCAGCAGCTCTACTCTGAGCCCCTCCCAGATGATTGAGCTTCTCACCCTATCTCTAAGGGAGAACCCAGACACTCTGCGGAGAAAACTAATTTTGGCCGCTTGTATCCGCAATCTCGTCAGTCACTACCCAAAGCTTGTGACCATAGATGAGGGTTGAAATGTAGATCGACCGGTAAATCAAGAGCTTCGCCTTTTGGCCCAGTTCTCTATTCACCACGGCAGATCGATACAATGCCCGCATCACTGCAGACGCAGCACCAATCCGCCTATCGATCTCCCACTCCATTTTTCCCTCATTTGTGAACAAGACCCTGAGATACTTAAACTCCTCCACCTGGGGCAGGACCCCTATGGAAATTTTGTCCATAAAATTGAACAAAATCGGTGACAAGGGCAACCTTGGCAGAGTCCAACTCTCACCCCGAAATGAGCCCGACTTACTGCCGGCAATGCTGACCAAGCTCTGGCACCGGTCATACAGGGACCTAACAGCCCGTATCAAAGCGCCTGGTATCCAATACTCCCAGAGTACCCCCCACAAAACTCCCCGAGGGCCACGGTCAAACGCCTTCTCCAAGTCCATAAAACACATATAGACTGGTTGGGCGAACTCTCATGCCCCCTTCAGGACTCTGCTGAGGGTGTAGAGCTGGTCCAGTGTTCCACAACCAGGACAAAAACCACACTGCTCTTCCTGAATGTGAGATTCGACTATCTGGCGACCCTCCTCTCCAGAACCCCTGAACAGACCATTGTGGCACCATTTTGACTATTTTTTACGTTTAAGGATATTCCACAATGACAATGAAGTTTTTAAACACGACATTAGGTAATCCGTCCATGTGCCGGCTGTGGGCATTTAGAGGAGTGGGTAGATCCATTTTTGTGATACTGATATTGCACAAAGATATTGTGATATCAGTAAATGTTTGATATATTGTGCAGCCCTAAAGAAAAACACATCACCTTTGTGAGGGTTTTTTGTAAGCTAGAGCTCATCTTTCTTAGTTGAAGGGGGCCTATGGAAGATCTTCGTTTGAAGGGCCAGGCAGCCTTTGTCTTAGTCTTCCTCCTGGATCACAAAAAGGACTAGGGAACGTCCCACCCCATAGTGTGAACACCCAAAACATCTAGGCAGGACTGAGGCGTTAGGATTCTGTGTTAACAATTGTCTTCTGTTAGAGGATACGGACTCCTGCTAATGTGGCGCCGGTGAGGTGAAATGAGGTTCCATTTGAGGGAGGATTAACATTTCTGAGCTGCCTTCCTTTGTGTTCACAGCCCCGTGTTACAAAATGTTATTTGGGTAAAGCTGGTGGACTGGTCACTCTGCATGTAGAGCAAGTGGGCTACACAAGCAGGGATTGCAACACAACTAGATCCCTCCATACCACACTACAGCAAGCCTGCATCCCTGTTAAACTTTGTATGGTAATGCAGGACACAAATACATACAGGTCAACCGATGTTGGCAACACTCATTATGAGTATGTGTGCCATGTAATTTAGACTGATATTAAAACTTTCAATAAAACACATGTAGATATGCAAATTTTACCAGGACATAAAAACAGTGATGGAAATTCCCTCCTCTCAACGCTTTCAGTACAGTCTCCAAAACCTGTTTGCATCCCTCCTGAGCAGCCATCACTGGGAGAGTCAAAACCTGAGCCGTGTCTTCCTCTCGACAGCCGTCTGATGTTGTGACATTTTATCAGACTCATGTTTATTCCCGTCATGATAGTTCTCTGGAGAGGTGCTGAAATTCTGGGGGGAAAAAATGTAACGAGCTCCTCTTGAAACAGGAACACATCGACTTACATGCTTCGCTTTAGGTCACTGCTCAGAAAACTCAAATTGCGTTGCGCAGCACATGCTGATGTATGACAGCTGTACGTCGTTGTTGCACTCAGGTCTTTGGGATTCGCAAACATGCAGTAATTGCAGTGCAAATTGTTTAAACACTGAATAAGGTGCGCTGGATTTTCTGAACAGCTCCCTGAATAAACACTGGCAGATTAAAAAAAACAATGTAAGAGTCCAGGCAATTGATTGCTTCAGATGTTTTGGTGCCACATTTCTCGGAACTGAAAAATCTAATTTAACAAGCTCTTGACATCATGTTGATCTGTCTGCATGTTGATATTGATTTGACAGCTCTTTGTGGGAAAGTGCTGCATCTCACTTGGCACATTACAAAAACACTTGACATTCTAAACTGTCCAAGCGTGGTTATGAATATGTTGTGTGCTGTGATCGCTCTCTGCTGCTGCCTCTCCCTTAATTCATGCCGGGATGAGTTGTAGCCACCTTGTGAGCTTTGATATGATAAGCGGTTTACAGAATGAATGGGTGGATTCATTGATTTAGCTGGATTCCCATTAGCTAGATTCCAAAAGACAACCTGTCTTTGTGAGTGGCTTTGGCCAGATGAATGTGTGAGCGAATGGAGGAAGACAACGTGATTAAAGATAATAGGGTGGAAAAATACACCATCAGTTCCAGCCTTCAAAATGATGACGATACAGCTGCGGTTACATGTGTAGTAGGAGATAACTAACTCAGATACAAGACGCTCATTAAACACTTTTGTCAAGCATAAACACAAACGACAAAAAAAAAAGAATTCCCGCAGAACATTTTGTTATCAAGGCTGCAACGATCACCACTACTATTCAGTTATGTCTGCAAACTTGAGGATTTAGAAGCAGTAAATGAGTGAGGGGGAGTTCGGAAAACCCCCTCCACCTAATGTAAATAATGTAACAGAGGGGGTCATCTCGGACTTAGTGGTTTGCTGTGAGCAGAACCACCTGAGCCTGAACCCTATTAAGATCAAAGAGCTTGGGGTTGATTTCTGCAGGATAAAGGACTCATTTAAGCACCCCTGGGTGTTCACCTCATCAACAAACTGGACTGGACGGGCAACACTGAGACTCTGTCCAGGAAGTCGGCAGGTCCTTCGGTGTGTGCAGGGCTCTTTGCCGCACATTTTACGACCCTGTGGTGGCCTCTGCCAGGTTCTATGTGATCATCTGCTGGGGAGGGGGCAGCATGGACAGAGACAGGATGAGACTCAACAAAAGGCTCATTTGCATTGTCCGGCTCGGCCCTGACGGTTTGGCACGGCCCCTGTAGGTTTTGCTTTCAGCAGAGTAACGCTTCGGTGTGGGCAGGGTTGTGATAACCATTTAAAAAAACGAACAAACATGTGAGCTATTCCACAACAACCAAAAGCAAAAAGGCTAAGCAAATGGCAGTAAGGAGCAGTCGCTGGAAATATGACACATCTGTGACATCTTCCCCCCGTCCACAAAACCAATCAGTGGCCTGCAGTCTGCTGATGTCAGATCTGCAGCACCAGTCGGCTCACATGGAACACCAGATCCCTAGGTTCCAAATATTGAGGTGGGACTATGCTGGGAAATGCAAAGACTCAGAACCTGGGCGGGAACACGGACGGACCCGACCCAGGCCGGGCCGAGGCAGACAATGTAAATGAGCCAAAACTGATTAGGAGAGCCAGCTCTGTCCTGGGCGGCCAACTGGAGTCCATAGAAGAGGTGGCAGACAGAAGGATGCTGGCCAAGCTAACATCCATCATGGTCGATTCCTCCCACCCCGGTACAACAATGAAGTCCCTGAGCAGCTCCTTCAGCACAAGACTTTTACATCCTCACTGCAGGAAGGAGCGCTACCGAAGGTCGTTCCTGCCCACAGCTGTTAGGCTACATCACTGTAATAAATAATGTCCTCACTTTAGACTTTCTCCTCTGCTGTTCTTCTCCTTTTAGGGACAATAGTCAAATCAATTATAATATCATACCTCTATGTGCAATGCACGTCATTTTATTCAGTTACATGCTTTATTTGGCATAATACACTGCTACACAGCAATAGTAAGTTTATGAATTCATTTTTTATAAACTGTACCTAGGCCAGAGAGGATACATAATCCCCTTTAGAGAGTTCTGGGTCATATCGCAAAGGACATGGCCGAAAAACCTCCAAAGGGCGGCGCCCAGGAGGCATCCTAATCAGATGCCCGAACCACCTCAACTGACTCCTTTTGATGCAAACGAGCAGCGGCTTAAAGGAGTTCTGCTGCTCCTTTAATATCTTATTGCTGTTTTAAATGAGCTTGTATTTGGTGTATTGTTTGCTGGTTTCAAATTCAAATTCAAAAATACTTTATTAATCCCAAAGGGAAATTAAATGTTGTTGTAGCTCATAATCCTGATTTCGTTAAAGAGTTGTTATAGATGCTGATGGCTGTGGGCAGGAAGGGTCTCTTGTAGCGGTCTGTCCCGATGTGTCCTCGGTCCTGGTGTCCTCAAAGAGGCCCACCAGGTAAGCCTTGGTGCCCTCCTGCAGAGCCATGATGACCGAGCTCTGGAAGTGCAGGTCGGTCTTGGAGTCCTGGGCAATCTCCTGGACCAGGTGCTGGAAGGGCAGCTTCCAGATGAGCAGCTCGGTGGACTTCTGGTTGGGGTGGATCTCCCTGAAAACCATGGTACCAGGCCTGGTTTGTCTCTTTTCTGTTTTAGCTTTGGACTGTTTTTATCTGCCGTAAAGAACAGTGTTACACTCGGTTATATGAAAGGTGCTAAAAATTGATTTAATTTAATGTGTGTGTTTTTATGTTTCCACAGTTTTTCATGTAGGAGACACGAGTTTTCCAAGAATCTTCCAACTAATTTTTGCTTCTCATTTTATCGTTTTAGTTCAATCACTCTATCCTGTTCAAACTTAATTTGATTTAAGAACTTTGTAAAAGTTTGGTGAAATTGATACAGAATGCACAGTGTTGTATGAGAAATCACATGAAATGGAAAACAAAATAGAACAAAAGAAAATGTTGGTTAGCTGAAGAGTTGATGCAGAAATAATTGAGCTGACTGTTTTGAACCGTTTATCAAACTGAGAACTTGTTGTGCTCCATTTCATCTCATGGAAGCTTTATTAATTAGTTTATATTTCATGTGTGTTGGTGTGCTGGTGATACAAAACAAGAACTAAATGGCTTTAGGTTTAAGTGCAGAATTTGGAACCATGTTCTAAAAGGAGAGAAGTAGATAAAGGTGAATACTTATTGCCAGATGAATCAATAATAAGAATAATACTCAGTCTTGGCCCCACTCTGAGGTCTATGAGCTGTATTGCTTTAGATCCCCAACTGTAACACAAGTACTCAGTCAATTTCCTGCCTCCCACAAGTCAACTCAGCCACTATTCCAATTTATTTTCTGTCTGTCACTCTGTGCTTCCAAAAGACTTATTTTATCACCTGACAAATTACCCTTGAAAGGCACAAAAAGACGATTCCCTTTCAGTGTTCTGTTATTTAAAAAAAAAAAAAAAAAACGTATGCGTGAGCAGTCATGGAGGTAAAACCCTGAGAGGTGCAAAAACAACCTGAAATAAAACACAAGGAGATCTCACGCACCAGAAAAGCAGAGGGAGGAAGAAAACCTATAAATAGCAAGGTCACCTGACTTTTGATTACTCACTAAACATATCAGCTGTGAAAGTGTGTGATCATACAGACTTTCAGACTGGGCAGGGAAGTTAGGATTCTGTAAATGCCAGGGATTTGTTCTTTCTTTTAACTTAATGTGAACTACTTTTAAAGCCTATAAAATGCTTTGTTATGGGCTGCCCCATTTTAATTGTTACATGCAATTAAATTAATGAACCAATCATGAGCCTTTATCGTGTAAGTACATGTTCAACTTGGTGCAGTAACTCAGGCGCCATTTCAGTTAAATAAAACTTGATCCTAGCCTAAGGACAATCTTGAGCAATATTTAGTGAAAAGAATACATAAATTAACCCTGATTTTAGATGTAATGTCAAATCATTCATTTAGAAACATCAAATACCTTTTTATAGTTGCATATTATATAGGATTTAGAATAAACATAATTTATTGAACAAAGAAAGATAGATAAAACTTGTCATTAGCTTTCTCCATTAAAACTGCTAAAAAGGCATCAACAAAAATCCAGTCATACAGCTACCAACACTGACTTTAAAACAAGAAGAAAATACTAAAAAAGACAACATACACTGAAGCAGACATTTGAGTTAATGATTAAAGTTAACTAAAGTCAGATATCTGATATTGTTTCTTGGCTGCAAGCTCATCAACAAGAGTGTGAGCGGTCCAATTTGGCCTTTTCACGTTAAAATCAAAGATTACTGAGAAACTGAAACTTTATTTTCTTGGCCTCAAAGTCAATATCACAAGAAGACTTCAAAATTTAAATAGGCTCAGTTTTTTAAGCAAAATGGGAAGCAACAGAGACTCAGTTTGTCACAAACTGGAGGGCCAGACCTAATCTTGGGGGGGGAGGGTGGTAGATAAAATCTTACCAAGGGCCGGATCTGGCCCGCGGGCCATGAGTTTGACACATGTGCTCTAAATGTTCCACGTTTAGACTTTAGAGTGGAGCAAACAAAGTGCTTACTGTGTTCAACAACATCGTCGATGTCCCCCCGTCACCGAGGGTCTTGAATTGGGAATGTTTTTTGTTTTTCTGGACTGGAAGTGAACAGGTAATACAAGAGAACCTTAACGACTGCTAGAACTGAAAACTGCAGATATTTATGACAAACTACAAACATGTGAAACTGACACTTTCACGGAGAGAACATTGTGAGTTTTCTGGGGTAAAACAAAACAAAACGGTAAACAGAGACATACTATTGCTATAATCTTGGGCACACAAATATACGTCTTTTAGTGTTACTATTGTTTGATTCCAAGAACTACAGCATCGAGAGAAGACACTCGAACAGGCTGCCCGGTGTTTAGCTGCACGGACATGTTCACGTGTGTTTCACGACTTATACTAAGTTTACAGAAAGTTTCTCACAAGGGTTGAAGTCTTAAATTACATCTTTGCTGATAAAGATTTGGAGGGAGAATATATCTACCTTATAGTAGTGATAATGCTCGGAGTGACGTATCCCGGCGAGCGGAAGGAGCAATATTAACCGCCACCAGGCGCAGAGACGGGCTAATGATGGCCTTGGCTATAGATTAATCTTTGGCTACCCATATCTTTTAAGGAAACTATGCTTTCTAGTTTTCATTTTGCTTAAAAGTATAGTTTCCTCAAACAAATGGGGTGGGGTTCTATACATACACATTATAATGGTGGTGGCCATTTTGGTTTTCAACATGGCAACTCAATTTTCAATAGTGACCTTACTTATGCTTAAACGCATCCACGCACCAAAATAGAAGTCGGTACGTCGCTTCCCCCCCCCCCCCCAAGATGAACCGAGCAGACAGAAGGTATTTCCAAGTCTTCTCTTCACTTTGCGGCGGGGGGACAAAAGAGACTGCAGTGCTGGGGGGGGTTATAATGTTTTGATGCATTGCGATGCAGATATGAAAATATTCAGAATCAATTTCAAAATGTCAAAAATCCTTTAACATTACCAACATCCTGTTGAGGAACTCTGAAGTGCAGCGCCCGGACCGTTAATGGCGCACGCACACACACACGCACACACACACACACACACACACACACACAACGGGGACGGGATGGGACGTAAGGCCGTGCACTTGATATGATTTTGGCTCCAGTCACAAAAACATAGTAATCAACACAAATGACCACTGTTAGACATGTTTTGCCATCCTAAACTGAGCGAGCTGCAGCTCCCCACCCCCACCCCCCACTGCCTCTGTCTGCGTGCGAGACTAGCAGCAACTTTCCCCTGAGTTTTGTCGGTACAGGATGAGTGGAACCGGCACGAGGAAACGTGTGATGACGAACAATCAGACGGAATCAAACGGGCGAAGAGAGCCGTCGTTAGTCCTCGTGAAAACACGTCAGGAGAAACAAGGCTTCACAGCTGTTTATGTGGAAACAGATATTCTGCTATAAAAAATATATAATAATAATCGTCGAGTTGCGCCTGTTTAGGTAAAACATGATGACATGTCAGATAAAGCCTGATCACTCTGTGTCGAAACAGCTGAAGCTGAACTTTCCAGCAAAAGAAGCTGCTGTCAACAAAACAGAATTCATACCATAGTTTACCACCGTTTACTGCAATACTTCTGAATTACAAAGTGAATCTGAAGTTCACATGTGAAGCACTTATTTTACAAAGAGATTGAAGGGTTTTTACTCATAAATGACTTTCAGGCAGATTTTTCAGCACTTATTACCAAATAATAGAATGTTCTATTGGACTGAAACAGATCTTGCTGTAATTTTTGTTGAAAATTTTACAATATTCATGAAATTTAGGGGAATTTCCTAATTTAATTTTTGAAATGTCATTAATCCACCTTATGATAAAATGCTTTTTAGGTGGAAAAGAAAATGTGGTTACATCCTAACAGATGGAATTTAAAAGAATAAAAAATTATATTTTGAGGAAAATAAAAAACAGATTTCATTGGGCCCTAGTATATAGTGAAAGTATAGTGCTGATTTTATTTTTTACTTGTGTTTATCATTTTATACAGTAGCCTACATTTGAATAAAGTGCCATTTTAAGAGAAAGTTCAACACAAAGGTTTTAAAGAAAACTGCTCAATACTGCAGGTTACAATAAACTATTTCATTTCTTTTAGGTCTGAGAGATTTTCTGCTCAGGATTTTGTTTGTACTGATGTATCAAAAAACATTGACAATTAATTTATAATCACACTGCAGCCCTCTGAATCGGAATCAAATCATCCAAAGAAGCTACTAACAACATTACTGACTAAAACTAGAAGTGGGCAGAGTTGAGACAAAAACTGACAGCGACATCCAATTTACCTAATGTGATCCCACTGGAGGTTTGTCACAGTGGATATCATCACAGCAGGACGTCATATTCACTGTAAACTCAAGATACACACACTTAGACTAATCCAACCAACGCATCAAATAACAGCTAGACAAACACCAGATTATTTTGATCTGTTGCCATAAGATCGTGGAAATAAGGTTGAACCTAAGCCTGCAAAGCACAAATCAAAACACGGGAACTAATATTGTCTCAGAACCTGTCAGTGAGTGCTGCAGACAAAACTAAAATGCACTCGAACAAAGCCAGCAACCAAAGTCAAATTTGACTTTGCTTTTTAGCTCTCACAGACATGAGATTATATTCAGAGCCATCATCGTGTTATGTCTGCCTGATACTTCCTCTCAGCATGTTACATCTCATTGTTACAGAAGTGTGGGGGCAAGCTGAGCATGCTGCAGCAAAAAGTGAAACTTGGAGCAGATGGTTTCCACTTCTACTTCTACTCCTGTTTACACCTGGCAGAGAAACAGTAGTGTGTCCCTGCTGTGTAAAGAAAAAAAAACTTGAAATCTAAAAGGTTCAGCCTAATGCCGTCTGGTTGAATCTTCAACTCATTCTAACAAATATTTAAAGAAAATCAAACGGGTTGGAAGAGACAGCTGGACCTCTTACATTGCGTCCAGCGTAAGTGGGAACTGAACAGCAGCAAAAACAATCAGAACTCCAAATTTGTGTTGGACATCAAGTTGTCCTTTTGTCTTTGTCTGCAATAAACTGAAAGGCTGGTAGGCTGTTCCTACCAGGCACAATCCAAAACATTCAGATGATAAAATGAGGCCAATATTGATTTAATTGGGAAGGACTTCCAGAAGCTGCAGAGGTGGTTTTGTCACCAACTCTGACACGCAACTAACAACTTAGTTTTTCACAATTTCAGAGAATGGACACTAGACACTTTGTATCTGTGTAACCCACAGCATAGTAGTTTGAATACATTTGTTATTTCAAATCAGACAAAAAAAAAAAGCAGCAGGAAAACTGACCTTGGTGTTGACTTTGGTCTTGCTGCTGCTGCTGCTGTTGTTGTTGTCAGTGCTGGGATTGGCATCTTCATGAACTCTGTCCAAAAGCCAGAGGAGGAACTCCAGGGCGTCATGCTGAGAGTTTCCCCGAAACTGAGAGGCGTATTTGGCCACTATGCTCTGAGGAGGACAAAGAACAATATGATTAATCACTTTGGAGGAAATAACAGGGCTGAAACCGTTCAAGCAATCAGAATAACTCTGTGACCAAACAAATCTGCAAGGCAAAAATTCTTTGATCTGATGCTTTGTTTAATCCACAGTGACTGCCTTCTGCTCAGTGGGCACCAGTGGTTCACCTGGACAGTTCTTACTGTCGGACAGTATGCTTATCATACCTTATGTGCGACGGAGAAAAGACAGAACAAGGAGAAAATCAGAGAAAACATTAAAAAGGTCCAAAATTTGGGACTATGTCAAAAACACGAAAAGCAAAACCCAAACTAGATCCCAATTAAAGATGGCAGCCTAAGCTAAACGAACCATGTGACGGGGACCATCAAAATCTCTTCAGGAATTTGTCCAGTTACCAGTTGTTCAATGCAACATTTGATTTTTATTAGATCTGAGTTTGCCAACAATGCATTAAACATGTTCAAAAGAAATGTTCACAGGGAGAAAAAAATAAAATCATTAACCCTTTTCAAACCCTAATATAAAGTATTACAATAACAGACTACTTAATCTCTAATGTGGTATAAAAACCTACAACTGTATTAAAAATGTCTTTTGTCAAGCTTGACCCGAAACATGTCAACTGGAACTGGAATGGACAATAATACAAATGTATAATCCGGTCAGGCCAATGAGAATCTGATTGGGAGAGATAGATGTGCTCCAGATAAAAGAAAGAACCATTAAAGTGAAGACCTGCACTGGACTGGTCCCAACAGAGAATATGTGTCGAATTCGGAAACAAAACAGGTTACAACAAAGAGCCACATCTTCTGATGTGTTAGGGCCCTTTTGTACTGGATGACGACACCGCTACACTTTCCACAACCTGCAAGACCCATCAGAACATAGCTGGATTGCAGCAAATTTGGGAAAGCTTCAGTGTGAAGACAATCGTGATGTTGCTACTATTTGCCAGGTTGCTTTGTTTTGCCATTTTCTCCATTGCTAGTTGCTCTTACCGTGCTCCATGTCAGCAGCTATGACATTAACTGTACGCAGCTAGAAGCTCACGCCATGCTAGCATGATGGGGGTCATAGCCTAGGCATGGGGCCAGCGTAGCTAGTCCTGCTTCAAATTCTTCAAAACCAAGCCAAGCAAGATCCATGTCATGGATATGCTCCCACAATGCTCCCCCCAGGACTTCAATATGCTGCCAACGTGATGATAAATCATGCTGATCTCACTACAGAAGTTTTGTGCACGCTCTGAGCCACCAAATATCCATCACAGTCCGTCACGTGTAATGGGGAGCCAACTCCATTCTTATGACACACCAGAAGAAAATTTACATCTTGACTGATTGTCATGTCATAACAGAGTCATCATCCAAAGTAAAGGGGGAGCAGGCAAACTGGGACAAACTAAAACTTGATATACTTCATCACTTGGTATCCAGACCATCTCCATGGATTTGAGAAGCATAGCAATCTTACAAAGCTAAAAATATTAAAGTAAATGTGAAAAATACCGTCATTTTCTACAACATCCATTTGTTTTTCTAACTTTGTATTGGTTTCACAGACAGACATTTCGTCTAAATCCTATCAGGACAAGAGGACAGAGTCTCCAATCAGGCAGAGAACGACACACAAGTCGAACGACTGCATCAACGCTCCTGCAGGAGACTACCGCTCTGAGTCTCCTTCGCTCTGTGTGAGAGAGACTGACAGGATCCAGACTCTGCTGCGCACCTCATTAAAAATCACCACATCATACCTGCAGTATTCCAGGATCTAAATATAAACACTGGAGGGAGCACACCCCTCCCCTCACCCTTTTCCTTTCCCGTCCAGACGGGAGACGGTCTGATAATGAGCTTCATCACCATGAGAGGGAGAGCTGACGGGGGGGATGAAGGAGCGTGGGACAAAGACGGATGCTGGCAAAAAGTTCCAGTGGACCGGTCTGCCCTTCTTGCGACTTTGGGCCTGTCACAACTGTGCTGTCCGATTGACACAGAGATGAAACGGGAGAAAACTAAAACAGGAAAATAAAAAAAAAGGATGACAGGGGAGGAGGAAAATATTTAAAATTTCCGTGACCAGGTTGAAATGGGGGGACAGGTGAAACTGAGAGGAGGAGAGACGGATGACTATCCGTACCCATTTTTTCTCTCCAATGAAAATACTGTACACAAGTGTGAGAAAGGCCATTTGAAATATTAAATTTACTCATCACTCTGATATCCCTTCGTGAACGTGTCACTCAGGGTTAAAGAAACTTAGGCAAGCAGACAGATTGCACTTCCTGTCATCAGTTTGTTTCTTAGAATTTTATTTTACCAAAGGAATGAAAGAGAAACAACAAGACAGATGGACACACCATTTCAAGAACTCCAGTTGCTTTGCTTAAAACCCTAAGGAGTTAGACCATTTCAGCACTGACTCTACAATGAGTGCAGTAATAAAGGAATAATACAGAATGAGAGGAGAACATTGTATTAGAGTTTGACCAATTAGCGTTTTTCAATGGCCAACGCCGATGCCAATTTTTAGAAACCTGATGGACAATTTATGAAGCCGAACGGTTTGTTTGTGGCCCATAATTGTACCCTTCACACACATTACAACTGACCCGATTTTGAATTAATTGGAGGGGACTGCATGTTTTTTTTGTGATGTAGCCCTGGGGATCGAGGCAGATCAGTCCACATTATTACCTGTGCTACAGTTTAGTGAAGGCTGGCTATGATCATACTGGAGTATTATACATATTTTCTTCTTTGAAAGTGATGGTTCTTTTCTGACCAATTAAATACAAGCCTCTGAAAGACAAACCTTGATTTTGGGGTCACAACGGAGAAAGCTCTGAGGCTGGGGTTACAAATCGTTTTAGCTTCTGATCCTCAACAAAACAATGTCAAAGACTTGTGACTCCCAAATATTCTTAGGTGAATTACACAAACATTGTTTAAAAAGTACATAAATAAGGGCATAATGACCACACAAAGAGAATAAACTCGTACTACTTTCCCCTCATTTATGACTATTGCTGTCTTTTATAACAATTATAGTAAAAATATGCTTGCATTTTTTTTTTTCCTATCTCTGGAGACGATCTCACGACCCACAACCTGCTATTTCGTGACCCACGGTGGGGTCCTGACACCTACTTTGGAAACCACTGCTCTAAGATAGCATGCAATTGATTCTCGGGTGGCATTTAAAAAAAGTTTTAATGTACTGTCTTAATAAAGTAGTTTGAAGTGTAAATTGTGTCCCACAGACCATGTGTCAAAGCAATGTTTCATAAACTAAAACTGTAAGGTATTTTTCTTTTGTGAAGAAAACGGTATGAAAAGAAAATACGGAACCGAACTTCTCAGATGAGCGTAAATATGCTGTTCATACATGAACAGATCTCAGGTAACACATTTACTAGGCACCAGAAGGCATTTTAAAGTGTGCAAATTATGACCCATTCGGCTTTCCATACACCTACCTCTCACCTTCTGCTGTTCATCACCTGAAACAAAACCTCTCTACAACAAACAAGCAGGTGTTCAAGCGCCTTTGTTAAACTTGAACTCTCCATTCTTGCTTTGTTTGGAGTGATGTGCTTTAGACAGCATCTTGATCGTCTAAAGCACTTTTCTGTTGCAGCAGTTAGCAAAAAGCAGTTTAAAAAAAATGTGCCCCCTTTTCTAGATGAGAGGTACCTGTGACATATTCTTCATCTGGGTGCATGCCTGACATCTGTACCGTGATGATTCAGGACACATACAAGTACCAGTACACCTCTAAATGTTCCCACATTATTCTGATCAACTTCCAATGAGGTCTGCTGGAGATGAACTAAAGAAGAACAAACACCCCTCCTGTCAAATGGCACACTCGTTCTGGGAAGCACGAAACAAGTTCAAGTGCAACAACACTGTGCTGCCCAAAGATATGCCTGCTTTTTAATCTGCTTAGTACACATTTTCTTTTACAAAATGACAATAATTGGCTCATCTAATTGGCCAAACAATCACTTGTCTAACTTTGCTTTGGACATAGAAATCCTAAGCAAGTAGTTGGGCAACGTTCACACTGTAGGCAAATGTGGTACAAATATGACTTTTTTGCCCATATCCGATTTTTTTCAAATCCGACCCAGGTCACTTTTATCTTTGGTACTAAACTGGATACATAGCCGGTGTTTTTCCTAAAGCAACCTCAGTCTGAACGGTCATGTCGCATTTCATGCGACGTTACATCACTGAAGTCTGGGTATGCAGAATGATCCAAATATTGATATTATTGATACAAACATCATGTAGTTTAAACCTCGGAACTCCACACATCTTCAGCTACAGAATAGAAGTCCAGTTCCTTTCTTTTTTTTTTTTACTTTTCATATTTGCCATGTCCTGGATGACTGAGAAGCTACTCCAACATATGACACAAATGAGATTGAAATTATAATGTGAACAATCACACAAAAAAACAACAACAACAAAAAAATCAGATCTGAGCAAAAAAATCTGAATAGAGCATTACACTGCAGACCTACAGTGTGAATGCAGTGCTGGTTGCTAGTAAGGGACATACAAGCTCTCCAGAAGCACTAAAACAGAAAAAGGTGATCAGATTGTGCTTCTTTCTGCAAAAACGACTCAAGAGGCGAGTCACTATCTGTCACTGTCCTTCGTGGCTGAGTTCCTGCTGAACTCATCCCAGCCTGTCTCCATGTGGCAGGAAGAACAGGCTGGTTGAAATCAGCTCCGGTCCGTTTAATGCTGGGAGAAGCAGGGAGACTGGCACATCTGAAGCAGTCTCTTCATGGCTACAGTTTTGTCATGAGAGTCCACCTTTCAAAAACATTCTCAGCAGCCCGACTCCTGAGAGCAGGCAGGATAATAAAGGCCAGTACAGTAGCACTCAGATGCAAAAATCCCTCTTTCCAATCATATATGGTTAGTTAATTCTGAATGGTCTAGCCGTCAATCAAAACTTGCAGAAAAAGAAAATATTCTTTGATGTAGACACAAAAGAAAGTAAATGTCAGTGTCAGACTGGAGTGAAGAGAATAGCGGGAGGGTTGAAATAACGACTTCCTCCTGACACCTACACTCCTCAGATGTGACCCTCGCACTGTTAAACAAACAGCTCAGAAGTAGCCACCGAGAGGATAAAGGTGGGTGGAGAGAGTCGGGAGATTAATCTATTGATCAGTCTAGACAAAGGATCTGGTTCTCAGCCCACTATAGAGTGGGTTTCTTTAAGGCGAGTCCTATTTTCATTTTGGGAGTTCGTCTATTTTTACTCATTTTGTTCTTTTATTAAAGTTTTCAGCAGTTTGCCATCAGTAACAGAGCACATTTCACCTCCTGCTCTAGCTGAAAATATTAACAATTGAGAAGAAGGCATTTGTGTGGATTATTTTTGGTTTCGAGATCTGGATTGTGTGGGCAGACTCAGAAGTAGGGATCAGTCGATAGAGTCTGCACTGCAAAAAAACACCTTTACCTTTAAAAACAATGCCAATTTCAGTTTCTTCAAAGCATAGGTAACACTTCTCAGCTAATGCTCAAAACTGAAAAGCCAACCGTGGCAGTGGTCATTTAACTTGACAACAAGTCCACTCAAGCATGTGTTGTTGAGTGGTCTGTGTGTCCCAGACAGTTACTACATCTAGCTGATATTAATTCTGCGTTTTTAAGTTCACCGTCATTATGTACATCTTTTTGCTGACACAACCATCAACGTACAATGTGTTCGCACACTCTATATTTTGATTTGCAGATTAATCACGAATTATTATAAATATTATAGCTATTCAGTTATTTTGATCATTAAAATTACTGCAATATGCACTTGTGTCTACATGTAGAAATACACTCACCGACCACTTTATTAGATGCACCTTGCTCGTACCGGGTTGGACCCCCTTTAGCCTTCAGAACTGCCTTAATCCTTCGTGGCATAGATTCAACAAGGTACTGGAAACATTCCTCAGAGAGTCTGGTCCA
>JAOXNZ010000155.1:2323726-2346557 GCA_028566095.1 Kryptolebias brasiliensis
TGCACAGGGAGAACATGTAAACTCCACCCAGAAAGGCCCCAGGCCGGGATTCGAACCTGCAACCTTCTTGCTGGGAGTCAACAGCTCTAACTGTAGCTGTGCCGCCCTTCAGTGTGGAATAAGAACCCTATATTCATATGTTTCTTCACCAGTCTTATAATCAATCCAAAGGCAGATGTAACGGACGGCTTTCAAACTGCTCATCCACCTTCAACAGACCCTTCTGTGTGTCCACAGCCCACTGTAGAGCTGTACACATTAGTGGATCATAAGAGCTCAAAGCAACTTCATTTACAGTACTCTGCTGCAGAAATAGCCCGGTCACTTTTTTCTTTTTTTTTTAATGCACATCAGCGCTGCTCCACAGGAAGGCTGCACAAAAGCCAGCAAAATGGTTCCTTTTGTACCATTTCAGCCCCAGACCCATTATGTGCGGCTCTGGTTTTTAATATGGATCCAGCATCTTTTGTGCAGGATTCAGGAGTATTCTAATCATCTGAAGCTTAATTTCACAGCTCAGCAGTGCCAAAGATTGAATTTAGTAGACCAGATGTGCTGATTTATTGGACTAGATAGTTAAGTGACTACTTTTTCCTCACCCCCCCCCCCATGTTCCTACTCGTTGCTAGAAAAAAACAAACATGCTATACACCAAATGAACAAACTCCGAAGGAAATTGCAACTTTACATATTTGAACCTTTTGAACACGACTCAGTTTGATAACGCCGCTTTTTATGATCATTCATTTGCAGTTTGGCAGAAGACGAGTGATGATCTCTGACATTACAGAGCTATTCCGGGGGTTTTTTTTTGTGTTTTTTTAGCAGATGACAAAGTGAGCCAGAAAGCAACAGGGTTTCTATACATTTTCCATCCTCTTAAACAGAGGCTCTCAAAAAGTAGATTAGATTAGTTGAAAGGAGTCGTGTGGTGGAGCTGCTTTTTGCAGCAGTAAATCGTACTTTGAGCAACAATACAGCATTTGTTTTTTATGTGGTTTTATCACCATTTGCTCAGTAATTCTAGCAAAAAAAATCCTGAAGTTATTCTGATGTGAAGTATATGTTCTTTGAAGCGAAATCTTTAAAATTATATCAAATGTCACTTCGTACACTGTGAGGTGCTTTGTCCTCCTCTAGATCTATTTTTTCTACGCTCAGTCTGTACTCAGTCCCTCATTATTAGCCAGTAAAAACATGTAGATGAATTTCTAAATGTATCAAAGTGAAATAAAACAAGTTCTGACTCAGTGCTTTAAACACGCCTGTTTGGGAGCAGTTAAAGCTTCTCCGGTAAATCTTTCTAGATGCACAGTAGAATATAGAGCTGGAGTTTGTTTCATTTTCTTTACCAGATATACTCAAGTTCAACCAAACTCATCACATCATCAGATTTTCGGGTCTACATGTGCGATACGGCAGAGTTAGTCGGCTGATCCCGGCTTTAGATAACTGCAGTGTCCGAAGTATTGCCTTAGCCCTAAGGTTTTATACAAGTTTTCTTTATTTTAGGTGTATCAAATCATTTTCATTACTAACTGATCTCTTACCTGCCAATAGCTGAGAAATGTCTCTACAGCATGATGCTGATGCTGCCACCACCGTGCCTAACTGTAGGGATGGTATTTTCCAGATGAGCAGTTCCAGGTATGTGCCAGACTCATTAGATTCTACTCAAAGGGCTAAATAGGTTTTTGTTTTTTTTTAAACAGGCCATCTGTAACTTTTTGTTCTAAACAAACTCAATACGTTCAATTTAGCAAAGTCCAAGCTTACTGTTAGAGATATTTATACAAATAATAGCTTCTGTCCTGCGACATCACCTTAAAGGTTTGACCAAGGGGTCCTAAGACGCTCATCTCTCCATCTAATTTGGGACTTTCAGCTGAGAGTTGACAAATTTCTTACTAAGCTTGGCAGTTTGAGTCAAACTTCTTCCAATCCTAGGAAGTCAAAAGCTACAGAAATGATTTTATACTGCTATCGAAATCTATGACTTTTCACCGTTTTATACATATAAAAAAATATACTGAGTAAGATAATTCATTTTAAGATTTTATTAGATTTGCCAACTATTATGAATACAGATATTTGAATGTGTCAGTATGGTTCACTGAGTAGACTGATGGGTAGAAAGCAGGCAAAAATCTCCATTAAACGTACTCAGGATTTAAAACCCTAATACTGATCCAAACCTCTCTGTCTGACCTAAACACCCACTGCTGCATTAATGAAACTGATCTCAGAGTGTATATTTACTTTACACCCTTAGTGAAAAATGTTTGAATTCTCATAGGAACATTTGCATAAACCAGTATATTGGGGGGGGTAAAATATTTTGAAAGTTAGGATATGGTGTTTTAAAACGTTTGGTTTAAAAGGAGGGGGGGGTGAGGGAACTTCCACCGTACAATGCCTCCATCTGCGCTGGTGCTGACCAGGATGCGGTTGTTGGAGCAGACCTTGATGCTTGTGATGCTGCCTCCGTGAGCTATGCCTATGTGGGTCACCCCACCTTCCATGAAGTCCCAAACCTTCACCAGTTTGTCGTCTCCACCTGGAGGCAAAAGTGGAAAATATATATCAGAGTGCTGTAAAGAAATCTGAGCAAAGTCTTTCTACAGGCGTCAGCGAGGGAGCTGAAAACAGGGGCTGTGAGGAGAATCAGCAGGAAACTAAAAAAAAACAAAAAAATTATGAAAAATAACTGAAGAATGTAAAACTCAATATATAAATTTGAACTAAAAGGCACTATGAAACTAGCTACCAAACATGATGCATGAGCATAATCTGGAACAAAGCAGGGACAACTGTCTGTTATGATTATGTCTGGGAAAAGGCGAGTCCCCGAAATGATGAATGAATGTTTCCATAGAACTCTAAACAGAACACGTGAGGAACAAGCAGCAGTTAATTAACCCGACCTGTCACAAAGTGCCTGCCGTCCTGGGTGATGTGCATGCCATTGATGGCTCCAGACTGGGAGCCCTCCAGTTCTCTGATGGTAGCGCCTTCATACACTTCCCAGTAAGCAACCTGAGAGTCAAATTTGCAGAAAAAAGAAATAAAAATACATGATGGTAAGTAGAATTTCTGTTTATCTTGCACTGTCTCCTTACTTTACCATTTTAGCCCAAAACTAATTAAAAAATGATAAATTTTGACCGTTTTGCTGCAAACTGAAATAATATATTGATTACTTTTTACTAATGACTGATGGATGTTTGTGACAATGCAAGTGACAGCATGAATCACAGGGTCTTCTAAACTTTGTCAGCCTTTAACACGATGATCCCACAGCAGCTTATAGTGAAGCTCTCTCTGTTCAGACTGAAAAAACATCACTGTGGAGCTGGATTTTGGACTTCCCGTCAGGAAGACAACAGTTTGTGTTGGTAGTAAGACGTGCCCAGTCCATCATGCTGACACATGATTCTTCTGCAAAATTTAGCACAAGTCAACTCATTAAATTTTCTGATAACAGTGGTTGGACTCATCAGCAATGATGAAGAAACATCGTATAGATCTGAGGTAGAACTGTTAGTGAGCTGCTGTGGAAACAACAATCTGTCTCTGATTGTCAGCTACACTAAAGAGCTGATTGTGGATTCTAGAAAAATGTCTGGTCAACATCCTTTCAGTTTATCCAACAGATTATCTATCAAATTTCAAAGGTCTTGACTCAGGATAGGATATTTTAATACTTCAAATGTCCTTCCAGTGAAGCCATTCTTTTGTTGATTTGGATGCATGCTTGGGGTAACTGCCATTTTGAAAACAAAATTTCTCTTCATCTTTAGCTTTCTAGCAGACACCTGAAGATTCTGGGCCACAATCAACAGGTATTTTAAACTGTTCATCAGTGCATTCACCTTGACTAAAACCTAGAGTCCAGCTGAGAAAAAGCAACCCCACAGCATGATGCTGCCACCACCATGGTTCACTGTGGGTGTATGGAGTTCTTTCAATGCTCCACGGTCTTGTTCCTTCACTAAACATACCTTTTGGAAATGTGGCCATTAACTTCAGCTTTGGGTTCACAAGACCAGATCACATTGTCCCTTATGCTTTGAGGAGACAGCATTTAACAGAGAATGTTTTCTTTGTAAGAAAAGGCTACTCAGAGTCCAGCCATATGGAGAACACAGGAGACTGTTGTCACATGTAGAACACAAACAGTACATGTCAGAAGTTCCTACAGCTCCTTCAGTGTTGCTGTAGGCCTCTTGTCTTTTCATCAATTTTAGAGGAATGTCTAGTTCTTGTTAATGTCACTGTTGTTCCATATTTTCTCCGCTTCACTGTGTCCCATTGATTTAGTTTTAACCTTCTTCTGATACCTTTTAACAATGAGATCCTTTCTGTGCTTTGTCAGCTCTCTGTGTACCTTGAATATTACTGTAGGACAGAACTAAATGTAAGAAAAAAATCCTGTTGGGACAACTGAACGTCATTTCAGGCTGATTAGCGTCACTTGAAATGATAGCAGGTTAGCAAAAAGAACAAAGGCAGAAATTAAGTCAAAAGGTGCTTCAACAAACTATTAGTTTAGGGGTGGAACCGACTCAATACATCTTTTTATTTTCTACAGATGCGGATGAATTTGTTGGTATCCTTCCACAGTAATAAACACTACTGATGTTTTGTCTCATCAATCCTAGAAATTTCTCAGAAATATTTGGGCTTGTTAACACACATTTTTGTGACTTCCTCTCGGGTTTATTTTTGTTTTTCTGTCAATAGTGGAGCCTTCTGGGTCTTCTTTCATGGACCCCATTAGGATTCATGTGACGGATGGTGTGATCAGAAAGTGACGTACCTTGAGCCTGGAGTTTGACTTGAATTGTTTTGGATGGCTTCTTTGGTCTTTTCTACCATCTGCACTAACCGTCTGATTAACAAGGGGTTACATTTCCTCTTGCATCCACATCCTGAGAGGTTGGCTCCAGTCCTTTTATATAATATTGTCAGCTGTGGTCAGAGGAACATGAAGCTGCTTGGAGATGGTCTTGGAGCCTTTACCTTTAACATGAATATCTCTAATCGTCTTTCTGAGCTCCTCAAACAGCTCTTTGTTTTCTCTGCTCCATGTTCAGTGTGGTGAACACAATGATACCAAACTACCCACCGGCTGTTTGTTTCCTATAAATAGGCTGAGTGTCTGATGGAAAGCTTGAAGTCACCTGTGATACTAATTAAGGTCCAACACTTAGTTTGAACATGACTATGATTCAAATAGTTTCTTTAGGGGCACCAACTAATCTGTCCATAGCATTTTAGCACATATTTGTAAAAATAAACAAATTATTTCACATTTTTTGGTTTACTCTATTACACACTAAAGGCATGCAGAGCTACATTAGACAATTGCTTTTGGCAAAAGAAACTTTGAAATGATTTATCATGTTTTTGTTTTTTTTTACATTCCAAAAACCTGGCATTTTAACCAAGGTCTGTAGACTTTTTACATATATCCAAAAGCATTCTTATGTTAAAAAACTAAAATGTGGGCTACACTGAGCTGGCTGTAGCAGCTGCTGGTGTGTCTTCATTTTCTTCCTTGGCAATTGTTAAAGCATACATGGCATGGCTGACAGCAATTATTTTAAAAGTGGCAAATATCGGCTAATTACATTAGTCATTCCATTATCAGCCTACTTCTAAACGGAAGTGTGACTGACAGGAAGACCCTCTAATGTTTATGGAGATTGGCTGACAGAGACATCATCGTTTCACTCCCATCCTTAGAGTTCATTTTTAAGGAAAAATGCAAAAAAAAAACCCTTAGTATTGCGAAAGATCCCTCTCACTCTGCTCACAGACTGTTTAACCTCCTGCCACCTGGATACCATCCAATCATATTAGGAACCAGAATGTTCAACAGTTTTATTTTTCAAGCAATAAGGCTATTAAATGTCCAGTAACACTAACACACTACTGGACAAGAAACATTGTTTGGTTTCATCATATGTTTTAAATGACTTTATCTTTAACATTCTTCTCTTTTGGTGATATGCAACATGTGACCTCTTCACATTTAATCTTCTTGCTCTGTATGGAAATGAGCAGGTCCTTTTGGTTGGATTGTAACTTGTCACCCCAACCTATTAAACCCTAACTCGCTGATCTGAATGAGGTTTAATCATCTCTACAGCCTCACAGCTGTCAAAGTACCAAGTCTCACAAAAGCCAATTGTTGGCAGGAGTTATTTATAGCACAGGCAGCAGAAACATCATCGTACCACAGAGCAAGAGTGGCCCTGTCTTGTTATTTACACGAACAAGCTGATTAAATCTCACAAGCAAACTGCTGTAAATGAAGGCACAGCTGGATCTGGTCAATAAAATCAGTGCGTAGAGTCATCTTGTATGACTGAGTCTCTAATATAAGCTTATGTGGCTCATGTTAACGCTGATATTAGTGTTATGAAGTCCTGAGGCCATTTCATGTTAAACAGATTACAATTCAAAGTCAATTAGGCGTTCTTTTAACTTAAAGCAGAAATGATATTCGTGTATGTAGTTTAGCTTTGGTCACGCAGAGCTCCACAGAAAGAGCTCCGCATTTATGAGTCTCAGGCAGGTTTTTATTTCTCTGCACAGGACCGTGCTTATAATGCAATATAGAAAAGGAAATGTAATCCCCCCCCCCGCACACAGACATCAAACATTATTGAAACAAAAAAAGGAACAAAAGGTTACACTGGGGAACAAATGAATCTTATTTAAAGTTTTTGAGCTCTCAAAGCAATAATCTCTCTGTAAAAAGCCTGAAAACACAAATGCAGGGTAAAGCATTCCTCAGCCTCAAACTGTCAGATGGATTGGCTCACAATTAAATATTATTAGCAAACATCATAAAATTTTAAAAGCAGTATTCCTTGAAGGGATGCATTTCGCCCGGCGCCTGGCGTAAAGTTTTAAACAAAGATCTCTCGGGATCTGTTGGCGCTGGAAGTATGTTTTGGGGATGACTCTCAGCTACTACCACACCAGCTTTTAACACAGAATCTATATAAATGGCTGGGTTAGACATGTTTATGTGTTGGCTAAGACTAATTAGCTGTGTTGGCCATCTTGAATCAGGTTGACTCCAGAAGTTAATCAGTTATAGATGTACGTCCAGTGATTACTTTGACAGTTTCATTAAAATTCATCCAGTGGTTTGTTAGATATTTTGCTAACAGACAGGCTGGGTTGACTTCACCAGTTAATGCCAAAGTTTTAAACAAAGACCTTGTGTGATCCAGTCAGACGAGTCCCTTTTAGCTCAATATCTGTAAAGTTGACTGATTTGCAGCTGTTTTTGGTGTTTGCTGAGGTTAATTAGCTGTGGTGGCCATATTAAATTAGGTTGACTCTAAAAGGTAATCAGCTGTACATTCATTGATTACTTCCTGAGAGTTATATTGAAATCCATCCTCTAGTTTATAACACATTTTGCAGATACACTTACACAAACACAGGATATTACATGCTGCCTGCCTGTCCTGTGGGTGGACAGTAAGATGCACTAGAAAGAATTTATTATGAACACCAAATAGAAAGGTCTAAAAGTCCTTACTATTTGCTCTGTATCAAATTGGGCAAATTAATTCATTTGACTCTGTCTGTTTTTGACAAACTCGTCAAAAATAATTCTAGAGGGATGCCCCAAAATTTCTAAGAGAAATTTCTAGGACTTGAGTTCTTCCTCATCATCTGTCAGAGGTGAGGAGTGGGTTGTGATATCTGTGTTCAGTCATCTGCTTCCACTGATCTTTGTCTCAGTCGTCCTCGCTGTCACAGTCATGACCTCTCCCCCCGTTCTCATCTCGTTTCAGCAGCCTCTCAGAGACCCCCTACCTGCGTGAGTTGTCTTGGACCATCTGTGTTCCCTCCATCTCAGCCTGGGAAACTGGCCCACAGCTATCACTCAAGCCACGAGGAAATTACAAGACGTAAACAGGAGAGATTCGCAAATATCAGACCCACTGCTTGCTCTCTTTAACGTGCAGAATAAATATTAGCCCGGGACTACACTGTAAGCACAATTATTACGCAACTATGCTTATTTTTAAATTCCAAACTATAGAAACTTAGAATTTTTATTATGTTTCATTCATTCCAGACAACATGAATGATGACTCCCATCCTACAAAGATTTTTAATGACTCAACAAGGCACTGGAAGTCTAAGAGGCAAAAGCAAAATCCTGACCGGCAACAAGACATCAAGAAAACAGAGGATCTGACAAGGAGGGACTGATAACTAGAAACTAAATTTACTGAGGAGCAGAAGAATAATGAGGGCTGGTGAGAGGATTGTTAATAGAAACTAGGTGCGAGCTAAAAGTCTAGTAGGAAAGACAAAGGCGAAGTTACACAGAGACAAAGCCTAAATTAAATTTAGACAAATTTTAGAACCAACACGTTCTTTGCAAAAACTTGAACTAAGAATCCATGAAGTATGAAACTAAAAAGTATAAAGTCAAAACCCAAACCACGGACAAACGTGAACACAAAAGTCAAGAAAACTTAAACAAACCAAACACAGAAACCAAATACTGTAACATCTTTAGGTTAATTTTCTTATATTGTAAAGCAGTTGGGTTTGAAATGGGTCTTAAAGCAGTGGACACGGCCGTTTTTTTGTGTGCCATCTTCTTAATAAAAGACAGATGCCTTTCATTTTGTGGAGTTAATTAAACTTTTTGTTTTAACACATGGCCTATAGGACACTGTTCACAGTTCAAATTAGATGAATAAGAGAAAGAATTAGACCAGTCAATAAATCCTACTTTGCTGTACATGACTTTAGTGCCTACCTATTAGCAAGTAGCACCTAGCGAGGCTAGTACTAGAAGCTAGACGTTGCAGCTAACTTTGTACAACTTACAACAATGTAGCTTTGTAGAAAGAATGTGTTTGCCTCACTAGTCTGCTGCAGTCCAGATCTGTCTCCTACTGATAATATGAGGCCTGTCATGACTCCCACAGAGTGCTGGGCAGCTGGATCTACACAAATTCCTCTCACAAAACTGGGACAGTAAGTATCCTAAGTTCCCAAACAATTAGAAAGTGTAATTTAAAGGAAGGTGGATGTAACCGAATTCTAAACGTGCCTCTTTGGCATTAAATTGTAGCTATGCAGTTTACACCAATACAGTTAAGGTGTTTAGTAAAAACATTAACATTTTCCTGTCTGTTGAACACAAGTAAATACAGGTGAAAATTAAAGGCATTCATTGAATGAATGCATATTCCCACTGCTTTAAAGTTTTAGACTAAGATCATCTTCTGCTGATTTTGATCAAACCTTAAAAATGACGACATGCGGGATCTTGTGAGGTCTCACAACATGTGACGGCATTCGAGTGAATGTGTTAAGGATCTCTCTCAGCTACTTCCACACCAGATTAGGCTCAATATCTGTAAAGGTGTTGGCTAGAGTGGATTAGCTGGGGCAGCCATCTTGAATTGGGTTGACTCCAGTAGTGATGACAAAAACAAACTATAGCTTGCTGTTACATTTTAGACAACTTCCCAAAAGTCAGAAGTATAAAGTGTTCCTTTACTGAACTATCAACATCTTCCGTATCTGATTATTCTAACCTCTCAGTGACCCTACACCCCACTGTATTCATTCATTTGACCACCTTTCTCCTGTTTCCTTCAGTTCTGCTGGTTAACCGTCTGATTTGCCTCAGAGGCAGGCTGCGAGGTTCAGAACGACGAGAAGAGAGCGTTGCTGTTTGTTGTCTCACACAGAGCGCCTGTGTCTTGGAATGAGCAGATGGTGGATCTGGCTGGCCCTCGGGTGGCACAGGCACATTCGCTGGAAGGCACAAACACCACAACACACACACACACACACACACACACGTCTCCTCCCTCTCGCCTTCTCTGAATACCTCCGTCTCACTCCCTCGCCGCTCACATCCACGGCGCCGTGTTAATCAGCACAACTTGTCCTCGCCTCTCAGCACGCGGGGTGACGGCGGCAACATTTGTTTAAGCGTGTGGCTGGGTTCAAGGGATGAGGGTAAAGTGCACAATCAAAGGGGACGAGTGACTCATTCTCCTGGAGTGAACTTCCGACCTTTACGTAAATCAGCAGTGCTCGGTTAATCAAAATTACTCACTAAATAAAGAGGGCTTTTTTTTTTTGGCCCAGTCACTAGTCAGCAGCACAATGGCTTAATTATGTCGAGCTAAGAAACAAACAGCGAGCTATGATTGTGTAAGGTTATTACTGTGCTTCTCCATGCTGTTCTAACCAAACAGAGTGCCTTCCCTCTAATGCTCGCTACATGGAGATTATAATGACAAAAAAACAGCTTAATGAGGCATCCAGATTGTGAACGGTGAGTGCCAGTTTTTCCTTTTTCCTTTTGTTTTTTTTGTACACCCATGAATTTATATTGACTGTGAGCATTATTAATAAAAAAAAAAAAAAAAAGAAAATTAAGGCTTTAAAGATCACTTTCATGGGCTATAAAGATCGAGACACAAATTAGGTAAACAATATTATTTAGAAAGTTGCTTTGAAATGTTTGAAACTGCTCCAGCACCGAATCGTACCTTTCTGTCAGTGCCGCTGGTGATTATCTGGTATTCCTCTGGATGATAGCACACGGTCCGGAAAAGTGTGTTGGCGATTAGCATCCTAAGACTTACAAATCGCCTGAAGGAGGACACAAAGAAGAAACCGGGTGGTAAGAAAGTAATAATTGAAAAGAAGAAAGGAGGATGTGTTCCAGGAAATTTGGAACAAAATAAGCTGATAATATTAAATGTCTTAATGTGTTCATTTAAAGGAAACTGTATTTAAAATATCATTAAAAGACAAAAGCTCTAAAACAAGTAAAGGACATGGATATAATGTCAATCAAGATTCACTAAAGTTAGTCGACTTACTCATAAAGAAGTCATTAAAAAAATAAAAATAAAATTCATTTTTGCTTCATGAAAACACTACACTGAAGGACAATTATGACAACAGTAACAGTTTTTGAGGGAAGCATCAAAGCAGCCTTATTACTATTCAGCCTTTATTCTTTAGTTTCCATCAAGATGTTCAGTTCACTGCTTCCTTAGCAGCTTTGGAAAAACCCATACAAAGCATACCCCAATTGTGCGGTTCGATCAGGAACAGTACATCATACAAAATTTGTGAAAACCTGTGAAAGATTGCACAACAATAAGATTTTTGCAAAATAAATGAGAAAACCCAGTCCTCTTTGGAGCTCTACAGCTCAGACAGACGTCCCCATAGAAACAGAAACAACGTTTCTTTAACTATTTTTACCCAATCATGGTTTAGGTTTGATGAATTTTAAGGGTTTTACCAGGGATTGTTCAACTTACAGTGTGATGACGCTGCTCACTAATGTTTGAGCTGTCTAAATTGTTGCAAATACTTTTACTCTCACAAACTCTACACATCTTTTACAGTTTGGTCATTTTTCCTCTTCTTTTCCCCAGTGCGTCTCTCACTGCTATAAGACTTTTGGGTTTCCCCCTCCCCCACAAATCTTTCAGATTACGATATCCACACATCCAAATTCTCATTGAGTTCTATTGTACCTGAGCTCAGAATTTTTTCATCATATCTCCTACATAAACCACTGGAGACACATAGAAATGTACATGTGTTACAGTTTAAGATGTTTTTTTTTCAGTATGACATCACTTTTGCACAATAACTGTTTGAGGCTTAATGTCTAGTTTATATTTCTGTCTGTCCTATGAAGTCAGGGAATGAGACACACAGGTGTGTAGTTACCATGGTGACCCTAATAAGCCACTGCAGCAGCTTTAACGTTTCTTTTGGTCTTGGTTCTCCTTACTCTTCTTATACAGTTCATACATCAAAAAGTCAGCATTTTGTCATCTTAGATTATTAGAAAAAGTAAACCCCAAACCCCAAGTTGATGCATGTTGAAGTTTTATTCTCATCCACAGTTGAAAGGATTTAAGCTTTCTCCATAAACACACGCTGATTTTCCATTTGTTCATAATGCGCAAACCTTCTTCCTCCTCCGGCTGCTCCCTTCTTTAGGGGTTGCCACAGCGAGCGAACTCCCACAAATAATTTGGCAATTGTTTCACGCTGGATGGCCTTCCTGCCGCAACCTAGGCTCAAACCTGCAGCCTCATGATTACAAGTCCACGACACTAACCACCGAGCTACCACAGTCCAAGCACCCATAAACAGCTTCAGTATTTCTCTCCTATTTCAGCCCAGACCCAAAGTCGGCACTGTCACATTTTCTATTATCACGTCCTCTCTGGTGTCTACACATGCCACAGGAAATTACCTTAAAAGTGTTTAATTGAACTAATTTGGTAACACACCGTGACACTTCACCTTCCCTGAGCTCAACACAATATGCCTTCTTGTGGTTTAAAGCTGAGAACTAATTAATGGCAATCTTTTCTTCATTGTGACTGGCTTTGCTAAACGCTGCTTTTTGTGATTGATGACACGGGAGAAACAAAATTTAAAGGAGAAACATTTAAGCACGTGAGGCGTGTGCATGTTTCTGGCCAGTGCTGGGGTGTGTTTCAATCTGCAGGAGGACGACTTACACCAAGTCCCAGATGACGCAGGCACCGTCACAGCTGGCAGTCACACACTCCTTGTCGTTGCTCTTGATTTTGATGCACGAGACGGTGGCTTTGTGCTCTTTCATGATCTGCAGCAAACGATGGCCATGAGGCAGCAGCTCCCAAACGCGTACCTGCAAACATTAAACACCAACCTGTTCACCCTCACGGGAAAGCTTTGTGTTATTTTATTAACCCGTTAAAACATTTTGCCACTCATAAAACTCAGACAGCCCACCCACAGGCCTTCTACACTTTCCACACAGCTGCTGTGTGTAACATGGACACACAGAGAGACCAGAGTCTTGTGATTAGTTGATGCTAAACATTTGCAGAGATCATCATCACAGCACGGTGGAACAGTGGTTAGAGCTGTCGCCTCCCAGCAAGAAGGTTGCAGGATCGAATCCCGGCCTGGGGCCTTTTGTTTTTATGTGTGAGCAACAGGCAAATCTGTTGCTCACACATTTTGTGAGCACATGGAGTTTACATGTTCTTCCTGTGCACACGTGGGTTTACTCCGGTTTCCTCCCACAGACCAAAAACATGCATGTTAGGTTCATTGGTAACTCTTAAATTGTCCCTATGTGTGAGTGAGAGTGTGAATGGTTGTTTGTCTCGTTTGTCTCTATGTGGCCTTGCAACCTGTCCAGGGTGTCCCCCACCTCTCGCACAGTGACTGCTGGAGATAGGCACCAGCTCCCCGAGACCCAGAATGGAAAAAGCGGGTAAAGAAAATGGATGGATGGATGGATGGATCATCACAGCAGGTTTGATCAATGCCAACATCAGTACATGGTAACCCATCAATGGAGCATTGTAATAAAAAAGTTTCCCAATAAAGTCAAACTTATTTCAAGAACAAAAGCCCCAAAATATTTATTACATCAGTAAATTGCTTCTGTATCATTTAAAATTAGTTGGCTTTTAGTCCTAACGTGTGTACAGTATGTATACTCTTTAACCTTTACCTCAGGAAGAAAATTGTAGAGTTTCCAGCCAGCGGAGACTCCCTGAAAATATGGAGGCAATGATTCAATCAGATGACACTAAAACAATGTTTGTGGGAATAATGGAACTATTTTATTTGCCACCTTTAAAATTACAACACTGAAGCTTAGAGGCAGCAGCATCATAATGTAGTAATGTCTGACATCAGCAGGGGTGGGAAAATGGCAGATGGTAATAAAAAGTAATGTTTTCAAAGAAAATTTGTCTTACTTTTTCCAAATATTAAAATTAGGATATAAGTTAACCTTTCAGCATCACAATAAACCATAAGTCTATTGCTAGAACAACACTTACTGTAAGTGGATTTAGGGGACCAGTTTTAATTTCTTGGAAGGGCCAGGTCAAAGTCCAGAGCATCGTCAATAATAAAACCTAAGTATTTACACTGTGATACTGCTTCAATCTGAGAGCCTTGAAGAGTAGTGATGGGTGGCAACAAACATGGTTTAAACTTAGCACTGGAGAACAATATTAGTTTTGATTTCTCAGCATTAAATACTAGTTCTAAATCACACATTTATGCAATAAATTACATATTTTAAATGGCTATTTGAAGTGGAGTTCTGCTAAAATAACTATGTAAAGTAAAACTAAAGGTGGTGTAAAGGTTTACAGGACACAGATCCCATGAACCGCTATGAAATTTTCAAGAGTAAAAGTTGATTTAAGACAGCAGCGATCCATTATGGTCATTTGCTTATGAATCTGGTCAGATGTAAAGTGTACTTCTTCAAGCAAAAGCTGTTCAAAGAGCTATTTACAACAGGTGAGATATTAATTGTTCATAGCCTTTCCAAAGAACTCCCACTTCAAAATAACTGAACTCTCCTTAAAAAACAGAATGAGTGACTTGTTGCAAAATATGGGCTAAACTGAGCCGATGTGTAGAGGTCGCTCTAGGTCTCAGTGGGTAAAACGAGTCTGTATTTGCTTTAATAGTTTGATTAATATAGCATAAATATGTACAGGAAAATCTATTTTTATTTCCTTCCAGATCTGTTAAACCAGTGGTTCCCAACTCTGCCCCTCGAGGAACACTATCCTAATGTTTTAGTTGTTTCCCTGCTTTGACACACCCGATTTGAATGAGTGAGTGATTAACAGGCTTCTACAGACCAAAAAAACAGGGAAACATTGAAAACATGGTGGATAGTGTTCCTCGAGGACCACTGTGTTAAACTGTAATCATGTTTAGTGCCACAGTCCTCACCTGTTACAGTGACAAATGTAAATCTGTTGAGAGGGTGCCATATGGTGCCACATCTGGATCATGAATATAATGAATTCCGTGTTTGCAAGCAGCTGAACCTAAACTTCTCAATAACTCACAGCTGCTTGTCTCAGAAGGAAACTAACCCTAAAAATTTAGAGAATAACTCAATAACCCTAACCCACAGACGATCCTCGCCCACAGGCAGATATTACAGAAGTACCTGGAAAGCCTGTTGCTCACACATAAAAACAAACAAGCAGAATTTTTCTTTTCTTTTCATCGAGGTGTCTCTCTTATTATCTGGCGACTCTCTCATCACTAACATGTTTGAGGACTTGGAGGGTGGCATTATGAGAAAAGGTCATCTTTTCTTATTGCTCACAGAAGTTGTGGTTTTATAATCTTCATGTTATATGACAACAGGTGCATGTGGTGGAGCTGACCTGTCCCTCTCCTCCTCCACTGACAATCCTCTTGGAGTCATTGGTGCCAGCGATGGCTGTCACACCCATTTTGTGAGCATTGTCAATGACGAGCATCAGCTGTCCGCTCTTCGGTGCGAACACACGAATCTTACCATCATTCCACGCTGGAAGAGAGTAAAATCCGTTTTTACCAGCCAGCGACTGATTTGATTCAGTACTTTAGACAGAATACACAGATAAAAAGGAGCAGGTTTCTGATGAACTGCAGAGAGAGGCGCGCCCTGATTCTTACCGCTGATGATGCTGTGCCCATCGATCATAAAGTCCAGAGAATTGCAGGTCATGTTGGGCACAGTGATACGCAGCAGCTCCTTGGGCTTGTCTATATGCCACAGTCTGATGTCTTCCTCAGCGCACGTTGCAAACAGTTCAGATGTTCCACTGACACACAATACAAGACAACAGAATGAGGGTCATGTGAATGTAACTAACCGTTAGTTTTAAAATAAATTCTAAACTTGGTTAAACTGAGTTAAAGGGACTAACTTTCAGTAAAGCTGCCATAATGGAAATAGATGAAACATTATTTTCCTTGGGACATATTGGACCTTGTGAATGCATATGTCACCATCTAGTGAGCACAATAGGGAATTGAAATGTGTTCACGTGACAGTGAGACACAACGCTCCTTAAATATGAAGGTTTTAAATTCACAAAGAAGGAATTTCACTTAAAAATTTAAATAAAAAAAATCACAGAAATATCTGGTCCAAAAAGCAACTGATGAACAGTGAGATTTGAAATGGAGAAGTAGGCCCCGAGAATCTGAGGTGGTCAAAAACAAGAAAGAAGAAGAAAAGGTCAGAACCACAATCTTCCTCTGAACACCATTTTAAATTCATAATAAGCTTGGGGAAGCATTAATGAAGTACTGTTTGACAAAAGTCCAGTCTCGGATTTGAAACATGCCACAAATGAATCAAACAGAAGACAAATGTGTTGGCGTCGCTGACAGATGTCGTTGACACTCCCGGCTTCTCTGCCTGTCTGCCACTTACAAAGGGATGACTACGTCCTTGACAGCAGTGCTGTGGCTAGTGGAGATGAGTTCAGCTTTGAAATCCCCCAAACCGAAGCGGTACATCTGAGCAGCCTCTGTGCCAATAAAGAACTGCTGCCCCTCTTCTCTTCCAGCGATGGAGGTCACCCCCTTTTCCAGCTGAATCTTCCTAATGTGCAAAGGGAGGGGATGCAAAAGGAAAGAGAAACACTGTAATGATAAAGTAAAAAAAAACTATTCTGACGAAATTTTAAAGGTTGCCAATGCAGCTACTGCCTGAAATTCCAACAGTTGTCAACTTTTGTTCTGTAAAGCCAATAAGAATTTAAGACTTAATTTAGTAATAACCTAAGATGACAACATGCTGATGTTTTGATGTCTAAACTGTATAAGAAGAGTAAAGAGAGACAAGATTAAAAAAAATAAAATAAAACTGCTGCCAGTGGGTCATTAGTGTCTCTTACTCCCTGACAGAACTGTCTGGTCATTACATGTCAAATTTTATGTATCCACTGTGTTTTATGTTGGATATATGACAAGTTAAGCTCAGATACAATGGAGGTCAATGAGAGGTTGTGTGTGTGTGTGTGTGTGTGTGTGTGTGTGTGTGTGTGTGCACTCTACACCTCGAGGTTTGAGAGAAAACCATAGTTCCTATAGCAGTGAGAGATACTGGGTGAAACAAGAATTAAATTGACTACGTTTTAATGAGAAACTGTAAAAGAAGTGTAAAGTTTGTGAAAATAAAAGTTTGCAAAACTATGGGGAAGGTTTCGACAGCTTAAAAGTTAGTGTGCCTTAACCGCTCTGTAAGATGAACAATCTGAAATATCACAACATTTGAACAGGTTGTTTTAAAACCATTAAACATGTCAAAATACCAGTTCAGTCACGTCAATTCAGCTTTCTTTGACCCATTTAAACTGTCACAATCTGTGTTTCTTTTAGTGTTCATTTTTCTGTTTTAAGGTTAATTTCGCTTGTTAGCTTTGATCCTTGTGATGTGTTTTTTGTTGTTTTGTTTTTTTTTTGCAGTCATGTGTTTAGTTTGTTTCCCAGTGTTACCAGTCAAGTGGAAAACTTACTGAAGAGTTTTGAAGTTCGACTTGGAGCACAAAGCTAAGGTGCCAGATCCAGAGCCCACAAGCAGGTCTCCAGATTTGAGTAGTCTGAGAATGCTGATACCCTGCACGGAAAGACTTCTATTATACACTGTGATTTAAAAAAAAAAAAAGTATATTTAAATACATCATATCACTTAAACTACATTAACACATTTTGTCATTTAAATTCACACGGTAAAAATGGAAAAACAAAGTGCCTCAGAAGAGAGTGATTCTTAAACTGACGAGTGCTTTCTGATGCAGAAATCATGTCAAATTACAGTGTCAGAAATGCATTATTTGAGCCATTACTTTTATTTCCACAGAATAAACTCTGTCAGGATTAGCCAACAATCAGGTCGGTAAGCAGCTGCTAAAATTACCTTCATTGTGCTCAGTTAAGGGTAAAAGGACTCTGGTTGTGATGACTTACTCGGCTGAACTTTGCTTTAACTGGACCACAGTCATTCAGGAGCGCCATCTTCAGGTTGATTTTCAGTATGTCTCCACTTGTCGTGCCACAGAAAATGAACTGATCGTCTTCAGAAATCTGTGCAATGACAACATATTTACCATGAGTCACTCCCCCCACTCCAGGAGGGATGGTCTTTTCTACATCTTTTGACAATTTAAAACTGTAAATTTTAAAAAAGATATATTGCTTTCTTATTAGAAATGAATAGAAGAGAAAAATAATTTGAAGATACTAGAAAGCTGTTGGTTGAAAGGCACAGATCTGGGAAAAGCTACAAACAATTTGCTGCACTGAAGGTTTCCTGAAGCTCAGTGGCCTCCATAATTCTCACACAGAAGAAGTTTGACAGAACCACGGCTCTTCCAAGAGCTGGTGGTCCAGGTGTTGTGCGGAGAAATGCAAGCCTGCCAAAATGTGCACCCCTATCGTGGTTAACGCAGACAGCACGTCTAGATAAGCGGATGCATGCCGAGGTAGGATACAGCTTGAGACAAACACAAAGGTCTTTGCAGATTTTTGTTTGTGCTTGCACAATAGCTCTTCTATATAGCTCATAAACGTGGAGGTGTTTGGTTGAGAAAACAAAAAAACACTGGCATGTTTCAT
The DNA here is from genome assembly GCA_028566095.1 of Kryptolebias brasiliensis. Classification (NCBI taxonomy): domain Eukaryota; kingdom Metazoa; phylum Chordata; class Actinopteri; order Cyprinodontiformes; family Rivulidae; genus Kryptolebias; species Kryptolebias brasiliensis. The sequence continues at coordinate 2,342,210 of JAOXNZ010000155.1, forward strand.
CTGGACATGTTTGTCAAACGTTTTTCATTGTGCTTTCAGGATACACCAACTGGCTCCACAACAAGGTTTGCAATTGTAACTTACACTTTGCTGTGCTGATTATTTATAAATCATCGTACAAATTACATGTATGAAAATCACTAATACCTCAGAGAAGACCAACTATGATACAGATGACATTGCATCATCCTCAAGTGTCTGTACTGTTAAGGTAAGCCTCAGCACTCTCCACTTATCTAGCTGTGGTGTGTGTGTGTGTGTGTGTGTGTGTGTGTGAGGGTGGGGGTGTGTGTGTGTTTCCATAATAAGGGATGCAAATCTCATCAGTGTAACACCAGCCATACTGAGCAGTCAAGGAAGAAGGGCACAAAGAATCCAGTGGTGACTGACTGAGCTTCACTTCAATTCAGTTCAATTTTAGTTTATTGAATTTTACTTATGTAGCACCAATTCACTACAAAACTCATCTCAGAGCACTAGATGAGTTCCAGAAGCACAACCAAAACTGCAGGCCTCCCCTGATGTGGGCTTCATGCCAGAGCGGCTTGACAAAAGCCTCTCCTCAGAGTAGAATGCTTGAATTTGAGTTTGAGTTTTGTCTTGTTCTATTTCTAATCTGTGACTGCCTTGTTCTACTTGTCACCTTCTATCAGGGGCTTTGTCATAAATTTGAATTTCCCTCTGGGGATTAATAAAGTATTTGTGATTCTGAAAGCTGCCTAAAGGACTCCCAGACTGTGAGGAACAAGATTCTCTGCTTTGATGAAACCAAGGTTGAACTGTTTGACCTCAGCTCTAAAGGTTATGCCAGGAGGAAGCGAGGCACTGATCATCTCTTGCCCAGCGTCAGCTTCACAGTGAAGCACGGTGGTGGCAGCATCATGCTGTGGGGCTGTTTTTCATCAGAAGAAACTAAGAGACTGGTCAGGACTGAAGGAAAGCAAAGTGGAGCAAAGCACAGCGTAATACCCAATGAAAACCTGTTCAACAGAGCCCTGAAGATCAGACTGGGCTAAAGGTTCACCTTCCAACATGACAATGACCCGAAGTACACAGCAAAGGCAACACAGGAAGGCCCAGGGACAACACTGAATGTCCTAGAGTAGCTCAGCCCTGACTATCAAACATCTGCGTCCTGAAAATGGCTCCACTGACGGTTCTAATTCAACTGGGCTGAGCTTGTGAGGGTTTGCAAAGAAGAACGGCAAAAGAATTCCTCAATCTAGGTGTGCAAAGCATCAAACCTAAAGAGCCTTGAGGCTGCAATTGCTGCCAGAGATAAAAAAATTGGCTCAAGGTTGATCCAAACATTGAACTATTATAGAAAATATTCTAAATACTTTCTGAAGCCACTGTGTTTAATGCAACTTCAGCAGCTCTCTTTTGGCAACATTGTGCAGAACTCGGGCAAACTTCAAACACTGTAAACTTATTTAAGAAGCTGACCAAGCGTGGCCTCATACCTGAATACATTTCACAGTCCTCTTTAATTTGCCAGTGTTGCACTCCGTAGGCCGGATCTTTCTGTTGATGAGGTCCAGTTCCCAGACTTGTACTGTCCCACTGCACGAAAAGACCAACAAGGTTCCAAATGTAATACCTTTACCTCCACTCCACAGCATGCCAGTAGAGATCGCTAACTCACCTCCCAGCTGAAACAAATATGTTGTCGTTAGTGTTGGCGTACTGCACGGTGAGGCAGTGTCCAGCTCCGTGGGCCGAGACTGGGCTCCCACAGATGGACTGCTTTGTCTCGATGTTCCACACGACTATACTGAGAACACACAGCAAACGACTCACACGCTAACATCTGATTTTCATCCTGCTGCACACGTTCCTCTGTGATGCTGACATTGGACGGAGATTGCTGGTTACCTGCCATCATCCTGACCTCCTAAAGTCACCAGGTACTTGTCATTGGGAGAGAAGGTGACTGCTTCGACCTTAGCTTTGTGCAGATCCAGCTGGGCATGGATTGTTCTTTCTGCATAGTTCCAGATAATTACTGCTGCCTAGAAAATTAGAAATATATACATGGGTGCCACCAGTGTGAGTTGAGCTCTACAAATAAGAGAAATCTAATATAAGTTTTGTCTACCTTAAAGCCCATAAAGTTGACTTGGCCAGAGGCAATGTAAGATCCACTTTTGGACACCGAAATGCAAGACACGTTGTTTGTGTGTCCGTGCAGGAACTCCTGTTTGCCATCTGCAATTCTCTTCAGAATCACTGTGCAGCCCAGGGGATAGACCAGGTTCTCCCGGTCCGGATGGACCCTCAGGCCAGAAGGCACATGTCCTGATGGAAAGAATGCAAACCATTTCATGACATGAGGACAGAGGCCTGATCACAGTGGCGAAAGGTAAAATGAGCAGTGGGAATTAAGAACATGGACCTAGTGCCAGTTTAACGGGTTATCAAAACAAGCGCATTGTTGTAAATGTAGCAAGACGCAAAGCAGAACAAGTACAACCTATATACCAAATATCAACTGATTTGCTCCATCAGCATATTCTTATTTAAAAACAGTAATGGTGAGTGACTGTCCATCGACTTTCAGCCAGGCTCACCTGTAGACTAATTTCTGGCTGATTTATCATGCTTATTTCATGCTAATTATCGCTACGGGCCTAGCTTTTAGCTGCCCCAAATTAACGTTCAAGTTCGCAGAAAAACTTACCGTTGAAACCAATGACCGCCTCCAACTCCAGCTGAGGGATACCTTGAGTTTCATTAGCCATAACTTTAAGACTAATACGACTTTCTCCTTCACCCGACAAGAGTTTAAAAAAAGTCCGTATTCTTCAATAATTTCAAAAGGTTTGCAGTGAAAGTCAACGCCAACCAATCTTTAATTTTCCGGACAGGCTTAAAACTAGCTCACCAAACGCTACATTAAACAAATGGTTGCCTAGCAACGTGCAACGTGTTTGATGCATTCACGTACGCTCGAAATTCCTAATTTGTATTAGGAAAACGTTTAACCCTGACATCGACATAAAGTATAATGCTTTCATATTATAAAATATAAATACTTTTTATTAGAGTTAATATTGTATATTTATATTAGAACTGAATTATAATAATGTCCTTAAACGCAGCAAGTAACCACGCGGGTGGGCTTTAAATATATATATTTACTTCTGAGCTATATGCTGGTGTAGATTCTCAGTCATCCAGGACATGGTGAATCCAAAAAAGGTTATAAACAAAAGCAACTGGACTTCAATTTGTAGTTTGAAGACGCTTCACTTCTCATCCGAGGAGCTTTCTCAATTCAAAAATAGAGAGTGTGGAGTTTGAGCTTTTAAAGCTGAGATCTTCTCTAAGCTGGATTCACATGCAAGTTGCCCTCTCTCTCCAATTGAAGTCCAGTTGCTTTTGTTTTTAACCTTTTTTGGATATTTCTGAGCTGCATTCAAGTGCAAATTTCAGGTCTTCTACACATTTCCTATTTCGACATTGCAAACTCTTCCAGATTCGATGTTACCGACTAGGTGCAAATCTTTCCTAAAAATGTAGTCTGTAAGAACAGGAATGCACAGGAATGTACAGTCTGTGCTGTTCATTTATAGGAAAAATGTACATTGGGGGCAGCTGTGGTTCAGTGGTTAGAGCAGTCGTCCTCCAGTCGGAGGTTCAATTCCTGGCAGCAGTCACACGCTGGTGTCCCTGGGCAAGACACTGAAGCCCTCATTGCCGCCGATGTGCCCCATCAGTGTACCAATGCAGTCTAAAGCAGGTTTATTCAGATTAGCTTTGTAGAGATGTGGTAGAGTGCTGTATGAATGTGTGTGTGGAGGGGTGAATGAGGGCACAGGCTGTGTTGTGAAGCACTCTGAGTAGCCCGGTTGGCTAGAAAGGCGCTAAATAAACAGTCCATTCATAAATTGTGGGAACATCAGTTCCTAAATGAGGTTCATTTTGTAAAACAGTAAAAACAGGACATCAGCTGGACTATTTTGTGACTAACAAGTTGCATAAAGTGTGTGCAACAAAAGGTAAATGTATGCAACACGAGCATAGAAAAGATGCAAATATTTAAACCTCATAAAATGTTTAACATTTTGAACTAAAACTGTAACAAGTATAATCATCTTTTAAGTAGTCTAAATATAAACACATTGAGTTATTTTTAATTCTAATTTGTATGCTTAAGAAAGTGGAATAAAAAAATCTAAAAACAAGGTTTTCCATAAGTATTCAGACATGGAAAGTACTGAAAGCAAATTCCATACTTTTTACAACCTACATATTCAGTACACCTCAGAGCACAATATGCTGAACCCATTTATACCTACTTCCATCTGAAACTTTCAATGACTAAAAGCTTTTACTTTGTCATAGC
>JAOXNZ010000155.1:2355599-2378164 GCA_028566095.1 Kryptolebias brasiliensis
GAAGAGCAGAGAAACAACTAAAACATGCAGGATAGTGGCCCTCCAGGACCAGGATTGAGGATGCCTGTTTTAGATGTTTCTCTGCTCTTCAGCAGGTCTTCAAGTTCGGCAGAAGCCTGTTAATCACTCAGTCATTCAAATCAGGTGTGTCAAAGCAGAGAAACAACTAAAACCTGCAGGATAGTGTTCCTCGAGGACCGGGGTTGGGAATCACTATGTTAAATCATGCATTAAATGCAGCTGGACTTTATGCATTCTGTACTTCTGTACACTTAAACAGCAAAGTACACAGCATAATATAAGTTGTAATTGCAGCGTTAAGGGACCCCTTCTTCTATGACCTCTGACCTGATCTTTCGAGCAATTGTTCTGTGCAAAAGGTTGTTCTTACACGTCTTCTAAGACACAGGAAAACATGATTTATGATGTACATTGAGATCAGTTATTTTAATTGTGAAATCTTTTGAAATGTGTTGGGAAAGGAATGTTGATGACTTACGTGTTAATTTGTTCAATAAGAAATTGTTCAAATGGTTTAACAAATTTTATGACTCTTTTTTGTCATTACAGGAGACAGTCCAGTGATCCTGTTAACAGAACCTCTTTTGAACAGGAAAAGATAAGCTCCATCTGTGAAGGGGCTCAAGTTCCTGGCCTTGTCAGATTCTGAGTGTCTGACAGTGATTTGACATCTTGTCACTACTGATAAAACAAGAGGGACCTTGGCTCTTCGCTGAGTTGTTTTAGTGAGTTTGTTTTGTCTTCACCTTGGTCCCCATCCTTTCGTCTCCCCTGGTCATTTTTTGTTTAACCTAAGTTTAAAAGCTTTGTCTAGATTTGCTTTGTGCACCCTTCTTACATCCTTCTGCTACATAATGTTTTCCACTGCACCATTGTGGTTATGATGAGCAATATTAAGTGTTAAAACAAAGAATGACTTTGTTAGTTTGGTTGTTTGTTCTTTCAGAACTTCTGGTCCTTCCGCTGCTTTACATTTTTTGTATGCAGTCACATTTCATAAAATAAAGTTACAATCCTTGAAGGAATGCATATCGCCTACCTCTTTGCTTGCTAAAGTTTATACAAAAATCTCTTATGTGATCCATTCATGCTCAGAATTTGTGTTGGGGATGACTCTGGGCTACTACCACACCAAATTGTATCTCATGATTTGTAAAAAAAAAAAAAGAAGTTTATTTATTAGTTTATTTAACAGACAGTGTACATTAATAAACATTATAGGTAACATACCAGAGTTAGCCAAAAGGCTATTTTCCATCTGTTGCTTTTGCTTATGTTTATGAGATATGTCTCTAACAGACAAACAAACAAGCACAAAGACACAGGCAATTACATGACTGCCCACCTCTAATAACGCTGGGCAATAATAAATATCTGCAAACTACATGCAAATCAAGTTCACATAAATAGCTTTAACAAAAACTGGTCCAGGTTTGACTAGAAACAAGGCATGAAACAACTCCCAGCGTTCTACTGAGAAGAATATCTGCGAGATAAATAAATAGAGTTCTGGATGCCCCAAACTTCAAGAGACTGGATCTGGAAACGTCCCTTGCAAAGTGGGTTGCTCCTGAATGTGTCACAGTGCTCTGTGTATCCTCCTTCTAAGTCTTTACACAAACAGAGAGCGTGACCCCCATCACCACCTGAAACATATGACGTGTACATTTGTACTCAGTGTTAGACTCTTATCACAGCTGAGATCTTCTTAAAGGGTTAGTCTGGTCATTTTTGAAGTGACACCGTGTAGTTTGCCTCGGTTTTCATAACCCAACAGCATCCGTGTTACTTCATGAATATATGTGTGTGGAGCATAGATAGATCATGTATATTCTGATGATGCTGACACTACTGAGTATATCTGTCCACTAGGAGTTGAGTAAACTTTTGGACTGACTAGACGCACTGATCATGCGGACTTACATTGAGCAGCTTCTCAGCACCATCAGCACACGTACTACATTTGTGTCGTAATGCAGACGCTCAGGTTGAGAAAATGGCTACAAACGGTGTCATGCTCAGATGTAGAGATTTAATATTAGCTAATGCAGCGTTCTTTCAGAACAAGATTTGTTTTATAATCCTGAAAGACAATATAAAATGGGCCCTCATTTGGCTAGCCATTAGCCTAGCCTGGATGAAAATCTCTGCCCTTTTCGCCATACTATTTTTCTCCATAACTATTTGACAGAACATCATTTCAAAAATGACCAAACATTCTCTTCAAGGCCAGTTTTTGCCTTACGGCGTGTTTAATGCCATACCAATAATAAGCTGACTGTCATCTCCTGCGATAAACTTTGAGGCTTCTTGCTCCTTGGGTCTCTTGGGCTCTTTTGCAGTCATGGGATCTGACAGTGTCGTGAAGGGGTGGGTTAAATAGCTGGCCTTCTGAGGGGTCCCATTTGGACAGTTCAGAGTTTTGACGTCGATTTGGGAGTTACCGGTCTTTGAAACTTGAGAGGAGGCACTGATGTTGGCTTGGACCTGCTGAGGGGAACTTCTTCGGGTCATAATGTTGACCATTGCCCGCTGGTAGCGCTCCATGCTGGGACGGAGCTGAAACGGGGGTAACAGTTTTAATGTTCAATGCAATGTTGGAGACACTACAAAGTATTAAATAAAGAAACCTAACAGTATTAAAACGTATTTATCTTTTAAAAAGCTCCCAGTTTGTTTAAAATCTTATCTGGAATGTTGAGACTATAATTAACAGCTATTCTATACCTTCAAAACTAAAAAATCGGCATAAAAAAATCAACACTTGTTTTAGGAAGTGTTGTTTTACTTCTATATAAGTAAACTACCCAACAATTTAGTGCTAAATGTATGCAGATGATTCTTCTACATATCTGCCGAAAGAGGTTACAGTTACAGAATTTCCAAGCTTCACTGCCTCCATCCTGAAGTTCCAGTGTCCTGCTATAAAGGCTCAACAAGGTTTACCAATGAGCTGCACTTAGAAGTTTGGTGTGAGTCGCAGTGTGTCAGTCACTCACTGTCTAGGCTCAGATTTTTGCCAGAGAATATCTACTCACCATGTGTACTATATACTATGCCAAATGCACGTAGCTGTACGCAATACATGGTAAATTGCTGTCCATCATGGTGGAATAAACAGTTCTAATGATGTCACTGCACAGGTTCTATCGGAGCATACCCTTTATTTTCACCTTATGAGAGCAGCCAAAATCAGACTCAGCACATGATATATTTTTGATAAATCCCTCATTTGTTAATGTTAGAACAAGCAGATTAAAACTGTGCACTATAAACAAAAGCAGAATCATTTACCATAGCATAGTAAAAGCTACAGTTTTATAAAATCCATTCTAACTATGGAGATCATCTTCAGCAAAAAAATAAATTCTTGGAATACTCCATACGCAATATTATTGCTTGTGTCTTCTTCTGTTGCTATTATAGCAAAACCAGACAAATAATCAGGAGGGATATAATAACAAAGGGCTACAATTTTCTTACACCATGTTGTATCATCATAATTTATACTAGCATGCCATTTATGCCTCAGTTGCACTTTAAGTGCTTTTAAACATTAGTTTGTTGCTCAATCAACTGATATTGCAGCCAAGTAAAACCACAAAGGAGGAAAACTTTGATAGAATTAGTTATCGCCTGCTCCCAAAGGTAAAAGACCTATGATGTTGTTGCCTGTGTCTATGTGTGTGTGTTCTTTTGTATGTCTGTTAGCAAGATATCTCATGAATCATAGGATGCAGTTTATTGAAACTCTCAGAAAGTAATTATTGCATTTACATCTACAACTGATTAATATTTGGAGTCAACTTAGTTAAAGATGGCCACCACAGGTAGGTGACCTTAGCAAACACAAAAATGGCTGACTCAGTCAATTTTAGATATATTGAGCTATTAAAAAAAAAAAGAAGATTGTGTTGAGTAGTTAGAAGCAGTTGGTATCTTACCTGCATGAGACAGCAGTCAGATGGATTTCAGTTCAAAGAATCAGTGAGAAAATGTTATAGGGGAGTCAAGCTAGCAGTTACTCAAATCAGGAACCATTCAGCTACAGATGTCCTCCATCTTAAGTATAAAAAAAAATCTAATTCTTTCTAGGAGTTGAAGCAATTGCTAAGTTGGAATTATTTATATCTCGTCACTTTTGCACAAGACAGTTGCTCGGTTGTTGCTATTTTTGGAACCCTAACAGAGTTTGTGTTTCCGTATACAGTAATCGCACACTGTGATTTCACACAGAACTGCTGTGACTCAAACTTCCTCCTGTTATATTCCAAAACAACAACTACAAATAGTAAAAAAAAAACAATTTACAGAAGCAAAGATGATATGCTATTTCTGAGGAAAAGGAGGCTACCTGTATAAATCAGATAATAGAGAGAAAGAACCATTAGTTTGAATGGCAGAGCGAAACCCGGAAGGTCACAGTGCATGTAGTTAGCAAAGCAGCACAAAAGTTTGAAGAAATAAAGTAAAGCCTGAATAAATCCTCTAACTGGATAAGGTAGTGCCATCATGTGCTTTACATCTGATTATTGCATCAAGTTGGGCATAATTTAATAAGATTTTATAGGGCTTGTTTTGACATTTAGAAGAGGGGCTCCGCGAAAAGGTTATGATCTACTAAAAATCTTACCTGTTGTAGATGGCTCACTGAATTACCTCAGTTTAGAAGTAAACAGTTTAAATTTAACCAGATGGATGAGTTAATGGCTAGTCCAAGTAACGCCAGCTCTAGTTTTTTTTAGTAGTTCATGTGAAAACTATTTCATGGCTCTTTACACTGTCATCAGTTTAGCATTACATGATTTTTTTTTTCCACATAATTCTGTGGTGGAATTTGAGCTGTAGCACTTCCAGTGCAGCCTGGGGCACTCCTTGAAATGCAAAACTAATGACGATAGCTAGCTGTTTACATGAACTGTTGTGAAATTTAGAATATTGGAGTTATTTTAACATGGCAAAATCTGCTTTCTAAGAGGGTCTGCTCAGGCTCATAATACCATTTACATGAACTGCTATCTAATGGCTAAGATAGCAGTTCATGCAAATGTACTTAAAAATTTTCACTGCTGTCAACTTTCCATTCTACTGATATTTTGGCAGAAGTATTATGGATTTTCTTTCCAGAAGTGCCCCAGGCTTCACCGGAAGTGCTACAGCTAGCTGCTGCCACTGGTATTTCCACATGAATTCCATGTAATGTGAAATTGATGGTGGCATAAATGTCTATAAAACAGCATTCACAAGAATCACTATTAACTTTTGGAGATTGGAGCTATTTTAAGATGGCAGCAATCCACTTTGGTCTTGGACTAGCCATTAGCTCGTCAATCTGGTCAGAATTAAATTGTATTTCTCCGAACTGAAGTTGTTTAAAGAGCTATCTACAATACATAAGATATTAATTTTTCTTAATCTTTCTACCAAACTCCACTTTAAAAAATGTATAGGTGGGATAGAATGGCTCGTGGGTCAAATATGGCTCAGTTAGTTGACAATCACGTTTTCAAATGGTGAAAACTCACTCTTGGATGGGTTCTTCCCTGAGTAACAATTAGCTTGACTCCACCATCAGAATTTCTTCCTGATTCTACAAACTGAGATCGCTCTGACTGCTTTTTTGACACTAAAGTCTGTAGACAGACTATCAAGGAAACAAGATAGCAAAAGTGAGATTTGTGGAAAAAGAAGGCAAGACATTGGCTCACCGTGAAAACAAAACATTCCCCTGTTCCAAAATACGTGAGTCCTTGAGAGTCACAATTTCTTGTTTTGATCAGATCTGTGGACAGGTACGCTCCAAACACCTAAAAAATGAGAAACACTGACATTTTAGTCTTATGAAAAAAACATTTAACGCTTTAAATCTAGAGTTAAATCAAAGAGAAAAATCATACAAAATTATTAGGACAACTTCAGTGTTCCCTATATTAAGAGTTACCTCTTCGTCCATTGTTTTGATAATAATGACCACTGGTTCGTGTCCTTCCACATGTGAAAAAAATCTAAATAAAAGGAATAAAGGAAATACAAAAAGTCTATTTCTGTTTTGTATCCTAATAACAAACTTAATTTAAATTTCAAAATAATGTATTGTAAATTAACCCCCCACATTTGGGGTGCCGTTTGTAACGTTACACAGTCAAAAATCAACAGCAATATTTTGGTTTATTTAGCCTTTCATAAGAAAAAAAAATAGTCATATTTTCACCATGTTATTCATACATTTATAAATGTCATAGTTCCAAACTAAATATTTAGCTTGCAAGTTAAATATTTATTTTTCTTATGAAAGGTTAAATAAACCAAAATATTGGTGTTAATTTTTGACTGTGTACCTTTACCCCATACCCACGAGAGCATTTTCTATGGTTGTTCAAATAAGAGAACAGATTGTGTTTATCATTACAAAACTGCTAATAGGTTGACATTTGAATTCAATACAAACATGTTGATGGTGCAAATACACCCTCTGTATGACTGGTACCTAGCAAAACAAACCTAGATATCAGTTGTTTATTAATGCCGGCACACAAGGCAGAGTTTTAGACTAAGATCATCTTAAGGCTGAGAAATGACAGAGTTGTAGCCATTTTGGTCAAACCTTGAAAATAGCGTAACTTGCAATCTCATGCTTTATCATGAGCTGTCATGCTCAGAGTATGTGTTGGGAATGACTCTCAGCTACGACCGCATCAAATCTTAGCTCAATATCTGTAAAACTGACTGAATTATACCCATTTTTGTGTTTTCATTCTGTCAAAATTGGCAGTGGCGGCTATCTTAAATTAAGTTGGCTCCAAAAGGTAATCCGTTGTAGATGTACACCCAGACAGACAGGCAAAAACATAATTGTCCGCCTTCACTTTTTCTCTCTGGGCAATAGCTATTTCTACACAATAAACAATTCTGGACACAATTCATACCAGTAGTGTATGTATAAATATATATTGGGATCAGGGTAAAGTCACTTACGAAGCAAGGCTTCTTCCATGTTCTGCTGTACTAAACAACCTAATGGGACTGAAAAGAGCAACGCGCTCAGGGATCCAGGCCCAGATGACTCTCATCTCAGTCCCTGTAACAACACTGGACCTGAAGTTGGCAAAGTCCACTGTTTCCACCGTCTGCCTTTAGAATCATTCAAAATATCAATGATACGTGAAACAGAACTCAAATTTTACACTTGGGAACAATCAAAACTACAGTTGGCAGTAGAGCACAACATGGCATCCTTATAAAAAACGTTCAATTTTCTTTATTTTCTGTAAGTCGTGCTTTATTCCATGTACACCACATCTTGGAGAATCCAGTGCCAACCCAAACCTACCTCTTTTGGTGTGTGCTGACACCTTTTCTCATTAGGGCGTCCTTATTGGCATTGAACAGGAGGTTGAGCTCACTCCGCGTAGCAATGGGAATCTGCAGGGCTCTTTCTAGAAGCTTCTCAATCGTGCAGTGGCGAGCTACACTCTGCACAAAACGCTTCATATCCGTTCGGAAGTCCTCCACATCGGCTACTCGTGATGACACGGATACTTTGTAGAGATCAAGCAAAGCCAACGCTACCCTACAAGAAATGATTATAAAACAATTTAACAACGTTAATAATAGATCACTTTCTTTTGTTATTTTGTATAAGCGTAAAAAAATGCTAGCTCAACAAACCTATAGAGAACCTTGTAGCCCTCTAGTAGGTACACATCCAGAATTCTGATGGCATAGGTGAACGGAAGGTCAGCAAAGATCCACATGATCCAGTCGGAGTAAAACTCAAAAAGGTTTTGGTGAGAGCTGGCGATCAGCTTACGAATGCCTCGACAACACCTGTTGGCAAGGTCCCCGAATGTCATACAGGAAGCGCGGTAGGTCAGGAAGGTCTGATCAATGTACCGCTTATTGGGGTCTTTGTAGCAGATAAGTCGAGACACACTGTAGAAACACTCGGCTTCATCCTCGCTGAAATGGAGGATGAGAGAGACCAAGGCGGGAAGGATGGGGCAGGAGCTCATGTCCGGGAAATACTTGCCAAGGCAAAGAAGGATCTTTTTAACCGAGTTCAAGCCGGCTTTGTTGAGACAGTATCTGAAAAGAAAGAGAGCAAGCAAAGGAATCCCTCAGTCATAAAATAAAATACAGCAAAGGCAAAACATGATATAGGTACGGAAGTACATTACTGCCATCTCAGAAGGAAAAAATAAGAACCATATTGTGTTAATGTGAAAGGTTTATTGTTTGTACAATATCTTTTACATGTTGTAACATATTTTTGTATTCTTACAATTTTCATGTTCTAACAAAACATTTTCACATTATTTCAATATACATGCTTATCGTTATTTGAACACATTATCACACTATTACATTGTGAATATATTGTGAGAGGTTTTTGTTATGATGTATGCATACTGTAATAACATGAAAATGTCTTTTCAGATTGTGAAATATAAACAGTTTTAACATTACATAACTTGAAAAAGAGCTTGCTTGAGCAAAAAAATCTTTCATGTTATAACTTGATACATTTCTATTTTATTTTTGCTGGAGTGCCAGCAATGTACTTCCGTAGAAGTGAATTACTTAGTTAATTATCCAAACCCACTTTGCCCTGTTCTTTGTCATAGTAGGGCTGGACCTTAAAACAAAGCATCTTAAGTAACTGGTTCGTGGATATTAAATCTATTTTTAAAGCTATCATAAGTGAAAGATAGAAATGTTTGATTGAACTTCTTCACCTTGTTAGAACTACTTTTGTAAGTAAAGATACAAAATAGGGAATAATTTCCCTTAACATTTTAAAAGAATACTTAAAAAACAAAGAAACACAAAAACACTTCACTCATGTTGTCACAGCTTTGAAATTTACAAGGAAAGATAGAATTTTTGTGTGGCACTAATCCCAAAAATCTCCTAATGATACAAGCAAATGCCATTTTATTCATTTTCATGCTGTCTTACTGTTCCATCAAATACCTACTTTCCTCTGGTACATTAAACATGTTCTGTCATCAACACAAGCTGCACATAAACCATTGCTGGTCATGGACCACAGACAGACTGTCCTCAGTGTAAATAATCAAAGAGTTCTACTTATGTAAAGCCAGTATCTCACTGGGCTGCAACTGTTGGTGACTAGTTGGAGACAAAATTGCAAGAAAATGCACAAATTTTCTCTTGGAATCACACTGAATTTGTACTTTTCACGTTTGTGCACATACACAACATTTTTGCAAATGATGTACAAATGTATTAGTCTCATGGTGTCCTAATTGCATCTGAATCGTGTCTCAATTTGGTCACAATTTCTTCTCTTTTATCGTTTGAAATCAGTCACCATTTGGGTTGCCAAACCCTTCCGAAGTTTTCTCATATTTCTCTCCCTGTGACTTGCAGAAACAAAACTGAGAGGTTCCAGATGGGTTTCAGATGCCTGCGACATATGTGATTATTTTGTTTTGTAAATTTTTGCAATTATGAGAGTGAGGCCCTGTGAATCACGCGAGAAAATTGAGAACCCCCACAATTGTATCGAGACATTTTGTTAACACCCTCACGAATGCAGTTCATAATTTGTTGCCAACAGTCACAACCCAGATACAGGCCTAAATAACAGCATAATGTGAAAGTGGCGTAAAGGTTTATTAAACAGTCTGCAAAAAAACACTACAATATTTTTTAATCTGAAGTTGTTTTAAAACAAGAGAAATCTCTTACTAGCTGTTAGCTTGTATCCCTTGAGAAAACCTTTACCTGATATAAACTATAACAGTCAGTGATTTCTACTGAATGTAAGCTATTATCACTGATGACAACTCCACAGAACACCATTTCAAAACTATCCCTCAAGGCCTCAAAAGAGAGAGAGATAAAGAGAGGTAGGGAAGCCCTTGTAACTTCAGGTCAAATTAACCCAAAGGCCACGAAGGGTTAAGGTAACATCCATTAGCTTGGTAATGCTAACTGCAAAACTTCCTGGATATACCAACCAAAGTTCCTACATTAATGTTTCATTTTGTAAAAATGGCCACGTTAAACATGGCTTATTACATATCATGTGCTTTGGTGTAAATATAAACACAAATTTAAAATTCCAGAGTGGTTAGCTACTATAGTGGGAGCACTGAAGGCAAAGCTAGTTACTCTTTAACTCCAGGAGCAGAGTTACATTTCAAAAGTTTTCCGATGCACAAGTAATATACCCAATAACAAACCAGGACTAGAGAATAAACTCCAAAAATCTAGCCCTTATAGCTGTACTTTTTTAAACAGAGGAATCTGAGGCAAAGAACTTTTTAGCTGTGTTTTTACTTCAGGAAAAACAGCTATCCAGTCAAAAAAGTACCTTGGTATTTCTCCATCCTCCATGTACTCTGGGACTGGGTGGGTGCTGAGTTTCTGCTCTCCAAAAAGCTTCTTAGCCAGATCGTAAAACACCTCTCTGTCCGGTGAGACGGCCCTGCAACAGAAGAGCAGTCAGGCAGTGCGGCTAAGTGGGTTTAAATGAAATTTCTGTAAAGGGTCTCAACCTGGAGTTGATGTTGTGGATGATGTGGTAATAGGCTTTGGCTCTCAGTGTGTGCGGCATCGCCCAGAATCCGTCTCGGCCCATGCTTTTCAGCTGCCAGTGCTCGCTCTTCAGGATCTGCTCGTATTTTCTCGCAGCTTCAGGGTCGATCTTCTCCCAGTCCACGAACTGTCCGTACTTCATCCCCGAGCTGCAGCAGATCTCCCAGTTGTCCGACTCTGAGATGGTCATCATAGACACTGACCTGGCGTTGCCTTTACTGCCTGAGCAAGACACGCACATATAGCCACCTTTAGTGTATGAAATTGTTTGAAACATAGAATTAGAATTCCTTTGTAAAACACTGTTTCAGTACCACTGAGCTTGTTTAGTTTGGACTTCTTGGGGGAGATTTTAACACTGGACCGATCCCCAGCCCTATTCTCCTTTTTGGACATTTGATTTTTCAGTTGGGAGCTTGCTCTCTGTCTCAGAGGACTGGACCTCGAAAAGTTTCCCATGTCAAACTCAGACGACGACTCATAACTGTAAAACGATCTGAAGAAGATAAGGTCCAGGACAGATTATGCAACCAGTAATGATATTAGTCATTTGTCACATTGGCTATGATTTGCCATAATCTTTATTGGATAATGAAACAATATTTAGGAGAAAAGCTTACCTGGAGCGAGGTCTTAGAATGTGTTCTGCTGTCTGTACTGGCAAACCATAAATCTTACTGTCCTCTAGGCTGATATAGGAGTGAGACCTTTGTCTTGTTGCCATGGAGCTCAGGTCTAGGTTAGAGGACATGTGGGATATTAAATTCAAGTTTCCACAGTTGGAGAAGTCTGGCGTCCTTGAAACGTGAATCATCTCCCAAGTCCTGTTGTTTGAAGACAAGACTCCTGGAGCGTAACGTCTCTTCCTACTAAATACACTTTCAGAGGATCAGGGCTTTATATAAGTCCAAAGGCCGAGGTCATGTGACTTGTGGGTGGTTTGTTTGCAGTAATTAAAGTGCCCAAAGGGGGAAAGTTCCACTTATTTTCTTGTTTTCGACTTTCACAAGATATCGTTTCTGAGAAGGCATCATAAATCGTCCACCAGGGCCACCATCATCCATCGGAGCCAAAAAATAATAATTTTACATGACATCAAAATATCCTGAAAATGAGGTAATGCCTTTGAAGAATGAGCTGTTCTCCACCAAACAAACACTTTACATTAGCCGACATGAATCCATTCACGTTCCACAATTAGTTTTGATTTGATTTCCCTACTGATCCTGATTTGTTGTGGTTGTTCATATGTGTTTCTTGTTTAGTTGGGTTTGGTTTCAGATTTGTTTGTTTCTGATCCAGGTTTTCTGTTACATTTCATTGTGTTTTTGTGCACTCACTTACCCTTTTTCTCATTAGCTCACCTGTATATATTCA
Source organism: Kryptolebias brasiliensis (assembly GCA_028566095.1). Classification (NCBI taxonomy): domain Eukaryota; kingdom Metazoa; phylum Chordata; class Actinopteri; order Cyprinodontiformes; family Rivulidae; genus Kryptolebias; species Kryptolebias brasiliensis. The sequence goes on from JAOXNZ010000155.1 coordinate 2,367,564, forward strand.
CCTCTTACAAAACTTATACTCTGGATTTGTTTAGCCTGACTCTTGTCATGGGACAGTCCAGGTGCACTTTAGATTTTATTGCTCGACCTCATCCTGCTTTTGCTGCAAATTTGGCTTTATGCACTCAAAATATTTTAAATTCCATTGTTCATTCATTATAGCAAAAGGCAGGCAATATATATAACTGGACAAATTTTAATTAAACTTGCAGAAAGTAATCATTGGATGTACATGTACAATTGATTAACTTTTGAAGTCAGCCCAATTCAAGATGGCTGCTACAACCAACTGACCTAAAAAAAACAACCCAAAACATGACTATAGCTAATTTTGCCGATATTGATAAAAAAAATGTGGGTGTGGTAGTAGCTGAGACTGTTCCCCAGCACATATTCTGAGTTCCAATAGATTGTGCAAGGTCTTAGTTTAAAACTTTGCAATTAGGTATTTGGAGTCAAGTCTGTCTGTCTGTTAGCAAAAGATCTCTTGAATCACTTAACCGATTTTAACAAAACTTTCAGGAAGTAATTATTGAATCTACATCTACAACTGATTAACTTTTAAAGTCAACCAAATTCAGGATGGTTGCTACAGTTGATTCACCTTCGCCAACACAAAAATGGCTCTAACTCAGTCAGTTTTACAGATATGGAGCTAAAATTTGATGTGGTAGTAGCTGAGAGACATTCACAACACAAACCTCTGAGCAGGTTTAACAAAATCGGCTACAATTCCATCATTTCCCCCCAAAAGATGATCTCAGTCCAACCGCTGGCATGATAGGTGGCAGGCAATATGCATTTCTTTAATGAACGCTTGGCCTTCAATTGATTGCTGCACTTTTACAATTGATTATGAGGTGCTTATTGTGGTATTTTTTTAAATTTTGAAATGTATCACAGCTATGAACTGAACTGTCAAAAGAAACCTAATAATCAGATTACAACTGTTACTTCTCTCTTGTATGACTTCAAAATGTCAGAGCAAAGTGTTCTAAGAAGGCCATCAAGGTCTGTTGCTTTGCACAACATGTGTTTGTTTTTGTATAACATGAACAGTGTTTGGTTATGAAACACTGAAACATCTACAACCAGCAACCTCACACGTGGGCACAACATGTAGTGGAGCTAAGGTTTACTTGTCACCCTCTGGTGATACGAGTTCTGGCGTTATTCAGTCAGTTATTATGGAGTAAACAAAAGCATAAACTAATTAAAGGCCTAGCATTCCTTGACGGAATGAATTTTGCCCACTGCATTGAATGCTAAAGTTTTTTTCAACACTATTCAAGCATTTTCAACTGAAATGTTAACATATCAGGCTCAATGGATATTACAAAGTCCTAAATATTACAATATGAGCTATAGACATATTTGTAAACATACAGTATTTCTAAACAACCAAATCCTTTCCCCATTCAAAGGTCTAATCTAACAAAACAAAACTATAAATATGATCATATTAGGAAAAAAAAACAACTAAAACAGTCCATGTTACTTAAAGATAAATGCAAACACGTAATCTAACACCATAGTTTTCAAGGAGTAAAATTAAGAGATAACGGGTTGCCACATCTTCAAAACGTCATCAGTTTTCTCCCTAACTCTGACCTTGTTTTCTTTTTTCTAGTTTAGAAAAAAACATATTTTACCCAAAGAGGTGTGGTTGGTGGCTGGGATGCTTTCCAAGACAGCATTCTGCATTAAGCCAATAATGAAGTAAAGTGATCAAACCCATTTATTTACTAAGGATTGGATTAGGATCCTTAGGAACTCCAAAAATGTCAATAAATGGACATGGTTTCAATATAGCTCCAAAAACATAAGGAATAGTGTTAAGATAAGAGGCACATTATGGCAGGTGAAAAACATTTGAGGTAAATCACAGGAAAGGGTATTCCATCTGTCACATAGATCGGGAATGCTGGGAAAAATTCAGGGTCATCTTGACTTGGACACACAGATTCATTTGTTATACCTCATTCATTTCTTGTAAAAAGTGATTTGGTTCAAAACAGTTGTCTAACGTATGTCTGCATGTCTTTAGTGTGAGATAGAGCAAACAAATAAATGTGAAAAGAAATAAGTTGTTGTTTATTTGACAAAAATGTGCTAACACAGTATGAACGGTATGCTGGTACCCTTAAATATGTTATTATTCTTTGCATTGAAGTCCTCTTTCAAACTAAGGGTTTGATCTTAGTTAGTATCACAGGTGACTTCAAGTTTTTCATCTGACATTCAGCCTATTTAAAGGGAACAAACAGCCGGTGGGTAGTTTGGTATCATTGTGTTCACCACGTTGAACGTGGAGCAGAGAAAACAAAGAGCTGTTTGAAGAGCTCAGAAAGAAGACTATAGACATCTGTGTTAAAGGTAAAGGTTACAAGATCATCTCTGAGCAGATTCATGTTCCTCTGACCACAGCTGACAATATTATATAAAAGTAGAAGGTTCATGGGACTGAAGCCAACCTCCAAGAATGTGGACACAAGAGGAAATGCAACCCCAGGTTGATCAGATAGATAGAATGGATGGTAGAAAAAAACAATATAATACCATTCAAGCTGAACTCCAAGGCCAAGGTATGTCAATTTCTGATCTGTCGCATTTTGAAACCTAATGGGCTCCATGGAAGAATACCCGGGAGGCTCCACTATTGGCAGAAAAACACAAAAAAGCCAGACAGCAATCTCCCAAAATGCATGCTGACAAGCCTTAAAGCTTTTGGGACTGATGAGACAAAAATGGAGCTTTTTGGCCAGACACATCAGTTGTGTGTGTTTTTTTATTATTGTGAAAGGATAATTTATCAAATAGCTGATCTGCATCTACATCTCTGCATCTATCTTATACTGGGTAAGAAAGAATTTTGCACATGATTAAGTAAGGATGCTGCCAATTACCTAACTCCAGTACCCTTCCCTGAGCTGCCCGGAAGTTGGGGAAGGGTCCAGTTCTTGTTCCCAACTTGAAACAATTTTATTAGCTAAATAATTGTTCTGTGAGTCTGCAGTTGATTTTTTTTTTACTCCTCCCTTTAGTTTGCCTTCTTATCTCAAATTTAAAATGGACTGAAATGAAATTGACTTATTAGTTTCTTCAGATGAGATCAACTGACCGTGACAGCCTAAGGTTTATAGAATAATAATGGGCAATTCAGACAGCAGTGCCAGCATCACCTTTCAGTCATGACTGGGGAGGAGAAGCCAAATGCTGAAGTAAAAGTACAGATACGAAGTACTGTTTACTGCAGGTAGGTTCAGCTGACAACATGTTTTTGCACAGAATGATGACTGCAGGACTGCACAAGAAAAGCTTTGATATCTGAAGGTTACAAGCTTTGCAGCTGATAATGACAAAAAGCTTGTAATCGCAAGCTATGGCACTGAAGAATAATTGGAGGCCAAATTTAATTAAACACCAATATGTTTGATTTTAGGACAACATTTTCTCTTCTTGTGAAGACCTGTTTCAGAATACAAATATTGTGAAATCAGAGGAATCATGTTGCTAGCACGTTCTTAAAAGAGGATTCATCCACTTTTATTGTTGTCATTGGCCTTTACAAGTTTCTGAATGCTGTAAAGGGATGGAATTGTAAAAATCCATTAAAACAAGTTTTTTTTACTCATTCAGGTACATTTAAGTTAAGCTGGTTCTTTTATTAACTAATGCAAAGGGTTTCATTTCTTTTTATATTTAATCCAAAATCTAAAATAATGCCCAGCATTTATTGAAGGAATGCATATCTCCTGCCGCCTTTTTTGTGCCAGAGTTTTCGGCTGACATCATCTTATGTTGAGAAATGAGTCGTAGCCACTTTGGTTGAACCTTGAAAATTGAAAACATTATAGCCAATCTCATGCAATATCTCACATGAACTGTTAGTGCTTAAAGCATGTGTTGTGGATGACTTTCTGGTACTACCATGCTATGTTTTAGCTCAATATCTGTAAAATTCACTAAGGCATGACCATTTTTGTGTAGTCAAAAAGCTGTGGCGAGCTTCTTGAATTGAGTTGACCCTAAAAGCATTTGTAGATGTGTACATCTACAATTGGTTAGCTTTTACACAGCCTATCATTACTTTCTGAAAGTTGTTAATGAAATATTTTGCTAACAGACAAACAGGGTTAACTCCAAAAGTTATTGTTTCTAAGCAAAGATGTTGGACAATATCTTGTGCTCAAAGTATATGTTGCAGATGACTCTAAGATACACATATAATTTTAGAACAACATCTGCAAAAATTGGCTGAGTTATAATAGTTACTAGTTAATAGTTGTGGTTAACCACAAATACGAACTAGTTATGCTAATTTTGTGGAAATTAAAGTCATACTGGTTACCTTACTACCTTACTTACATCTTTCTTTCTTACTTTCTCAGTCCCATTTTTCCTGTAAAACCGAATAATAATCTGGACTAAAGTAACCCTCACCGGTTGCCGTACTGACGTCACATTCAAAACAAGCGACAGCGGCTCGCTGGTGATTACTTTCTGCTGCTGCTGTGGTGCTCCGCTTCTTCGTTAATTTTTCTTTTTTCACAATGTCTCAGGATCCCTGGTAGGTAAAGCTTTCCAGCGCTGGACCGAACCGGTTTAGATATATTTTGAAAAAGAATACACGTCGTTTCCCCCTCCTCCTTTGCTCTTTTTGTGCCATGTTAGCTGAATTGGTTGCTAGTTCCTGATCATCAACATTAGCCATTTGGGAAATCTGGCACTGCAGTGTTTAATTTATTTATTCTTCAGATAATGTTTGTAACGTTACTCAAACGGTATAAAATAGGGCAACACAAAAAGCGTTAGGTGGTTAATGAAACTTTCTGCTCTTTAATGAGTGAAAGCTATAAAGCTGGTATAAGGTGGTGTATTTGATCAAGTCTGTCCTGTGTGTTCATATGAGTATTAATGGGAACGTTGTCAGTGTCACGGGTTAGATAACCTTGATAAATACCATAAAATCTAACCATTCTTTTAGCTGTTTCAGATCACAATTGGCAAAACTTACCATAGTTTTTTTTTTAATGTAATCCCAGAGAAAAGCACTCTGAAACCACATTTAAATGTTGTCAGGCAGAATTAGACAAGTTGTTTGACTCAAAGATCTTGACTGATGATGAATAAATGGCTGATAGTCAAACACCTGAAATAACTCTGAAATGACTATAAATGTATGTTTTCTTACTATAATTAGTAAAGTCAGTGATTGAACCACATATAGACTTTTAAAGGACCAAATTTAACCACAATGCAGGTTTGATTTATTGATATTTTTCCAACATATAATCTGGCATTTTTAAAACGTATTTCTGCACATTTTGCAGGTTGCAGAATTATGATGCCACGTGTCGCCTGGCTCAGGAAACGGCAGAAAACATCCACGAAAGGAACAGGCAGCAGAGAACAGGGGGGAACCCCGCAAAGGTAAAGCGTTACAGTCTGTGTTGCTGCATTAAATAAAGGGGTGTCATGTTAAACAGTGTGCCTGTGATCTGTCTTTGCAGATAAACATGACGCTGCGAGCATCACTGCAGAAACTGAAGCAGAATATTGCTCAGCTCAAAGAGGGCTTGTTGAGAGCTTCTTCATCTCGGCGCATGTATCCTTTTTTTTTTTTTTTTGTCTGACAATGTGACAAGTTCCCAGAGTCATGAGACTAAGATTTACAGTCAGGCCTGGAATGTTGTTCCTGCTCGCAGTAACTCTCAGGTTCCTGTAGAGGGAGGAATAGTTTCATTTAAAGGAACCACCTCACCATCCTTCTGATCAGGAGACTCTCCTCCAAAGGAAACGTGTCGGAAATGTTATGAACTTTTATTGAGGGTAATTAAGATAAGATTTTAAACTTAACCTGCTGTCATCAGAATGCAGCCAGAAGCTGACAGGAGGCAGAACCTTATTGACGACCTGCTAACCAGAGAGAAGCGACTCAATGCAAGTTTCAAAGGAGATATCACAGAGCCTGAATCCACCAGGTATTTAAAATCTACAGAAACTAGTTAGTCTAATACTTTATTTCAACATTTCATACGCTTGTAGGAATGTCCAGGGAAAATTGTCATCTATATCATCTGTTTCCTCTCATAAAACAAGCAGTCTGACACAACAAACATAACACTGATAAAGCAAGATTTAGCGTTTATGTATTTTTAATTGTAAATAATATCAGTGATGACAAGGAAATTATGTGAAGGTCAGTTTTTTTTTTTTTTTTAGCTGACCACCTTTAACCACTTTGTTGTGCTTGATGTAGTTTTTTTAATGGTTCATCAAAATGCTCCAAACTAAAGGATCCAGCATGTTGTCATTTTATCTGGAGACTTTGTAGTTTACTTGTTGTGGAATAAAAACTACAAGTTTCTTGTTATTATTACAGTTTTTTAGAGGCTGAGGGGTTGGGGAAGAAAAATACAGTTATCATAGTCTCAGTAAAACACTGAGACTATGATAAATTGTTTCAAAACTTTCCTCACCTTTATTGTAACAAACGTCCTGAACAATTAAACTGAAAAATATACAAGTGTGGCACAACGAGCTGGTTGTGTAAGTGTGCACACCCTTAAAGTAATAATTTGTTTGGAAGAACTCTTTTGATTTCATGAACAGGTCTCACTTGTAAATGAGATTAGCTGTCTCAGTGAGATTACCTGTCTGAAGAAAAGTAAATAAATAAATAATTAAGGCCTTCAGTCTTCTTCGGTGAAGCTTTATCAGTTAGCTACACCTTGACTTGGTGATATTTGTTCACTCTTCCTTACTAAAGGGCTCAAAATCTGCCAGACTACAGGGCATCTGTTGTGTGCAGCGCTCTTTATGTCAGCATCCAGATTCAGGTTTGGACTCTGGTGAGACCTTTCAAAAACGTACATTTTCATCTGGTGACCATTCTTTTGTTGATTTGTTTGCGTGCTTGGGGGTCATTGTAAATGTAAAAGAAAGTAACTTCTTTCCATCTTCAGTTTTCTAGCAGACACTCAAAGGTTTTGGGCCAAAAATGACTTGAGTTTAGAACTGTTCATACATAATTCCACCCATCTTGACTTAAATCCCCATTCGAGCTGATATAAAGGAACCTCCCCAGCATGATGCTGCCACCACCATGTTTCACTGTGGAGATGAAGGTTTTTGATGATGCACATTGTTGTTTTTGAATGAAACATACCTTTTGAATTTCTAGCCAAAAACCTCAATTTTGGTTTTATGACACCATAACACATTTTTCTACATGAGACTGGATTTTTGTTTTGTTTTTGCAACATGTATTTTTTTGTAACCGTCTCCTGACTGATACCTTTTAACACACTTATACAGCCAGCAAGTTGCAGATGTTTAAATATGTTTTTTCCCAAATAGATTTGTTCATTATTTTCAGTTGAATTGTTCAGATTTCATCTTACATTAAAGGTGAGAAAAGTTTTGAAATGATTTATTGTAGTTAAATTTTTTACATCACAAAACCCTGGCACTTTAATGGGGTGTGTAAACCTTTTAATATCCATTGTAACTATAATAATAAGTAAAACCTTGAACAATATGGTCCCAACTTAAAATATTCAAATCCATCTCAACTTAAGCATGATCTGTGTGGTATTTCACTTAGATTCATTCATTTACACACACCGCTCACCAACACATAATGTGTACATAATGTTTTGTCATTTTTCTTCCCACTGAGGTCTTTGTTTTCATTGCATGGCTGCCTAATTAAAATTAACGAACCCTCATTTTCATGTCTGTTTCCTTCACCAAAGTCATCCCAGTCTCCGTACTCTGCTTTGATGATGTTACCGATCACTAACTTTCTTTGAGGGTCTTTGTGCGTCCGGTTTGACCCATTTTCTGTGACCTCTCTTATTGCTTTTACTCGGAAGGAAGTCTGTCTGTCCGCCATTTTGACAGCTTTGTGTCTAATTCCTGTTCGTTAGATTTGCTTGTTCTGCACTGCTGATCATACACGTGTTCTTGGTGAACCAGGGTGAAAGGAAAGAGTTTCCTGCAGGATAACTGTTGATGCGATCTGATGTGATCTCAGCGTGATACCGTCAGGAAGCAAGTTGTCATTAATGTAAGTTTTGACCTGGCGTTTGCACAGGTGATATTTGTTTGGACAGGAAAAGGAAATGATGTCATGCTGGTGGCTCTTCTTGCTTCCTCTGGCCGATGAGTGTTTTGTGTTGGCATTTTTATCTTGTTTTTGCTCTGTAGATGCTGTGGTTGTACAGTCTCAATTCTGAAAAAGTGGAGATGTTGTGTATAATGTAGATAAAAACAGAATGCAATGATTTACAAATTTCAAAACCCCATATTTTATTCACATTGAAATAAAGTAAACACATCAAATGTTTAAACTATAAAACCTTTTGGAATAACTAAAGTATTTTTAAATTTGGTGGCACCAACCCATCCCAGAAAAGTGTGGGAAAGGGCAACAAAAGGCTGTAAAAGTGAGTGGTACAAATAGGAAACCAGCTGGAGGAGCATTTTAGAGAGGCTGAATCGCTCTGAAAGAAAGATGGGCAGAGGTTCACCAGTCTGAAAAATTGTGTCTAAAAAAATAGTGGAACAATTTCAGAATAATGTTTCTTAAAATTTTATTATCTACGGTTCATAATATTGTCAAAAGATTTTAAGATTATGGGGTTTTTGGGCGCGCAGTTCAAAAGCCTGCCTCTCTGATGGTATGGGGTGCATTAGTGCCTATGACATGGGGATTTTACACGTATGAAAAATGGTCTAGTCAGATAAGTGATGATCTAGTCAGAAAAATATTTACAGGTTTTAGAACAACTTCTGCTCCCATCCAGTTCACATCTTTTTCAGGTATTGCACATTTCAGCAAACCGATGCTTAACCTCATACTGTGTCCAGGTGCTGAACTGACCTGCCTGCAGTCCAGATCTTTCACCAATGGAAAACGTTTGATGAATCATAAAACTAAAAATCCTGCAAAGTCCCATGTCTGTTGAACAGCTAGAAAATTTGTCAATTGTTTTACGATGAATGTCTTTCCTGATTCAACCTGAGCTTGAACTACCTTGTAGCCCCAAAATGCTCAGCTACTACCACACCAAACATCTGTCAAACTGGCCACTTTTGAGTCTTTTTGGCTGTGGTGGCTACTTCAAAATGGGTTGACTCCAAAATGAAATCATTTGTAGATGTACATTCAGCGGTTGTTTTCGTTAAAGTTTGAATAAAATGTATCCAGTTGTTCATGTGATATTTTGCTAACAGACAGAGTTAACTCCATAATTTAACAGCAAGGCATAAAACAGATCTCGCTCAATACGTTAGCGCTCAGACTGTTGCTGAAGTTGTGATATGAGAGTGCCCTTCTTTGATATCTTTCACAAGAGTTGGTTTTTGGACTGATCTACTTAGCGGTGCTTTGCACAAGCTTTTATCCTTTTTTTTTTTTCACAGACCACACAATTACATAAAAGGCTCTGTTAAATAATAATAATTTAAAAAATCCTCTCACGACATTTGCTAATAAATTATTTTGGCAAACTGTAAGAATGTGGTCACATGGCTTTTAGCTTGCCCTGTGAGACCTGAGTTTAATAGCTACATGTGGTGGGTAATTTGGGTTTGAGGCTAGGTGTTGGACCCTTTCCTGCTGTGTGGTCTGCGAGGACAGAGTGTGTGTGAGGGGAGGGATTGGCCATGCTTGGATTATCTAAGACACTTAAAAAAATGAAAAGTTTGAATACAAATGAGGGCGTGAATGGAGCTTTTACTTATTCTGCAATCTTCATTTCAAATCAAGCATCTTCATTTCAAATCAAGCTAAAGAAGGACATGGCGCCTGTTTTTTGAAAGCTGGGTTTGCCATGTTGCCCTTTGGACCCACCTTTGCACATCTAACCTTCTCTTTGTGTCTGGTTAAGTAGGAAGTTGTGGTAATTAGTTGAATCTCGCCTGCCAGAGTCACTCAGTCAGGACCTGGATGCTCAGCGGTGATAGTCAAGTTCTTTGTGGTTGCCAAGAGATGTGCCTGACTGATTCTGGTGCTCTTCATTGATTTTTTAATTGGATCTTAACACGCTGAGCGCCAGTATGGAGAAAGGCCAAGTTTGGCTTATAGTCTCAGAGTAATCTAACATGTTAGAAAGGTTAGAGTAAGTGCTTTGTCTCACTCACTGCACAAATTATTTTAATTACTTCTTCAGACGCAGTAACCCTTTAATATCTAAAATTCAGAGAGGGTACAAATCATTGACCTGTTTTTATCCTCTTGACCACTGATGTTTGCAGATAGGCTAAGTAGCTAGCTATTAGTAGAGATGCAAATCTTTCAGTGTCTAGCAATTCGATTCAGATTTTTAGGGTCACGATTCGATTCAGAAACGATTTTTGATTCAGAAACCAATTTTTATAGTCGAACGATCTAGAGATTCTGTTTAAATTATGTGCTTGACAAGAGGAAAAGACAGTGTAAACAAATAGAACGTTTATTTAAAACAATTCTATAAGGTTCCATACTGAATCAAATCATCAGTTTATATCTAAACAAAAATAGGATTGGGCAGAAAATTCTCTACCTTAAATTACCTGTATTAGGCTAGCTTATTAGGTTAGCTGCCTGGCTTT
>JAOXNZ010000155.1:2413167-2447371 GCA_028566095.1 Kryptolebias brasiliensis
ACTGTTGAAGCAAAGATAAAACACAGGCCTCCATTCTACAGATTCAGATACACAAATGCACAAGTTTTATATTCGAGTTGTGTTCTGCAGTAACGTCCTTGATTTATAACGAGAGTAATGAGGCGTGTTGTTTTGAATGTTATTGCTCATGTTTCTTCGTCTGTTTATTTATAGTTTTCTGACCATGTGAAATTTGGACTCAGCATAGAGGCTGATGGATGGGTGATGAATATTTCTGAACAGATTTGTAGAATTTCTTGTTACATTTGTGGTTGTTTCAGCCATTTTGCAAGTCAGTTTTTGGTAAAATGGTAAAACATAAACATCATGAGTACTTAAAAATTCCCATCAGTAAGCAGAACAATATTTCAACTTTTCTCCCTTTGTTCCCATCTCTGTCTGTTTCAGAAATCATCGACGACCTCGCACATCTTGTTGACAAGACGGATGACAGGATTCGGAATGAGACGCGAAGGGTGAAGCTGGTAGAGACCAAGTCGGCCTCTTGTGGTGAGCCGTTGTCATTTCACTTTCTTTCAATTCCTACCTTGCAACAATAAACAGGTTGATGACTGTGCATAGGTCTAGGATTAGATCTCTTAACAGATTTTAAACTCTGACTGCAGTGAGACATAGGGCCTGTTTACACAGCAGTTGTCTCTTTTTGGTAGAACTTAACTTTACTCATTACGACCCCCTTTACACATGACATTAAATGCCCCAAATTGTTTAAAGGCATAGTAATTTTAGTGTATTTAAACTTTTGACTTCAAAGAAAGTAATAAAAATTGCCTTAAAAACATGTTCTCTCTCATTATTCTGGCATTTAGCAAACAGAAATAATTTTGAAAACGGGAAAAGTTTTTCTGATTTCACATCAGATAGTGTGAAAAAAATGCATATGTATTTTTTCATATAGTGTATGTGAACTTTTAGTTTCAACTGTATGTCAACCAATCAGAACCTGATCTGGGTGGGGGCTGCTATTGACTTGGCCCCATCCTTAAGACCTTTCCATATTCCATGAGAAGTCACAAAATCGATTCTCATTCACATGGTCGCGTGACGAAAATTGCGTCATTTTGTTTGTGTAGCAGCTTCGTCCGCCCCTTTGTGACACAAGGCCCGGGCCGAACTGTTTCTCACAGGGGTTTGCACTAACTATTGTGTGATTGGTCAGAAGTTGTTGTGGGTGAGTTTAACGGAGTGATTTTACTTCTACTGCTCGGCTGAGAAGCAGCTGGCTGAGGCTGTTAGAAAATACAGCCTTCTTTACAACTATTCCAGCAAAACTTAGAAACCTATGATCTTAAAAAGAGACACAGGCGGCTTTTCGTGGCTGTGATTGTCTGTGATTGGTGGGTTAACTATGTCACTCCTGTTAACAAGTTGTAGGCTGTAAAAGGAGGTTTAAGGAATCTTCAGTCTTTTTAAAGAGTTAATAACAACTCACATAATCAACTTTTTTTTGTCAACTTTAAATTTAACAGAGTTGTGAAGTTTCCAAAAAGCTTTGGAAAAGTATTACCCTGCTTTGCCATCACCACAAACTTGCTTAGGTTTGATTGACATCAATTTAGTCATTTACACAAAGTCTCAGCATCTAATTTTCTTTACTTTGAGGTCACGCTTTTTAAAGAGAAACCGCTTGCCTGAAAGGTGTCTTAGCTAACTACCAGCCGACTGAAAAGGCCATGCTCATTTTGCCCTGTGAAATGCCAGTCTCTGTTGCCATGGAAAAGGCTGCACTGTTGTACGTCAACTAACAGGCAGTCAAAGAGAGAAATAGAGGGTGTAAAAGGAAGGTCAGGCTCCAGAATGCTTTATTCTGTTGGTTGTGTCCCCATGGCGCTGGGTCATGAGTTTGTTTGATGATCCCAGAGCTCATATTGTGTTAGAATTGGGACTTTCTTTGTCTCATTGTTTAACTGTTTCTTTTTACCATCCTATCTCTATTTGTCTTTTTTTTGTTTCAGGTTAAAAAAGGTCCATGAACCTTGTGTCTTTAAAACTAAACAAGTATCTACCAGTATATTGATATTGTGCACATTTTTAGGTGCAAATTATTTAGCTGTGCCTACAAAGTATGTACTCGTGCATGCCATTTGCGTGGCATGCACGAGGCAGACGTGCAAACCGTCTTAACAAATGGAAAATTCCCCTCTGATCTTCTTCACTCTCACCTCTATGCTCTCTTTCTTTCTCTTTCATTCATCTCTGTCATCCCCCCTGTTCACCACCTCAGTTGTTTGACACTCGTCTTTTTGGCAGGCAGAGAAAGACCTGAAAATACTGCATGCCACAAATCGTTTGGAGGGCTTTCCCTTGTGCCATGGCAGTGTGTTTAGAATTCCTTGGCTTTAAGTCTTTATTTATTTTTGAAAGCGCCGCTCATCAGCCATGGACACGTCTCAGCCGTGTCCTTGTAAAGATGGGATCCTCTGGCTTTGACAGCAGAGGACAAGAGCATACCTAACATTACTGTTAGGAGCTGCCGCATTGTGGTGGACACGCCAGACTTGTCTTAAAAGCTGGAAACTGTTCCAGAAATTTAGTTCAAGACATTTTTTCACCATAGAATTGTCAGTATTATTCATCAAACCCCTATATTGCGGTATGCAATTTATTTATTTATTTTTGTTGGCACAGTGCTAGAGAAATGGAAGCTACTAGTGTGTCCTCTCACCACAAGGGAAATACTTTGCATGACTGCAGTGTTGTGAAACAACCATTTATGCATACATGGTTCTTGTGCAGAACAGGATTGTGGAATCTTGATCTGAATTATTTTGCTTTTATATATTGTTACATTATATTTGGACACAATATTGTCGAGGGATTGTAAAGCAAATAAAAAAGAATACTAAAGGCCAACTGATGTAGGTCTTATTCATCAAATGTGTCGCTCTAATCACACAGTGGTGTACTTGCTGATCTTCTAGTTAGCTGGAAGTCTAGAAGCAATTAGAGTTGGACAGTATCCATTTTTAAATACCTGAGGTGGAAAGTAGCAAATTCCATTTACTCATTTTGCTGTAATTTAATATGAATTTTTATACTTTATATCCTTTAAATAATTATTTGAATCTATACGTTGTACTTTTACTTGAGTATGTATTATTTCAAGTTTTGTACTTAGATACATTTGAAATCCCATCCGTTGCTGAGTACAAAAATGTGAACATAAACATGTGATTAAAATAAAGAGGATGCGCACCATAACACCTGCAATGACTGGGTCTGTTCCTTACCAATCAGATGATGTACGATCCGGCTAGAAGTGATGACGAGCCCCAAATGAGAAGCTTCCCTGTTAAATAAACCCATAGAAATTGTGCACAAACTCCACCCACTCGGCGGGCTGCTTCATCCCAACATTTTTTAGCATGCAGTAAAAATGCCTTAGATGTTAGATTTGATTACATCATGCAGTACCTGCAGCAGTGCATCTGTTTGGTCTTACATTCATTGTGCAACAAGAGAAAGGTTCACACATGCTGGTAGGGCCACAGCAAACTGTCTTCAGCTATAAAAACATGAAAATAAAAGTTTGGTCTTACATTTATTCTGTGAAGCTGTTAATAAATGTAATGGGATTTTGTGCTTTTTCTTTTAAAATTGATCTTCTTTTTAATTATCAACATTTTAATCACTAATCCACTGCTGTTACTGCAGTAGAATTGGACAAACATGATACACACTCATTACCTGGTTTCGGCACTGACTTAGAAGTAGTTTTGAGTTGAATTTGAGTGGTGTGGCAGATTAGTTTACATGGCCAAAGGGTGCCTTAGAATTTAATGTGAGTTTGAGTGTCCTTCAGTTTGTAAAGGGCCACTTCAGGAGTCCTGTGAATCCCAGAGTAAGCTTGAATCTCACGTAGGTGTCGCTATTTAGTCGAGTGGGGATGTCCAGAAAGACTGCAGCTGTGTTTTGGTTAAAGAGTGGGAATAATTTACTCAGTCTGTAAATTAAGGGTTGTCTGGGAATTTTGCTAAACAGGCAAGTCCAACTTTTATAACTTATGTAGGTGCTGATTATGAAGATTTTTTTATTCATATTTCTGTTCCTCTCATTGCCCAAACAGTGTTGGGAAACAGAAATGGAAATTTAATATGTTTGACTGAGTCATTGAAAGGTTCACTGTAACTTATACATCATAAAAATGATGTTTGTACTACATTTGTGATTTATTTTTCAGTAACTGGCGAGTTAAAGTAAATAAATTTCAACTGTTTTTATATCATTTTTTATTTTTATTTGCTAGATTATGATGGAGAAGTTTTATTCCTTGTTAAGGTGCTAAAACTACAGATTTACACCACAATAAATTTGGATTTCTTTGTACTTAATCCACCAGCTCTATATTAAATATCTTGTTTATATTTTATCAACATGACAACTTAGTGGCAGAACAGCAAAATAAACTACGTAGGTCTAAGAGTTTCCCATAAAATATAAATCTGTGCGTCAGCCAAATAAAATCTTAGCATTGCTCTGTTGATGGCTGGATGCATCAGGTTGATACTTACAATTGGATAGGTTGCGCTGAAATCTGAAACTCTTTTAGAAAAATTAAAGACCTGATCGAGAAGCATCTACCACCACAAAATTTAGTGCATTTCACTAGCTTAATGTTGTTCACAGATTGTGGATCTAAGCTTTCTTTGAAGTACCGCCATGTGGTTTTATTGCAATAACTGGAAGTACAGCTGATTACAAGTAATGTAACTGATCCAGCGAGTAGTTTCTATTTTCTTAATCATATCTAAAGACACATCCTGCAGTCATGAAAATGTTTTTGTTTGTTTCAGAAGTGTCAATTATTGGTCTATGAAGCAGATGGTAATGACGTCAACAGTGGAATTACGAACGACTGCCGTAAATGAGCAGGTTGTATGTACAGAGTGACATGAGGTTAATAAAAGGAACGCTGGGAACACAGTCATTGTCCACGCATTATTGGACATAATATTGGTGACAAAGATGGAGTTTTCGTTTTTACCTCTGCTTCCATTCCTCGCTCTGCCTGGCGAGCTGCCAATTCCATGGTCCCATTGGAAAACGTCTTTTGAAATGTTCTTAATGGCTATCGGGTTAGCCGAGGCTAGCGATGCTAGGCGAACGACTATGCTCATCTACAACCTGGGGAGCGAGGGACAGCGCATCTTCCGGACCCTCGGGCTGGCGACCGATTATGATGACTGTTACCTTGCTGGCTGAACATTTTGCCGCACCGCAGAGTCTCATAGCACGCAGGATAATCTTCCGACAGCGGGCAGGTTAGTTGATCCATCATTATATAACCGACCTCCGGTGTCTGGCAAGCCTCTGTCAGTTTGGAATTTTAGAAGAGGAGATGATTTGGGACCAGCTAGCAGAACATACATTCAACCCTAAGCTATGGGAAAAACTGTTTATGTCGCTGGAGGACCTGTCGCTGTCACAGGCAGTGGGCATTGCCTTCCAGCTGGAGTCTGCTGCTTTAACATCTCAGCTAGTGCCTTCTGAACCGGGCCCTTTATGTTCTTCCACTCTGGCACAGACTGTTGCCCCAATGGCTCAGCTTTCCGAACCCACCTCGCCTCGTGGGGAGCCTGAAGTGAACGTGGCCGGACGCCAGGGTGCCACAGCAACTCTCCCGACGTTCACATTCCAGGTGTCCCACCATGGCGCCAATTTTCTCGGGTTTGATCTCTTCTGCACCCTGGGATTCTCCATTACAGACAACGCAGGTGCCACAATCCTGACGGTGACCACACCCTGGCAACACCGCTGGCCATCACTGTTCACTGGGCTGGGCTGCCTAACCGCTTTCAACCACCAGCCGCTACACGATCCAGCTGTCCCCCCTGTTCTTCAACTGTTGCTTCGTCTGCCCTTCGCTCTGCGTGATGATGTCACAGCCAAGCTATTGAAACTCCTGGATGCTGGCATTATCAAGCACATTGACGCCTCGCCTTGGATCTCTAACCTGGTGGTGGCAAAGAAGAAGTCGGGTGGTCTTCGCCCCTGTGTTGATCTCAGACAGGTAAATAAAGCAGTGATTCCAGACAAGTACCCACTGCCTACGGTGGAGGAACTTTCGGCACGAGGTTCCACGGCTCGACCGTCTTTTCCAAGCTCGACCTTTCCCAAGGCTACTTGCAGGTTCCCCTACACCTGACAGCTGCAATCTCACTGCTTTTGTAACCCACATGGGGGTTTTCCGGTATACCCGGATGCCCTTTGGCCCCAGCTCGGCGCCCATTTGTGCCCAGAAGGTCATGGACACCATCTTCGCTGGTATTAAAGGTGTTATTGTGTAACTGGACGACGACGTGGTGCATGGAGCAACGTCCACCCTCCACAATGATTTCCTTTCCAGGGTACTGGACGTTCTTGCCAGCCACAACCTTACCTTAAATAGGGAGAAGTGCATGATTTGAGTTGATCTGTGTTATTTTTCTGTGTCTTTTCATTTTTAGGGTTCTTGTGTTTTTATGTCAGTGTGTTTTGCTCCTTCGGTTTTTGTTTCCTGTGTCACTACTCACCTGCCCTCAGCTCTGTTATTCTCCAGTCTGCCTGCTACGCCCACCTCACCTGTTGCTCAACATGTCCCAGCTGTAACCCATTTCCCACTCACTCTCAGTTCTTTCTTCTTCCCTGTCTTTTTGCTCAGAAGTTCATGCCCTTGTGTTTTTTCTCGCCACAATCTAGTTCTATGGATTTTTGCTCCTCAATTACCTCACCTGCCTCTAAGTTTTTTGTTACTTAGTTTTTGCTGCCACATCAGTTCTTTGTTTTCTGGATTTCTTTTGTTAATAAATTAGTTTTTATTTTACCTCACCATGAGTCTGCGTTCTGGGTTTGCCACGCACAATCTTAACACTTTGCAGCATCTGTCGTCGAGTTTGTGGCGTTCCGCATGACCACCGCTGGCCCTAGCCTGCTTCATTCAAATGTGGATGCCATACTACGGCTCCCTGAGCCCCCGTGCCCTGCACAGGTGTCGTCATTCTTGGGAATGACTGCCTTTCACCTCTGCTTCCTCCCCAACTATTAGGAAACTACTGCACTGCTGCGTGCCCTCCTTAAGCAGGACACCGCCTGGTCCTGGACCCCTGCCTGGACCCCACCAACTTAAATCTCACCTGTGCTTGCCCACTTTGACCTGCAGAGCCCCACCTTTGTGACTTGTGATGCCACCGACACTGCAGTCGGCGCCGTCTTATCCCAACTTCAGCGAGGCATTGAGCGCCCTGTGGCGTTCGCTTCTAGGTCACTCACCTCTGCTGAACGAAAGTACTCAGTGGGAGAGAGAGAGGCTCTAGCCTGCGTATGGGCATGCGAACGTTGGCGCATGTACCTGTATGGGCACTGCGGACGAACCACCAGGCCCTCACAACCTTGCTGGCCGCAACTGGATCAGGGCACAAGCCACTGTGTCTTTACCGCTGGTCAGAGAGGCTGCAGGCATTTAACTTCACGACACTGTTTATGCCTGGCAGGGAGAACATTGTTGCAGACTTACTCTCCAGAGCTACTCCAAGCTCTGAGTCTGACACTGTCCAAGATCCTTCTGAGCCAGAACTGGTTTTCATGCTGCGTACACCACTCCAGGCAGCCGTTCCATACAGGAACTCCAAGCAGCGTCGGCACCGGACCCTGTGTTCACCCAGCTCTGCACCTTCATTTGAGAGGGTGTTGTGAAAGCTAAACAATGCTGCAGGGGCCTGGTCTGGTGGCCTGACATTGACAGAGATGTGGAAGCAATGGCGAAGGACTGCACAACTTGCCTCGCCAGTGGTAAGATTGGCCCTCCTCCGCCACAGCCTTTGCAGCCCCTGCCATGGCTGTCAACTCCGTGGACCCACATCCAGGTGGACATCTGTGGTGAACTTCATGGTGTTCCTCAGCACTAACATTTCCTGCTAGTGGCTTATGACCTCCTTTCTAAATGGCCAGAAGTTCCCATTGGCATGCTAGCCACTCTAGGCGGGTGTCCTCACAGCCAGCCACGGACCAGATAGTCACAACTGAACCACATCAACCATACGTGGACCTGGATTTTCCTATTATGTGACTGAAGGTCCCAGCCATACATCTATATGAACCAGATGCACAGGCTGGATCTCAGCAGTGTGAGCCTCACCCTGCTCGGGCACACCAGAGACCTGCTTACCTTAGAGACTTCATTACAGACTTTTGAAACTCTAGACTAGAGCACGGCCTGTCATGTGGCAGAATAACCCATATGGGTGTGCAGGTACTCCGGTAGTCTACCCGGAGTATCAAGTCAGGTTTGCCACATTCGGTCTTTCACACTGTTTTGTTGCACCAGCCGGTTGTAGGCTTCCTTGTAATTTTGGGGGTTCTTTAGAAGGGGGGAGGTAGATGTAGGATATATTAATGACGTCAACAGTGGAATTACGACTGCTTGACAACTGCCGTAAGTGAGCAGGTTGTATGTACAGAGTGACATGAGGTTAATAAAAGGAACGCTGGGAACACAGTTGTCCGCGTGTTATTGGACATAATAGTCTACATCAAACAAATTAAACAACTAAAAAGACTGAAGAAGAAATGGCGTCAGTAGAAAAAAATTAAATGAACTTGATCAGAGATCATGGAAACATTTAGTGAAATAAAGTAAATGATAATTAGTAGCTGAAGCCACAACACTGTTTACTAGTGAATGTAAAACCTTTCCCACATCTGTAATGTAAAGAGAGCTCCACACAGCCACGGAACCTTGATAATATATTTATTGGTAAGCAGAGCAATAAAAAAGCTTCCTTTTGCTAAGGGGACACAAAGGAGGAAGAAGTACAGGAGATAAAGCGATGCTCTCATCGTGCTTTGTGCTATTTAGGGGCCAGTGTTTTGATTTTGTGTTGCTTAAATTGGTCAGGTTAAAGTTTAAACAAGTGATTTTCTAGTGAATGCATGCTACAATCAAAGCTGAAGATGGAGCTAAAAGATTTTTAGAGTGACCTCTTGCTGTCCAGGTTGTACATTTGTTTTATGGTTCTCTTAGAAAGTTAAGGCACAGTAGAAGAAAGTTGCTTCTCACAAAGAAGGCAAATTGTTGTAGGTGGATTTTTTCTTATGAGTTGTGGTTCTTTTGGCATATTGTTGTTGTTTGGGCTATCATAAAGAATCACTAAATGGGGGTGTTGCCTATTTGTTTATGACTTAAACATACTTTATTAAAGTATGGGATCCATTTTAGGGTTTCCGCATTCATTAGCAGTTAACTTTGCAAAAATCGACTGAAATTGAGCATAACATAGTGGATCCATTTTGAACAGATGATAATTGGTTTAAGTATCTGGTTATTTTTCCATTTTCTGGACTACAAAAAACAAAACAGTGCAATTCAAGTTGAAAAGTGCATTTATTCCAACCTATGTTTTAGACAAAACTCATAAAAAAAAAAGCAAAAAGCCCTAAAAGTTTTTGTCTTCCCTGGCTTTGCTGTGAGAAATGGCGTCATGTTAATCTTGTTAACATAAAATTTCTCCTCTTCCCATAGAGGTCACCCTCATCTTTTGTGGTCTAAAAGGTCTTTGAACTTTAAAGAGGCGGCACGACAGGGAGCAGTGAAGGAGGTTCAGGGCTTTATCTTTGTCTGGTCATGGTTCGCACCAATTATTGTTTCTTCTTTTTTATTTGTCTTACTGATGGGTCTGAGAATTGCTACGATGGGATGAGCCCGGGCTCCCAAAACTCCTGGGTGGTCAGTCTGTCAGCAGACACCAACCACCTCCCTCAGCATTGCTGTCACAGCAGAGCTCCAACCTATCTGGGAAGCAAGCGTCAAATTTGTCATTAGCCTCTGGAGGTCCTCTGAGGGTCAGGAGTAGCTTGTTTAGGGAGACCGTGAGGGTCCAAGGACAGAAAGAGGAGGGTCAGCATGGGTGTCAGCTGTGGCTTTATGACTGACCATTATGTGGAGTTGAAGAGTGTGAGAGCCTTGCTCCACATTAATGTATGCATGTGTTACAAATGCTGTTGTTGCTATGGTGTGTCAGAGGGAGTTACTGTCAGATGCTGGATCGGGATCAATGAAATTCTTCAGTCTGAATCTAATAAGAATTGGATTCTGCTTACATATCGTTTACACCCAAACAAAGATAATTGCTGCACATTTTTATGTGTATTTGCTTTAAGCTAGAGGCTTTTAAAGAGTCATCACAAGTATCTGAGCGTGTGTTTCTGCTTTGACATTTACATTATGCTCACATGTGTAAGTTATTAAGGGCTGAGGTGCTGTCTCGTCCCATGAAAACACCTAACGTTTACGTCCCGTGGGAACCAATACAGAACCCCTTCCTCTATAAGAAAATAAAACTAAACCGTCTTTATGTAAATAACTGCACAGAGAGAAACTGGAAAAGGCCATAAATATTTTGGATTTCTGTGAGAAACTAAAAAGAGCGGAACAATAGAAAACACCTGGGCCCGTTAGCCGAGCCTTGTGTAGTTTCCTAACAGCTGTTTATTCGTCGTGGTTTGAATCTCACTTTGACTCTTCACCTGTGGGAAAGACAACCAATTAGACCACAGGGAAGGCAACCAGTCACAGTCGCAGCGCTTTGATATTTTGTTTTGCTCTGTTGTCAAAGTTGATTAAACTTTTCCAAATCCATGGATGTTGTCACATGCCTGTGTTTGTGGTGCAATTATGCAAACAGAAAAGTTTCCATATCTATGTATCTGTATGTCTGTCTCTCAGTGGGGTGCAAAAGGATTGAACTTTTGGCTAGCTCAGTGGTCAACATTCATAAGACCAGGAATCTGAAACTGCAGATAAATTTGATTTAACTGTTATGTTGTTTTTTTTAAAATTATTCTTAACACTTGATTTTTTCTTGTCATGTAAAAATGTTATACTCACAAAAAAGTTATTTATATCAGTAAAAGCACCCTGGAAGGGTATTCCATGCCAATGAGAACGATGTGGACCCTGGTTTTTTTTTTGGCTCATGTCAGCACCTCAACTACAGCTCTGCCCCGGTTCTGAGATATTTAACAAAATACCACTTAAAAAATCTTCAATGTGAAAAAACAAGAGTGGATCAAATGCCATTAACGCAGCTTCATTATCTAATAGTTTGGTTGAAAAGACAATCCAAACTTAATTTAAGTTGAAATGTATTCCAGTTTAATCAAATTAAATGAGTAAATCTTGTTTTACTAAGGAGAAAAAGAAACTCTACCTGTTGTTGAGTGTATAAACTTTTTTTTTCAGGGTGGTGGCTGTAATAAAAGCTGTAATATTTTCAGGTCCTGGGGGTGAAGTGCTTTGATGAAGTGTGAGTGAGGTCTTGCACATTTTTCTCTGCTGCCATAATATCAGTGAGAAACAATGATTCTCCTCCGAGCAGAATCAGAAACATATGCCCATCACAATGAGGAGTCCGTGGCGCTCACACTTTTGTGACCATTGAACGTACATGTATGTAGATCGCTTAAAGTCATCAAGAGACGACTGCAGATATCCTGCAGAGATTCGTCGGACTCAGCCTTTAAAAATGAGTCCTCATGATTCTATACAACTTGTCTCTGTTACAATTATTCCCTGCCTGGTGTTGGATTAATCCCCCCTCCTTGTCCCGATCCATCTCAAGATACATTCAGACACGTTTAAATAGCTGTAAAGTTCTTTCAAAAGAAAGAACTTTAAAACAAAAAAAAAAAAAAAACTTTTCTTTTGCCATTTGTACAGTGACTTAATATTAAGACACTATAGTGGCAGATTAGAAATAGTTAAAAGCAAGCAATTTACTAATTGTTTTACAGCATTTAGCAATATCTAACTAGACTGTTGTCCATAAATAAATAAATGTTCTCAGTTTCCTCGCTTGTGGTGCACGGCCCTGTTTTTTGAGCTTTGAACATGTTCAAAAAATGAGTGTGACTTTTCTCTCAAAACAGCCACAGAGTTGTCTCTGGCGTCTCCAACCCACCTGAATTGTGTCAAGGGCGTCTCCAGCTTGTCTCAGAAGTGAAGGAGCTGTACTTTGACTCCTGCACAGGAGCTCTCCCCTGACAGGAAACATCTGAGGCAAACGTCTGTGTATTAATAATAATTATTGTCCTTGTCTTCAGTAATGAGGGCGTTGCTTCAATCGGTTGTGGTGAAGAAAGAGTTGAGTTGAAAGGAAAAACTTGCGATTTACTGTTCCATCTATGTTCCAACCCTCACCTATGGTCATGAGGTTTGGATCATGACTGAAAGAACGAGATCATGGATACAAGCAGCTGAAATAAGCTTCCTTCGTAGGGCGGCCGGGCTCAGCCTTAGAGATAAGGTGAGGAGCTTCGTCATCCGGGGGGAGCTCAGAGTACAGCCACTGCTACTTTGCATCAAAAGGAGTCAGTTGAGGTGGTTTAGCATCTGATTAGGATGCCTCCTGGGCGCCTCCCTTTGGAGGTTTTTCGGGCATGTCCCACTAAGAAGAGATCTCGGGGCAGACCCTGAACATGCTGGAGGGATTATGTATCCTCTCTGCTCTGGGAACGCCTTGGGATCCTCTAGGAGCAGCTGGAAAGTGGGAAAGGGATGTCTGGGTTTCTGGACCTGTTTCCCCTGTGACCCAACTACGGATAAGCAGTAGAAGATAGATGGATGGATGGATGGATGGATGAGTCCAACCTTGCATGTCTTTAGCTCTTAGATGTACTCCAGCAGACTGACTCATAAATGTGAGGACAGTTGATGAGGCGGGAACAAAACAAACTGAGGTGGGTATGACGTCAGTCGAGGGACACAACAAATTAAGGCACATGGCCATGAATGCATGTGCACTCAAGAATAGGCTGTGATTTTCAAAATCTGGCTGTCCATGGCTTGTTGATCACTTGGTTGCAAACACTCAGAATTCAGTGAGAGAGCAACAGTCAATTTGCGTATTTTTTTCTCAATTTTGAGTGTCCATCTAATCTCCTACAGAGGCAGCCCAGTGAGATACCGCCTTTTTGAAACATTTTTCATGTTGTGTATAGCTCTTTCAATGACCTCTGTTTGGGGAACAAAGTGTTTAACTTTACTTGTAAATAACCAGATAATTCTTTGCAAAGCAAAATTATGTAAAGGCTCGTAATATATGATTTGCAGTAACTACTATAAAATGTCTAAGTTTAGAGTTTTAAGACAACAGCTATTAGCTCATTAATCTAGTCAGAATGAAACTTTTTTTTTTCCAAATTGAGTCATTACAGGTAAGTTATTTGTTCTTAACTTTTCCACAGAACCACACTTTAAAAGATCTGAACTATATTTATCTCTGGCCAAGAGGAGATGGTGACTAGCCTAAAGTGTTTTATGGCTAAAGATGATGTAGCAGATGAGCTCCACCTTTTCACATTTTCCAGTTAGATCAACATTTTTTACAATCCTCTTTTTCTGTTTCTGCTCACCTGCTTGTTTGCCCCCCCACCTCTCCCCCCCCTCAGGGATGCTGGTTGTGATCGTGCTGCTGCTTATAGCCATCATAGTGATCGCAGCGTGGCCCATGTAGCTGAAGGAGACCACACCAGCCGGGGACGTGAGTTGGACATCTCTAACACCAGTGTGATACAGAAACATAAAATAAAAACCCCTCCACAGTGCACAAGTGTGGACACAGACGCTCACCTGAAAGCAGCCGGGCATCATTTGTCAGCCGGTCACTGGACTTTATCCGACCAAAAGAAATGTGAAGTGAAAATTTGTCCGTTTAGGAGCTCGGATCGACACAGAAAGTCATCGGTTGGTTGAAATATGTTTATTTTTCTCTTGTGTAAATATTGTGATGGTATAAATATTCCTTTTATGATTGTAGTTCAAATGTCAAACCCATTAAACTGACTAATCACAAAGCTGTAAATTAAAGGGTAGTTTGCAAACAATTTCAATGAGGATTTTTAGCCTGGCCCCATGTTGTCCCAACAGTGGGACCTCCAACAGGCTTTCAGGAGGCTCAGCTGAGGCTTACTTTGGGTACAGTAACTCTGCAACCTTCTATTGACCCAATCATTATCATAGAAGCCGTAATGTTCTGATTCTGTCTGGATTTCAGAATGTTTATAGAGCAGCTCGTGGCCAAAGCAAACAGCTCGACTGTGTTACTAACACGACTCTTTTCTTTCTTCGTAAATCAGTTCAACTTGTATTTTCTAATAAACGACACTTGCAGTTAACAGCCTCTGGATTTCTGTCTGTCTGCGTTCGCCACAGTCTGCTTCCACCTCTCTCAGGGGGGGTTGGAATGTTCTGTAACACGATATTTAGCTCTGGAGGAACATTGACAATGTTTTGGTGCACAGATTTCAAACTTTCCATTATTCAATCCTCATTTCCCCCCTTTTTTCTGCTGTACTTCAATCTGCAATCTGTAAAATGTTACATTAATAAATAAAAAGAAACACAAATTAAGGTAACGAAGGTGAATGATTTGTCAATGTAATGAGTTTATTTCAACTGAAAATAGTAATTTAGTTCTACCAAGCTGGTGTGTTCAGTAGTTATTTCCTTCTTTAATGTCAATGATCTAAACAACCACAAACAAGTAAAAAAAAAAAAAAAAAAACTTGAAAAGACAATAAAATCCACAATGTCTCGTGTCATTAAATATATTCGTATATAATAACCTTAATATATTAGTAGGTATCGTAAAACAACATTGCTAAAAGTCCTTGCAATGGTGACAACAACATTTACAATTCATAGTATGAACACAAAGCGATGCTTTGACTTGGGGGTGATGGGGTTTCATCTGGAGCAGGTGGAAAACATACAGCACCAGGCTACAGAGATAACAGAGCTGTGCTTACAGGTCACAGTGGAAATAAACACAAAATGATTGACCTTTCACTCCGTGTCACAGGTAGAGCAGTGGAAGGCAGGAACACATCAGTTTATAGATTATGTTGTCATGTTGGGATGAAAATAAACCTTAAATTTAAAAATTAATCAATCTTCAGCAGATTAGTCACCTGTACTCAGACTCCTACAACCATCATATTATTTATTACTTCTTTAGAACAGAATTTTCTGTATGTATTAGAAATGTTTTGCTGCCTGCGTTGGGATTTGAACTTGGAGGGATGTGCTGTGTAAACGCTATAAACAATACCTTACCTGTTGTAGACAGCTCTTTAAGCGACCTCCGTTTGGAGAAACAGACTTTAATTTGGACCCGACTGACAAGCTAATGGCTAGTCTGAGCAGGACCAAAGTGGAGCGTTGCCATCTTTAAACAACTCCAGCCTCCACAGTTTTATTGAGGTTCATCTGGAAGGTATTGTAAAAAAGTTTACGCCGCTGTTAATTTAGCATCACAGCTATTTACTCAGGATTCTTTATTTGTAAGCACAAATACCAGCAGCAGCAGTTAGCTGTAGCACTTTCAGTGCGACCTGGGCACATCAGGTGAGAATATAATATTTCTGCCAAAAGAAAAATTCATGGTATGTAAAATGAATGGAGGTGTGAATTAACAATAGCTTTTGCAGGAATGACAGGTTGTAATGGACTCACTGTTAAAGTGGATTGCAAACGTCTTAAAAGGACTCCATTGATCAAAATTTCACAGCGGTTCATGCAAACACAGTTTTTTAAAATCTTGACACTGCCACCAAGTTCGCTTTACACACTTTATTTTGTTTTTCCAGCAGAAATAATGCAAAAATCCTACAGAACGCATCCCTGGCTGCCCTGGAAGTGCTACAGCTTACCACTGCTGCAGCTATTTATGCTACCAAATAGCCACAAAAGTTTCTTTGTAAGTCACCACATTTTACAGAAACTGTAACGATTTTAAGATCCGCTAACTGCTAAGTCCAGTCAAAATTAAACAGCGGTTGTCCAAAGAGCTATCCACAACAGGTAAGATAATTGTTCATAACATTTCCACGGAACACTACTTCAAAATGACTGACATATTCATATAAAGTGTCAGTATTTTAATAAACCTGATCCAACTTTGGGCTTTTTAACGACTTGAGCTGAGATGTTACCATTCAGTCCTTGAAGAAAGCTGAAACAAAAAAAAAAAACTGAACAGCTACAGTTCACCCCATTTGACTAGCAGAGCGTAGCTTCTTACTGGTCAGACCTTTTTCGGTGAATTCATGCATTGTGTGGACTCTAAAGGTATTTCTCTGCAAACTAGACTGCAATCTAGTTGAAGCTTATATTAGCTGGGTTCAAAGAGAAATTGTAGGTAATACCTCTTTTTAAGGTCCAGTAAGCATAATGTTTCTGCTCTGAATTCATGTCAACTCTACAAGGTAAGAAAATTGTATTTTTGATCATTTTCATTCTTTCTGCTTTTCCATTCTGCATGCATTATGCTGAAAATATCACTAATTACATATTTAAAGTACATAGTTCAGATGAAGTAGCTGATAGTTATTGTTGGTGTCACTGGAACATGAGTTCATTTTTCTGTTTTATCTTATTCATACACATTTTAAATGGCCTTTTCTTAAAAGCTGGTGTCAATCATTTCATGTGTGATTTATTAGAGCTTTAAAATGTTTGTATTTGTTTCTGTCCTCTGATCAAACGAGGTACCTGAAGCAGTGTGGTACCTTCACTCGCTCAAGTCGAAGTCCTCATGTTTCACAGTGACAGCAGGGGAAATACATACAAGCTTTATCGCAGCAAAAAAATAACATCTGAGCTGTCGTGTTTTGCAGCCGGAGCCCAAATGTAACCGTATTAAGGTCAGTTTGTTTTTTCCAGCTAGAATATTGATGCAAATATGAGACTGGCCACATGTTGATTGGTCACACTGTTTGTGTGTTTTTTTTTCCGCCTGAAGGAAGGTTCGAGAAAACACAAAACCACATGAATAAATACTGAAATGCAAATGATCTGAAATGCACCCCATGGTATTTTAAGCAGCAAAACACAGAACTGAACACAAAGAAGCATTCATGTGCACTTTTATGCAAATACTTAACCACCACCTATTATTGCTGGAGGCAGAGGGTGGCTAGACCCCCTTCACACTGGTTGGCGACCCCCTGCTATGACATGAAAAATCAGCCAGAACATGGATGGTCTTTGCAGGGTCTTGGCGAGGTCCTCGGGTGTGTATTAAGAACCCTGTGGGCTCCTCGTTACACGTGACAGAGCGTGGTGGGTCCATGATGGTACTGGAACAAGATTGTGGTGGCAGCGTATCAGGGTCCAGACTGTATCAGGGTCCAGGCTGGAGCCAAAGACTGGATGTAGTACTGGATAAAACGTCTCCTACTTACATTGTTCAAAAATGAAACCACAGTATCCAGTTTAATGGAGCTGCCATGTTGTATTTTTGAAGCCAGAGTTTGAGCACTTAGGATGTGGCGCTGCAAGTCCCCCCTACTCAGCCACACACAATTATTGTTTTTAAGCATAAAATCCTTAATTAGAACTAAAGATATTAGAACAACAAACACGACATTCAGCAGCAAGGTAAGAACTACGTAAATCAACAGAAGTCAACACCTAGAAAAGATTATATGAGGTGTACATTTATTTTTTAGTCAAGAAAATATCCCATCCAGCCTTGTTTTGGCTTCAACTTCCGGGTTATGTTCTTGTGTCTAGTTATAATACATGTCTATAGGTGGAGTTTGGTGGCAGTGGTGGTGTATCTCGTGGTTTTTGAGAATCGAAAGCAGGACAGGCTACACTGGCCTCATGCCATGGCTGCAACAGGGATTGGTCATAGAAACAACCTAGCCATAAAACTGGCGGTGGTAGTGAGTCGTGATTTTCTAGCATGAAGCTGCATCCTGGAGAGAGTTGCTCCTGGGTGGACATACAGAGCATGGTGAGGGCCCAAGAGAGCGTCTCAAAAAAATAGTGAGAAAAAGCTATTTAGCAAGTGTGTAGCAACATCATGATTGCCTTCACACTGACACATATTTTCCAAATTTGCAAATTTGGCTGTGTAGGTCATGGACAGTGTAGCATCATCGTTATCCAGTGTGAAAGGGGCCTAAGGTAAAAGTGTGCTCAAAAGTTAAAAAATTCTATCTTTGCTGTTCTTCTGCCACCAACACCATCTAAATATGAGAAAGCCCTGACTGATAAAAATGTTGAATGATGGAAACTGGAAATGTTCCCAAACACAGGAAAGAACAAACAACTCAGACAGCTAAATGTCTGCTTTTGTGTGGCTGAACAACAATAGCTCTTCTAGCAAAAATCTCAGTCAAATAAGTGACAACGTTCAATGAAACAGATTAGCTTCTTAGTGAGAAATACATTTTAAAAACAAAAACACATGCAGAGGCAATATTGCAGCTGTAATTAAGTGGCTTTTTGTCAATTTTGCACCAGCATAGATTGTCCATAAAATTAGAGCATACAATATAAGGTTTCATACTGAAATTAACAAAAAAAAAAAGTTATAATATACTGGTAATAGGTGCAAATTCGGCAAATCCACAAGAGAGACGAGTCTCGAAGTAAAATAAACCATAAAACCAAATCTGCAAGGTGAGCTCCTTCAACGAAAGTTCACTAGGAAATACAAATCATTTCTAAATATTTCTCTTCATGCTTCTACACAAAAAGCAGCAACATAAACAGTGTCCTCTCTGTCCGTGGTCCTCTGTCTCTCTGTTTTAGCGTCAATCTTCTGCTCAGGTTTCCTCTTGAACTCTTCCTCCTCTCTCCAGCTTTCCGCTCCCCCTCCCCCCACCCACCCACCGACCCACCTATGGCTTCTTGCACTTGCCTTTCTTCTCCCGCTGCTGGAACTTCCTGAGCCTGCGCGCCCACGTGTCCCTCCACTGGATGACCAGGCTGCCTTTGTCGGCCACCACCCCACTCTGACCGGGGGAGTCCTCGTCGTTCCCTAGCAGCAGGTACTTCTTCCCAGCCTTGATCTTGGGACACTTGCAGGCCACGTCTTTGGTGCGGACCCACAGGAACTGGTCCCCGCGGCGGATCCTGCTCTCACCCTGCTTGTACACGGAGATGATGTTGACTGTAAACTTCCACCATTCTCCAGTCTTGTCGGCCTTCAGGATGTGCACCTGGACAGCTGCAACATGGTGGCAAAGAGACGTTAATGTTAAAACTTTATCACCTTATGTCATATTGGTACATCCATACATGTCATTCCTGAGGGGTAAAGGTTACTTCTTTAGTATGACTAAAATAGAAAAGGTTTTTGGAAAGATTTTTTTTTTTTTTCATTGGTTTGGGTTTCTAACCAACTGAAACAGCACCAACTATGTAAGCATTAGTTTTGACAACAGCTGGCCAAATTCCTTGGAAATACTCAGATGCTTTTTTTCTTATCGCCTTTAGCCTCAGACACAATTGAAAAGAAGTTAAATGAACGTGTCTCAAACATCTTCAGTCATTACTATGCAGTGCCAAACTACAATTAGGCTGATTTTAAAGGAAAATGCTAACATCAGTAGCATATTCACATAATTCCTAGAACTAGCATCATGGCAACTGCTAATTTCAAATTTTCTGAAAAAGGAAATGTTGAAGGGTCCCAAAGCAGCTACGGCCCAAAATTCCAACATCCATCAACTTTCTTCTACAAAACTCAATAGTAGCTTGGGATATACGTTTGTAATAATCTAAACTGACAAAATCCATACATTTTTATTTATAAACGTTATAAGTGATTGTTTGCAAAGATCTTGGAAAGTTTCGATAGCTCAACAATTAGTGTGTGATGTCATCACAACCATTTCATTGCAAAATCGTTGGCCTACCATATATAGTTATATACATTTGCCGTGCCACAGTATGACATAATAATAATACATCAGCTGTTGTAATGTAACATGCCATCATGACTATGGTATGGAAGTATTTTAAAACACAAAATGAGAGGAGTTCAGAAGCTACTTCATTTTAATGCAGGTATTTCTCATGGTGGTAGTGATAGAGCTACATTCAATACCAGTGGTTAAATTAGACATATATTATCAAACACTCAGCTGAGAACACAGATTTTAACCAGCTAACCCTTAAAGCGAGCACAGCTAAGCAACACACTTCAGTGGACAGCAACGAGGATTACAAGGATTACAAAACAAGTGACTGAATTTATCACTACAGATGACCAATCCATCCCTGCGGTGGAGAAAATAGGTTTTCAGGGCCTTTTAAAGCTGTCGGAGCCACAGTAGGTCCTAATCTGAAACTACATTACCAACACAATTCTACCTGAGCTCTATAAGAGAGATCACCATCACCTGGCTTTGTTTTTTTCCTCATTGACAATAAAAAAAACAACTTCAGGCTTTCTTTCATTACAGTGCAGAGCTACTGAAGTGTCAACACCTGATGGTATTGATTTCAATAACTTTAATATACTTATGGTATGCAATCTGCAAGTCTGTGCTGTAAAATAAATACAAACCAATGTAAGTATCTGATTAAGATTTGGTATCAGACAATCCTTATTTTCAAATGACAGAATAGTATCTGGGACAAAATTTGGACATCTGTAATTACAAAATCTAAACTGTTTGTGTGAAAACGATTAATGATATCAAAATGCTAGTTGAGTCACTTAAAGTCCAACTTTCTGTGACCCGTTGAAACTCTGAATGATGTTTATACTGTGAAGTTTGTCTGAATTGTAAAGCTCCAAACTAATTTTTTTTTTTGCAAAGTTCACCTACGCCGTACAATGTCCTGCCACCAAAAGTCATAACACACTAATACTGATTGAACTGAATGATTTCAATATGTTTTTTTGCATGGACTTCAAAGCTGTGGGAGGAGTAGCAAAGAGAAACTCAAGACTGAAAGGCAAAAATAAAAGCTGAATAATGACTTAATTGACAATGCTTCAACGCTTACACATTGACACCTTTAATTAGCAAGCAATGAAGAAAGAAAACACACACTGACATGTTTGAAACTTAGACTAAATTCAGAAGGATGTAAAGCCTGGGAACTACTTTAATCAGTGGTTGTAAGCCATAACAATGGTTGTGGTCAACTACCGCCACACTCACAACAATGTTGTTACTACTGTATGGCTAAAACAACAACAAGAACAAAAATCCTTTTCAACCCTGAATAAAATTTTTACCACTATAATCACATATGTTGCAATGTGCTCTGTTTGACCTCTGGCCTGCGGGATGTGTCAGGATCATCCCACAAGATTTGTTCTTATCTTACATGAGAAATTTCTTAGGATTCTTGTGTTTTTTTTTTAACATTATTACAAAATAAAAACATTCCATATATTGCAGTAGATAAACACAATATAAATTCTATGGACAAAAGCTTATTGTGGGCCACTTGTTATTTTTCTTATAAAGTTAGTTAACAAATCAACAAGAACTAGACACAGCTGGTAATTTATAAATACGAGATAATCACACAAAACTTTAACAAATAAGCTTCTATAAACACTATTGAAGCACAAAACGCCAAATGCTGTCTTAATTTATTTTAAAAAATGGGCACTTGTAGTTTAATTACTATGTGATACTTAGTGGAGATGACAGGTCTACAGTCCAGGTATTATAAGCAGCTGTATTATGTGCACTTTGTCCATTATTACTGACACAGCAGTGTGGTTTGTAATGGGATTAGGAGACAGGACAGTGCTATTAGAGACATTATTAAATGAGGAATGAACTGATGTGGCTCTCAAAGACCAGACGGCCTCTTGTAGTTCCTATCTCAGCAAGTATAAATATGTATTTTATTGACCGGGTCTCTATTAAGTTCCATTATGGTTCTCCTGTACTTATGGAAGCAGCTGTTTGAAGTGAGCCATCTTGCGACGAGGTCACTGCTTTCACCTCCAGCGCAGAGGTAATGCAGCTGATTGGTCTCAAATCTCTGGAAGACTCAATCAGATTTTTCTCAAAAATTTCACTACATTTTGCACCATCTTTCCTTCCACTCTCACTAGGTTCGCAGTCCCTGTTCATAAAAAGAACATCGCCACAGCATGATGCTGCCACCACCATGTTCTGAGCATGTTTAGGTTTGAGCTACACATGGTGCTGTCCTTGATGGTCAAACAGTTCAGTTTTTGTCTCATCTGACTAGAGCACCTTCTTCCACGTGTTTGGGGCGTCTTTAAAATGCCTTTTGGCAATGTCCAAACGATCTTCCTTATGTTTGCCTTCAAGATTATAATTTTTTTCCTGGCAACTCTTTTATGAAGCCCAACTTTGTGGAACATGCATATACAGATCCTCCCATCTTTGCAGAAGAGCTGGCCAGCTCCATCAAGGCTGTCTTTGGCCTCATGGCTGCTTTTTTGATTAATGGCCTCTGTGAATTTTGGTGGACAACCCTCTCCTGACAGGGTCGCTGTGGAGGCATAACCTTTCCATTTTTTGATAATGGATTTATTGGAGCTCTATCCCTACCCCTAATTTGCCACTTTCTAAAATACAGATGCATATTACATGGACATCTGTGTATGACTAGTTGCCAGGGGCTTAATATCATAGTAACGACAAAAAGAAAGGAGTCATAACAAGGTGAGAGCCTTCTCTTTGACCTGAGCTAGACATTTTGATCTCAGTGCTCAATGTGAAATAAGTTTTAAAATGAAAAAAAGCTGAAGCTGCTTATAAAGGTTCATTTGAAGTTATAGCAGAAACTCAGCTCAATGACACATTCCTTAGACATATTTTGAATGCAGAGGAGCTACAGCAATTGACCACAAAACTTTATTTGATATTTATTATATATATATATATATTGACTACTATGATAATTAAATGGTACATGTCTGTATCAGCATCTTATGACTTAGGTTTTATACTATTTAGGTATTTGTCACGGGGTGTTGGCGAAAAACCCAGAACACTGTTTCTATACTGACTAAATTTCTTTTTTCACTGTTAAATATATTAATCATAAGTTGTTTTCTGACATCACCAATACACATCAGACTAATGATGTGTGATTTATAGTGACTAGCTCAAACACTGCCCTTCTCAAAGTTTTAACACATTATATTCTGTACATTTCACTCACAAATAGAGAAAGATATTAAAACTGTTTTCAGCAAATAAAGGATGATGCATCTCTCTCAAAAACTATCAAAATGTCATTGTAAGAACCCTTTCTTCAATATAATGCCCTCTCTGACCTAACAATGACATCAACATTACCCAATACGATGCCTTTACAAACATGGTGCATTACAAGTTAAAAGTTACACTGCACATGTTACAGTTTAGTAGTCATCTTCATCTTCATTGTCTTCTCCAGTCTTATAGTACTACATGTCTGGGAGCAAAGACTGGTTTTCACAGTCTTGCAGTTTGCACATATCATTACATTTCAGTCCAATTTCCAAACACACACACTTTGGACTTTCACATTTCCTTGAACAGTTGCGAGCATTTAGATCCAACACTGCTTCTGGAGCTGGCTGGCCTTCCATCCAATAGATGGCCAGCTGTTCAGTCCCTTGTTCCTTTTCAGTTTTCCATCTTCTACCTACTGGGCTTGGAGTGTGTGGGTCTTGCTCCAAGCATCTTCTCCAGATGGCAGCTTGGTAGTTGGCTCGTTGTGCATGTTTTTTCAAGCAATACACGGTGGAATACCAGGAAGAGCCTTACAGACTTCTCTACTAGCTGTTGCTGCAATTTTCCCATTATCAATAAATCTCACATGGCCTTTGCGTCTAGACTTTTGAAACCGTTTAGCTCCAATCAAATCACAGTTTGCCAAGCACAGGATGAATGCATCTGTATCTTCTGAAGCAGTGACAACTTCTTCAAAGCCCTCTCTATCAGCATGGAGGAAACGTTCATCTGCCTCTTCTTGCTCACAATGGAGTTCTGGCATCTCTTTACTGCCTTCTTGTGTGATATTGTAGCATCTATCACGAACTGTTGCAAAGAGTACTTCGTT
This sequence comes from Kryptolebias brasiliensis, assembly GCA_028566095.1. Taxonomy (NCBI): domain Eukaryota; kingdom Metazoa; phylum Chordata; class Actinopteri; order Cyprinodontiformes; family Rivulidae; genus Kryptolebias; species Kryptolebias brasiliensis. Next base: position 2,437,013 of record JAOXNZ010000155.1, read on the forward strand.
CATGAGCTACTCACAATACTCTGCCTTCTTCCATTCATTAACAATGAATGTGATGAGACTGGTTTTGTTGTTCATCTGGCTCAAATATTTCCTCCATTGCCACGCTATATGTTAAGATGTAATACTTTGATGGCCTGGCTCTTCTCCTCTCAGGGATCTTTCACTGTTCTTGAGATGTCCTGATATGTGTCAAATACAACATCAAGTCTTTCACTTTGGCTGACATCTCTAAGAGCCATGTGTAAAACATTTGCTGCCACCTCTCCAAATGTAGCCTCCTTTTCTTTATTTTTTACTATCTCACATATGACGATAAAACATGGATGGCTACCAAATCTGTAATGCTATCATGTATTTTCTATCTCTCTGAATGCAGACCTTCCCGAAAATAACAATGATGGTACCGGTCACCCTCTCTGGCTCATCGTCTAGACAGAGATTTTGAAAGTTTCTGCCCATCCGGTGTGGTTTGACGTATTCCTGCACTTTGGTTTTTCTGGCACAGATTAACATGTTATAACATGTTAAAAGACACAGACAGGCAGACTTTGTTACACTGTGTAGAGGCAGGTAGACAAGAGATGTCTGTTTTAGATCTCTTTAGACAGCCTTTTAAAGTTAATTTTAAATCTTGTCTGGCGCTCTACTTAATTTTAGGCAATGATAAGCTTGTGTTTAATGTAGTTGGACTGTTTTTATTTAATTTGTATGAAATGCTCATTAGTTGCACATCTAGGCCTTTGTCTCTTTATAGGCAGTAGGTTGATCTAGTGTGACCTGACAGTGACCTTTGCGGCTCCTTGCATCCACCAGCTGCCACCATTTGCTTTCTGTTTGTCTTTGGACAACAGTCACTATGGACACTAAAGAACCTAAATAGATTAGACCCACAATTTTGCTGAGCTTGGACATTTCCACCCCTCTCCTTGTGCGCTTTCCTCCATAAGTGTGCATATCAACCACAAAGTCTTGTAACATTGTTTCCCGGCACAGCATGGAGTCCAGCTCCCTGCTGATCTTTTCAAAACAGTCCAAAGCTATGCTTCTTTTAAGCCAAATTAAGTAGCTCTACCTTGTGTTTGACTTTTGATCAGCCTTGTTAATTTAGCATATGGCTCATCCTGCACGGGGCTCTTGTTCTGGCCTTTGAAAGGGCTTGAATTTACTGTAACAGACGAGGGTTGAATCTGAGCTGCACAATCCCAACACAGAATCCTGTGATGAGGGTAAAGTGAGGACAGGGTGGATTACCCAGCAGGCGATGAAGCGCTTAGGGCCTGTTCACATTTGTCGTTACAAAACTGTTTTGAATTTGTTTCTGATGGTTTGACTGCATGTGGTGAGCTCTGAAACCCCTGTTCACATCTGGTGTTGAAATTTGTACCCCAAAACATTTTGTTATTGGATGTCAGTGAGCAACAGCCAGAACATTTTTATTAAGGAGTTTACTAATAACAGTTTATTAAAACTTTTAGCTGAAAAATAAATCAAAAAACACAACAAAAAAAGGTGGTTTGAGTGAAAATGTGTCCTGTGTGCATTGAGGCAGTTCAGACCTGCACTTCATGCTAACCAAACACTGTCAGATAACTAAAGATAGAATTTAGCAACAAATGTGAACAGGCCCTTGAAGGATAGTTCAGCCATTCTGAAGTGGGGTTCTGTGGAAAAGATTTGACACTAATATGTTACCTACTGCAGGTGACTCTTTGAACCTCAGTTTAAAAAAGGAGTTTAAGCTCGACAGAACAGACGAGCTAACAGCTGGTCCAAAAGCAGCTAAATCAAAGTGAGTCAGTGCCGTCTTTAAAAAAAAAAGAAGCTCTAATCTCCAAACTTTCAGAGCAGTTTATGCAAACAATATTTTATAACATGATTAATTTTAAATTACATGATTATTTACATGGAATTCTATGGTTGTTTGTAATAGCAAACAGTGGCAGCTGCAGCTAGCTGTAGCACTGCTGCAGTCAGCTGGGACACCTCCATCAGGAACTTGACATCATTTCTGCTGGGATAACCATGTAATGAGAAATAATGGCAACTTTAAGGTTGGAAAAATAGTATTTGCATGAAGCTCTATACAATTTTGGAGTTGTTTCAAAATGGCATTGCCAAACTTTGGTTTAAGCTTGAGGTTCCCAAACTTATCTTACAAGCCACAAAATAACAGCAGCAGAGACAATAATACTATTGTTGTCTATGAGTACTTCCATGTTTAAGTTTTTTTTCTAACAACGATAGCAAACATACACTCTCAGCAGTCATTTTTAAAACCAATCAGATTCCTGGAAACTATGTCAAGACCCATATCTTAGTGTTTCATGACCCAAACCTGACCAGTGGAGGTCCAACCCTAACTTTGGGAACCACTGGCCTTGACTAAGGTTGGACCAACCGTTAGCTCATCAATCCAGTCAGATTCTGTTTCTCCAAACTGGTGTCGTTCGGAGATCTACAACAGGTAAGATAATTTTGTTTTTTGTTTAACCAGGAAGTAAATATAATCAAATAAAAAAATAAAATCTCTGCTTTTAAGGGTTGGGATGTGCATTGGGAAGCTGGGATTGAACCAGCAACCTTCTCCTGAATCACAGCCACCCTCAATCAAAGAAAAAAAGAAATATATATATATATATACACACACATATTAAGTGTTCATATTTGTTCCACAGAACCCCACTCCAAAATGGCAGAATTAAAGTCTTTCAACAATTCACCNNNNTATTTTAAATACTGCCTTTGTGTGCATCTTTATCAGTTCTCCATTTCTTCTGTAAAATTTTTGTATTAAAATGACACTGATCCTTGTCACGTTTACTGGTTACTCTTTTTAACCCCCCTCCCCCCCAAAAAAACAAAAGAACAAAAAAATCCCCACATTTACTCTTTAGAGGTCCTTCTACTTGTCTTTTGACTGATTTTATCACAGCCATCAGTACCAGCAGATCCGCTACACTTCACAGACAACCAACACATCCCAAATCAGCCTGGTAAGCTCTCCTGAATTCATTTGTCTGTTTCGTGCATAGATGAGGGCACTCAGTCTAGTGCTGAGCGACGAGTGACTGTTCTTCCATCACAGAAATCCAGATGCATCTTTTTACTAATAAACTTGTGCTCTCAAATGGTCGCCACCTACATCCATTTTAAAATATCTGCTGATAATTATGTCCTGTTGATGAAAGTTTTAACGCTTTGACAACAGCCGGCTTTGTGAGCACACCAAAGACTGCTCAAAAGACCAGGGAACGTGATGTGGAGACGAGGCTTTCTCACGACACCAACACCGAGTTAGGCATGGGTTGAAGAGGAGGTGTCAATAAGCTGACCCCTAACTCCCCCAAATCCCTGTAGAACAAAGCCCAGGCCTATCTGTCAAGCTCCTGAAGCATGCTGCAGGACACCCCGCTCTGGTTGAGCAGCTCTGCAGCGTGACTTCAATCAGGGGAGGGGACACGGGGACGGGGAGGGGAGGGGAGGGAAGGTTACACGTCTTATCCACACCTTGAAGGCTGCGGCAGACGGATGGTCGCAGGAATGTAGCGCTAGGCGCTCCGGTTGTGGGGGAAGGTGGGCTGCCTAATGAGGATCTCCGAGGGAGCCCCCGCTTTCTGTCTCATCGCCTCTGCTTTATCTGCCCAGGTCTTAAAGGCCTCCTCAGAAATAACCACACACAAACACTCTAAGTCTATATCCTGCCCTTTCCTTCAGGCTTCACTTCTTTCCTTCAGTTTGTTGCTCATTTCTTCTTTTTCTTTTATTGTGTTGTGTTCAATTTTATTTCATTTTATTGTAAAGCACTGATTTTCTTCTTTGAGAATGGTGTTACATGAATGAACCTTATTATTTTACTCTTAAAGACATAAGTCACTAAGAGGTGTGTTGTCTGTTGACTCACCATAGTCTTTCTTGCAGTACTTCTTCATGTTGATTTTCAGTTTGCCTTTCGAGGCCTTGCAGTAAGAGTCACAGTCTGTATGGAGAAAATGGGAGAAATTACAGTCAGAACAATCTATCACTGAATTAAGGATTGTACTGTGGCTGGTACGTGTGGATTTAAAATGCTATGGTGACTTCATGTACAGTAGCTTTAAGAACAGGAATAAAGTGGCACAAATCTTTTTTTTTTTTCTTTGCTTGTTTTGTAGTTTTTATGAATAACAAAAAATAAACCGTTTTTTTTATATATTTTGCAAATCATTTCACAAACAGTTTGTTGTCATTAATTTGCTTTTTCTTTCACAGTTCTTGTAAAACCTGTTTGAAATTATTTATATTTACAGTTTTTTAGGTCCCCGAACACTAAAAATATTTTTTCCCACAGTTAACAAAACATCAGCTCAGATTTGCGCAGTTATAACCACAATGTCACTTACACACCTGGTAAAACATGACATACATTTATCTGCTTTAGACACAGAAAAATATCATGATGTCACTTCCTGTCATTTAAAGGCCTTTCAAAGGACCACACCCACGAACCAAGTGGTTGAACACATCATCCTGATATGCAAACACATGTGCTTAATGAAGACACACCAATCAGGTATAAGCACTATACAAAAGGCAGCAGGTGAGTTCATGTGTTTTTGGAAAAAAATGAAAGGAATCAGAAAATACAGAGTAAATAAAAGACTTAAAGTCAGCTTAACTGATAACTATGTAGTCACAGTAAAAATTAAATCAAATGTTGAAAATGTTAACCCTTTGAGCTGATTGGTCGACACACATTTTTCTGCTTCATGTCTGTTATTTATTGTCCCAGTGCAGCGACTTCACTGTAATTATAGTCTCTTTTTTGTCTGATGGTTGTAGCAGAAGCAAAACACCAACCAGCAGCCTCACTATGTACAATTCTATCACAGCTACCAAGAAGGAATTTATTTTTCAGAACTACAAATCCCAGCTGCCATCTACCCTATGACTTGTTGTCAATCTGTGGGAATGAGTCAGCCCCCCCAAACACACCCGCTCCCCCGCCTACCTCCATCTAAATCTCACCTCGCTTGTCACCTCGCACCCCGACCTCATCAAAAAAAAAAACTAAAAAAACAGGATCACTTCAAGGCCCCGACCAAGTCAAGCTTGTGTGTGTGTGTGTGTGTGTGTGCGCGCGCTCAGTGTTGGCAGCTATTTGAGGGAGTAGAAGGTGTGTGTGGGGGTGAAGTGGGTCAATGCCACACAAAGGGAGGTCAGGAAAAGAAAATTAGCCATCCATGAAGCGTTAGGCTGGGGACCCCTTTGGGGAATGAGGTGGGGGGTGGAGGGGGTGTCCATATTGGGAGCCGTGAACAAATAAATACCTCATGCAGGCAGCAAGCTTATCCGAATCACCTCCCAGCTCTCTGCTGAGGAGAAGCTGTCAAACATGGACCTGTGTGTGTGTGTGTGTGTGATTCGTACACACACTTAGAGTGTGGCGAGTCAGTAAGTTTTTAAAATATGTCTACTGGTTAACAATCTAACAAAAGAGTAAATCTCAGAGAAACTCTCAGACCAGGGTGCAAATTATACAGTGACGAGGGGTGGGGGGGGGGGCTCCAATCAAACCCCATTCAATGCAGTCCTGAGCTTCTGGTTGAAGTCTTAGAATTATTCCTGTATTTTCCTTATTTATAGTAATATCAGCCATCTGTACTGTAGATACAGATCACAATAACTGACATTCAGTCCACCAGTTCACAGAAAACACAACCATCTGTGTAATCAAATGGCACAAAGTATTCTGGACTGCCAACAAAAAAGACCTTTAACATCTAGGAGCAGAGCTGCACGATGTTCCTAACATCCTCATCAACAGGGCAAACAGGGAGATCTTCAAACCATTTACCATTTACAGCAGGTCTGTTCTATACTGTCATTAAAAGTTGAAGCCACAGAATCACTTCAGAATAAAATTTTGTCAGAAATTCTCTTGAAAGTAGTCTAATAGAAAAAATAAATCAATACTCAACCTAACTGAAGATCCTGTTTAACTAATATAATAAAGGAAGCAAATCTTTTTTTAAAGATAGGAAAAGATAGTAGTTCTGACCAGACTCCAAAAGGTCCAAAAGGTGTTTCCCTGTGGTTGACGGGTTTGGGGTGGTGGACTTATTTTTATTTAATTTGATTTTTCTGCACTGAGCAACAGAGAGCGGAAATGACCACAACAGCACTATAACAATGAAATGCAGCTTAAACTAACTCTTCAAGATATAACTAGTGCTAATGAACGCCATCATTTTATCTTACGAAGTCATTTTTAGTCTGGCAGGTGTGGTGTTGAGAAACATTGTTCAGCAACGACTCACTTCTAAAATGATGCCCTGACATTTGTTCAGTAATGTTAGGAAAGAAATCAGAAACTTAGGCTCTGTCCACACGGGAATAATGCAGAGGTTTTTATTGGTTCCGCTTTGCTTACACATGGAAACAGTGTTTTTGGAGCCCCAAAACAATCATTTTTAAGCGGAAAAAAAAACCTTGAAGGGCAACTGTTGTATTTCCATGTTGATGAAAACATTTGTGCCATGTGTACAAAAATTGTTTTTAGAAATAATAAAAAAAAGTTTTGAAAAAAAAAGCACTTCCATGTGGACCAGACCTTAGGCTTGTTAACATTATTTAGCAGAAAAGTAACTTAAAACAAAAGTTACAAAGGCTAATATTCAATCTCAGACACATCACACAATCTGATTCAAGAATCTCTAAAGAAAACTGAAATGTGCACTAATTAGAAAATTTACAAACTACTTACTTTTGTCTGTTTGACTTGTAAATAGTAATGTCTTTAGACAGAGACTCAGCACATCAAAGTAACCTTAACCCTGACAGCAGTGAGAGATTCATGTAGAACAGGTATGATCCTTTTTAGGGTGTATGATATAAATCTGAATTTCATTAGCTGCTAAGAATTTACATTGTACAAAATGATTTATATTTGATTTCTGATTTTTCTTTTGCTTCATGCAGGAGGGAGAAGGCCATTTAATGGGCCAAATGTGGCCAGCAGGTTGTAAGATGCCTACGTCTGTTGTCTCAGTTTTATGGTTGACAATTTTAAGCTGGAGGGGATAAATTCAGTGATGTACCTCCTGCTGTGTTAAGTGATCTAACATTAGGCCATAGCAGAGAAAAATCTATTTTTTTTCTGCTCTTTTAGCCCCTTGCGATGAAATGAAAATTTGCTGCAATTTGCTGGCTTCCTTAGATAAATAACTTTTATTAATTGGGATTTTTTTTATGTGTATGAATGTACTGTATTTTAATGAGAATTTAATTAATTAATTGGATTTGAATCTGGATTGGATTTATGACCTAAAATTCCATCTATCCATCGATCTTCTGCCACTTCTTCCAGAGTTGGGTCGCGGGGCAGCAGCTTGAGCAGGGAGGCTGAGGCATATCTTTCCACAGCCACCTCTTCCAGCTTTTCCAGGAGGATTCCAAGGCGTTCCCAGGCCAGCCAAGAGACATAGTTTCTTCAGCATGTCCTGGGTCTTCCCCAACATTTTCTCCCTGTTGGACATGCCTAGAACAGTTCCCTAGGGAGGCTGCACTGAGAAATTCTGCCCATAAAAGTTATAAACAGAATCAGTGACAATGGACAGCCATGGCAGGGTCCAAGTTGGACTCAGCAACATCCAGAGCCTTGAGGAACTCAGTGTTGGTAAAGCGCTGCTTCTCTTGCCTCAGCCACCTGACGGTTTGCCAGAATTTTCTCGGAGCCAACTGAGAGTAGGCCCACACCAACCTATCAACATGGGCAACGCCAGAGTGGTATAAGGTCCCTCTCAAAGAGATTGGCTTCAAAATCTAAGCTGTGCATTTAGGGGAGCCTGACTATATCTAGTCGGTACTTCTCAACCACACGCACAATGATCCCCCAAGGCAGATTGGTCCTAGGTGACAAACCAGAAAAAGAGCATTTCACAATACTCTTATGGACAGAAGACAACAAAGAGCTCAATGTCCCTTGATCAGATGTGGTTTATCGGGGCCCCACCCTGCATCCAGGCCTAGGGGGTAGGGCTTGCCTGCAAGTGCCTGGTGACCAGGCCTCTACCCATGGTGCCTCACCACCTGCAGGAGGGGCCATATGGGTTGGGTGCAGTGTACATAACACATCCCTCACTGAGAGGTGATTTGAAATGTTTCCTTTTTTGTATAGTGCCCTGAGATGGTTTTTGTTGTGAATTGGAGCTACAGTATTTAAATAATATCAACAATTAATTGAGCTAACACATTAATCAAAATTCTAATTTGTTTCAGAGTTTCTTTTTGTGAGTTGTAATGTGTGTAGTAAAAGAAAAGCTTGAAGAATTGCATGAACAGTAGATGGGTTAGTGGAAGAGGGATTGATGTTTTCAAGCAGCCCTGAACATCAGTGATGTGAGCAGATATTCACTTCTCTTTATACTCCTTTTCAATGAGGTTGCCTGGGGAACACCACAACAGGAAAAAAAAAAAAAAAAAGCCCCCAAAAAGGGGTAGGAGGTGGGAGAGTGGATACTGGTAGAGAGCAAAGGGGGGTTGACAAAAAAAGAAAAAAAAAGTGAATTTTATCAGAGGGGTAAGAAGAAGAAGACACCCAGGAGTAAACTAACGTACAAAATAATAATAAAAAAAAAATCAGGAGCCTTAAATTGTGATTAGACAGGGGACAAAACTAGTGCTGCTGGTAGTAAATAAAGAAAGTAACAAAAATAACCAAAGCAAGCGAACAGAGGAGTCTATAAGAGCCGGACCTGATTACCATGTAAATGATAGAAGAAGGCGCTGTGGAAAGGACGCTTTGTTTTCTCATAACCCCCCCTTGATGCCATCATGATACTTCCCTTTGATAGCCTTTCGTTTCCCATTAGTGTACCCCTGAGACACTGCTCTGGGCCCCGCTGAGAGTCCCCAGGATGCCTATTTAGGGCCAGGCAGCCCCTACTGCGAGGACAAATGTTCTCTTTGTGTGCGTCACAGGCCGGAGAAGTGGAAGCGGTCTTGTAATACTGAGCTAAAATGTGCTTTGCGTGTTCTAAGTAGATGTAGTTACTACGGCGTTTTGTTAGCTGCCTTTCAGTGCACTGAGAAGTTGGTAACTGAGAGGTGGACCTTTGCCCCCTCTATCAAAGTACCGTACTTTGATGGAGGGGTACTTTGTACTTTTTTTACAGTACTTACAAGCCACACTTTGTACGTGTTTTTTTTACAGTAAAACCTGTTAGTAAAAACTAACAGTTTTTACTGAAGCTGCTTCCCGGCAGAGTTAAGTGTAGCAAAGGTCTCTGTGTTTGAGGCAATACTTTATGAAGCAATGTAAAAACACGTGCAATACAGTCAATCAGAATCAGAAGAGCCAAACAATAAGAGATTTACCAGCTTGGTAATATAGACACACTTAGTCATTCTTTTTTGACAGGATGTTGTGAAGTGTCCACTACCTGTGATCTGATGGCAGGTGCAGATGTCACATAGATCTGTAATGCTTGGCACACAATACAGATTCATTCTTGGTGTGGTCTGTCTTGGGGGACCAGAACTTTCATAATGTGTTAGAGTGCCCTTATCTACCCATTGGTTCCATCTATGGGCTACTGTGACATTTACACCCTCCACATGCCGTACAGCTGAACAATACAACCACTTGGCCAAAGCATACCAGCAATGCAACGTTTATCAAATTTCATCAAATGCTAGTAATGCAACTATGAGCTATCCTTAGTCTGCTGACCTACACTCACTGTTTTGGCTTATTGTTGGAATGCCTGATAACATTATTGCTCCGCTTGGTATGCCAACACTTACACATCCCGATACCCATTCTTGATGTAAATAATTTACATGCCCATCACATTCTGGATGTTTACCAAATTACATCCTATTCGACCACTCGGCCTCAAGTCGAACCTTTTCTTCTGGGTGCTTAGCCTTTTTGTTTTGTCAATGATTGTAGAATATGATGAGTGATTTCTCTGTGTTTTTCCAGGATTAAAAGACAGTTGAGTATAAGTTTTAGTAAAGTGATAGAAACACTTAAACACTTTGACTCTTTCTTTCTTTGCACTAGACAAACATACTGACTTACTGTGTAAAGCATTTTTCTCCCCTCCTTTATAACTACATTACATGGACTTTTCTAGTTTAACAAGATTAACATAAGAGTCCATGGCTATTTTTTTGTGGTTCTCAATACTTCAGGTATTCTGAAGAATTGAAATCCAAAAGTTTAAACAAATAACAGCCACTTTAAACAGGCATATGGACTGCAAATCACTGTAGAGACATGTTGCCCACCTGACTGCAAACCAGGCTCACTATGGGCTCATTTACCATTACACAATATGCCTAAAGGCGTTTTGGAAGACATGCAGTTTTTAGTAA
>JAOXNZ010000155.1:2457875-2470920 GCA_028566095.1 Kryptolebias brasiliensis
ACTGCAAAAAAAAAAAAAAAAAGGTTGGAGTCGTGAGATGATTTCCAGGAAAACAAAAAGTAAAGATGATTGCCAAAAATATTTTTGCTATAGCTGTTATGAGAAATAAAACGTGTTGGTATACGAAAAGCAAAATAAAAAAAATAAAATAATTTAACTGGTTTAACAGCGATGTTTGCGTATTTTAACTAAAGATATTCAGGGTCACTAGTCAGCTGCTGTTTCCTGGGTCAAAAGTTGAGAAGTTTAGGAACCATTGTTGCTGACGATTGTAAAAGATTTGATGTGACTGTAGAACACAAAACCATGTTTTACCATATCCCTAAACGGATCATGGGATGGATTTTGTCTTTTAGCACCAATCTTTCTGAACTGTTGGAGTTATGGGACTTGGAGAAGGTGGTGTTAGAAGGTCTCCCCTTGGATTCATGAAGCTTCAAACCCCGAGGTTTAATGGTGTGTTTGTTTAAACATGAAGATTTGCTGATAAGAAAACTGACAGTTTGGAGAAAAGAATGACACAATCTCCAGGACTGTGTTCGTGGCATGCGGGAATGTTGGATTCATTGAGTGTGTTTGTGAATGTGTGTATGTATCATGAAAGCTGGACTCAGGCAGGGTTGTGTCCTACGGTGAGGAAGACATAATAAAGACTGGTTCCACGTACTTATGCAGGGGGCAATGGGCGAGCGGCTCTGCTGGTAGCCTTTAGAACAGCGGTTGCACGTGATACCAGTCACGCCGTCTTTACAGGGACATTGTCCTGTGGTTTGGTTACAGGTTTTGCCAGCAGCACCCACGGGATGGCAATCACATGCTGTGAGGAAACACAGGAAGAAAGAGAGGCACAGTGAGTGAGTGGTCACACGTGAGGAGATACAAACATGTGCTATCTAAAGAGAGTGCAGGTGGGTACACAGCAGCAGGGTGGCAACAATAACAAGGTGGTGAGAGACAGGTGGAGGTGTGTGCACAGAGACAGAACTTCAGCAGGTCCAATACAACAACACAACACTTGTTCTGAAGCTAGAGTCACTTCAAGACTGAAAGATCAACACATCCTGCAAGTCTATAGAGCCTTACAGCGTGGTGACATCATCAAGAATGTTTGTTCCACCACGATGGAGGTTAAAAGATTTATGTATATTGCGTACAGCTATGTGCATTTAGCATAGATTAGAACAGATGGTTGATCATAGACATATTATTCTCAAAAGCCAGGGTGAGACCACAACAATAGAGATTTGGAGCCAGACTGTGAGTTACTGGCACACTGCAACTCACATCAGATTTCCACGAGTGGCTCATTGTCAAATTCCACTGAGAACGTTGTGCTTTAGTATGAAGGCAGAGACCATGATGAATTAACAGAGACATGTCGGGCCCAGACCAGAGTCTGATTTGGGAAGTTGGGTGACAAGGGGAAATCATTTCTCGAGCATGTTACCGAGAGACAATAATCTCAGGGGACAAAAGGATGTCTAGGCAGAAAATATAAGAGAGATAGCATTGATCCAGCTTGTTGATTTTTTTGTCAATTTATTACGAAAGATATATCGAGCAGGAAATCCCACAGATGAGACAGTCCCAAGCAGCAGAATCCGTCTAGCCTAAGATTATCACACAATGCTTTTTAAACAAAGCTCATCAGAAGACAGGACAAGGCCCCCAGCAGTCTCATCTTGGATGGAAGGCTGTATCATTTGACGAGCAGCATGTAATACTGTAACAATACTGTTACACCTATTGGGAACATCTCAGAAGACCAGTGAATTTTACTTTCCATAAAAGTACCACATAGGACCCCCAAAAAGAGCAATAGATGGGAGGCCCTTGTTACTACTTTTACTTCCTCCAAGGCCAAGTTTTATCATCTTCTCAGAACTCTGCCAGGGCCATGACTGACCCCAGCTGAGTCAATCCGAAGACCTCATTAAGTCATTTAATCTGACGTAACATATCTGCTCCCATTTTTTTCACCTAATCACTGCGTTTTATTTGAACCTCTGTTCTGAGTTGACTTTTGGACACAATGGAATGGCAGGTTTGGTTTATTCCCATGACTATCTGTGCAGCCCATTGAAGAGCACGAGCCAACTAGTTTGCTGGTTTTACGCAGAAATTGTAACTTTCTACATAAAATCAGACAACAACAAAATAACAAGGAAGCTTGCCATCCAAAGTGACAAATAGATCACTTAAATCCCAAGCTTCATGGGCTCCATAGACATTTTGTTGCTGCTGGTGTAAATGCTACCACAACACATCTCCAGGATCCTCATAAAGAAAAATGTGTCTGTTTGAGCCCCTGACGATGTTAAAGAGATTAACACGTGTTCTTGCATTTGAGCTCATTGCAGCTGATGCGTGTGAGCTGAGGACAAAGGCTTATACATGTTTACCAAATGATACAAATAATGAAGGATAATCCTAATAACCTGTCTCTGATTAATGTCGGGCTTTGAACGTGAGCCCAAAACGTCTTTCACACTTCCTCGAAAAACTGAGGGGGTCTATGAAACGCACATGCTTCAGGAATGTAATCATTTTTCAATTGCACACCCCCCTGATCCAAAGCCTTCATTTACTTCACAGCCAAAGCAGTCAGGTTCAAAAAGCACTGTTGAATTTTCTGAGAGTTCTTTCTTTTTATCTGTGTTTTGGAGGGCTATAAATAACTCTTAGTCCTCCATCGTAGGCTGTAAGGTAAATTCAAACCAGATCAATTTTTTTAATCAATCATCTTTTTTTTTCCCTAAAAGGCCAAAAAAAAAAGTTACAAAACTCTCACCACTTCATTCCTCAACCACTAAGTGTTTTATTTTTCATTTATTTCTTCTGATGTTCTAGTTTTCAGCCTCATGGAGGGACCATTTCTGCTCATTCGTTGCCCCCTGACAGTAAGATTTTCTTCTGCGTTGTGTCACATGTCACTTTAAGAGCTTTCAAAGGTCCAGCCGATTCAGAGCTCTTTGAGGTTTGTGGGAATATTTAGTGGTTTGGTTATTTTACTCTGATTTTAACCACCAGACTGAAGCCCATGAGTTCATTTTATTCCATTGCACTAAAATTAGCCTTTAATATGTATTAATGTCAAAAGGAATTAATAGTAGAGCTTCTCCACGTCCCTACAATCTGAAGTTTTTTGTGTGCTTTAAGCTCTCCTATTTATCTCTATTGGCTGTTTCCTGTGTTTCAGCTCCTGTTGCTGCTCTTATCAGTCCTCGCTGTGTGTTTGTGTGTGTGTGTGTGTGTGTGCTGTTCGCCCCTCTTATCAGGCTCATTAGAGTCCTCCCTGAAAGTGTGTGTGCCTACGAGTACCTACATCAAACCAATCTGTCACCGCTTTAATTGATTTCAGTTAGAGGAACAGAGCAAACACACATGAACGCACGCACACACTTTCAGGAAGCCCTCTAAGCGGCGTGGAGGCTGGTCAGGCACGTTCGCATGCCTGTAAATCCAGGAGGTTGTCAGACGAGTTCGAGGGCAGAGTGAGTTTGTGCTCGAAGCTTCGGAGATGTTTTTAAGAGCATGTGCACGTAACCCTGGCGCACAGCCTCGAGCCTGCTAGTAAATCAGGAAGCAGAGCACATGGTGCGCAGGTGGGATACCCTCCTCCTCCTTCTCCTCCTCTTCAGATTTGGTCCTTCTCATTGAACTGAAAGCTGAATGACTTGCTGTCCAGTCAGATGACAGATTGGTCCTCTCTCTGACTGAATGACCCACCTGCTGAGTTAAAGACTGGCTCACTCCAGAGGTGTAAGTGAGAGTTTGAAGTGTGCGTCCACTTAAACAGCTAAGTGGCTTCACACCTACTGCTCCAGATGGTTCAGGGAGATAAGATGAGGTCCTTTCTAGCTTAAAACGTCCAGCAAAGACAACTAGGGGACCCAAAGATAAGAAGCTGGTGTTTGTATACAGCCTGTGCAGCTTAGATCAGAGAATCATGTTATCTATATTTATCCCTCTTATTGGATGGAATGGTTTCTTTGTTATTTTATTGTGATGTTATGTGGTTTCTGTTTAAGCTATTTCCCTATAATAATCCAAACAGTTGTCTCATGCTCAGCAATAGACAGTACAAATGGTCAGAGGGATAAGCAAACAAACAAGCAAAGACTAGAATGGAGATCCACTGGGTATGTCGCTACTATGATTGGATGGTTTAGTGAGATCCTTGGCCATGGTCCTGGTGGAGCACAGAGAAGACGGCAAAACTTGATTTTCTATGTGAAGTATAAGTACCAACAATATTTTTCTGGCATGGTCTTAAGGTCTTGAGGCCTTGCCTCCTCTCCTGGAGACTCCTGTGGAGGGAGCGCACCCTGACACCTGGGTCACTTGTCTCACAGTCTCCTGTCCAACAGCCAACATTTCAATGCAGGTCGACATGCTAACTGGATCAAACACTAGTTTCGACCCGGCTACCCACCGAACGCACTTCCTCTCTCTGACTGCCTCCATCCTAAGTTGCAGGGTCCTGGTGTCCTGATGTGAGGATTTGACAAGGTTTGAAAATGAGCCGTACTTGGAAGTTTAGTGTAAGGAACAGTGCACCCCGGGCAGTCCCGGCTCAATGTCCAGTGTGATGTTCTCCCATAGCCTTTGTCTGAGAATATCTACACATCCAACTATGTGTACTAACGCTAAATGCATGTAGCAGAATGCAATACACAGCAAAATACCATCCATCATGCCGAAATAAACAGTCTTGACATCATCACTGCAAGGGCTCTACAGCAGTGGTTCCCAAAGCTGAGTTTGATAACCCCATGTTGCCGTTTTTCTTTTGGCTGCTCCATTTTGCAGGAGTCACCACAGCAAACAAACGCAAGATCTGGCAATATGTTTTACGCCAGAAGCCCTTCCTGATGCAACCTGGGCTCAAACTTGCAGCCACATGATTACAAGACTGCATCACTGACCACCGACCTACCGCGGCCAGGGTTGATAACCCAACATTGGTCACACACAAAGTGGGGGGTCTTGAGAAGATTTGCAGAAACCAAATTAACTTTAAAAATGAATGTCAATGTCAAATTTAGCCTTAACTGTTACAAAGAGATAAAAACGGTAGTCAGAAATGGATTAAAAATAATATAACGGTTGACAAGTCTCTGTTAAATGCCTTATTAGCAATGTTTGTACACTTCAGCCAGCTAGAGTCTGTGTCACGAGCTTTAGCAACTTTTTATTTTGTGAGTCGAGGCTGAAAAGTTTGGGAACTGCTGGTCTACAGAATAAAAACTGTCAACACCAATCTTATCTGGGCAATTTATTCATCTGTAACTGTAACTTTAAAGCTCCAGCTGCCAGAAGTTGGATATAAAAGCATGAAAAATGGGGAACATAGATGGTTGTAAAGACAGGCAGTTTGGTCTGAGCTTGAGATTTCACAATGTGCCTGTCGTTTGAAGTCTACACCAAACTCCTCAGTTGTGCGCACTGTGCCAGTAGGAATAATTTGTTGGGCCTGGAGTGCAGCCAATCCACCCGAGTCTGTGTTCTATTATAATTAGATTTCTGCTCCTCCTAAAGAACCTTTGGAGTGCAAAAAAACAGCTAAACAGCTCTCTAAATGACACATTTTCCTAACAGTGAGTGTGCTCAACATCTTTGATCTCTTTGGTGTTTTACTGATAAGAGTATTTGCCTTCAAGAGTGATGTTTGGCCACTGAGAGGGCATATAATGTTGGATGTATGCTGGTTTTGTGAGGGATGTCAAAAATGCAAAACACATCAAACACATGTGCATTCCTAATTGAAAACACATCAATATCAGCACACCCACTGAAAATAAAAAGCTATAAGTGAGGTCTTGAAGAGCAATAATTGTCAAATTCCAAGAAAAGGAGAAAGACGTCTTATGTGTGGTCGTTAAAAAAAAAAAGAAAGAAAGAAAATCTTACCACACCAATTGAAAACATATGCAGAGAAGATGAAAGGGGGTTTTTAGTATTCTATTTTGATTAAAACATACCATCTCTCTATCAAACCCTGAATGTCGTCTATATGCAAAAAACATTCCTCATAATCTGACTGACTGATGAATGGTTGATCTTTAGATCCAAAGGTTATGATGACTTCAATTTAAGCCATTATTCAAAAAACAACATGTTAATATTATTATTCTTAACTCGATTAAGTAAAGTTAAAAATTATCTCATTGTTATTGATAACAATTTTGTGCATCTGCTTATCCTGTTAGATGTCAGTGTGGGCTTTGAAATTACTGATCATATCATTTAGATACATTGATTACAATATTTCATCTGGGACAAAGGAACAGATTTAGAATGAGTTAAGTCTTAATAAGTGAAGAAATTCTAGTTTATTCATGTTCACATATTGTTATTTATGCCTACAAGAGTTAGGTACAGTGTTCCACAAAGTTCGAGGCTGGCACCCATCCTTTTTCACAGTACATGCTTCACTGTGACAATATCATCAGGAAACTAGTACATTTTCATTGTTATTCAGGTGATACCTAACTCTGTTTGCCAAAAAAAATATTAAAGAAACAAAACTATTACTGAAAATGCAAACCTCCATCAGTGATGTAAAGGTACGTTGAACCTATATTCTACTTTTAAATTTAACTAAGATTAAAGTTACTGTTTCTGGTTCTAAAACTTGCAGAAATGTTATGATTAACATTGTATTCAGCACATCTGCAAGGAACTTTCGAGTAATTTTTACCAGTATTTGTCTTTTATTTTTCACCCTAATAATCTCCCTAGAATGGCTTTCTTTTATTTTTCCTCTTTTTCCTGTCCCAAAAAGATCCATGATGGATGAACTACTGTAATGGCATTCTATTTGGGTATCCAAATAATTCCCTTAAAACCTTACAGCTAGTTTTAAATGCTGTTGCCAGAGTTCCACAAGGAGAGATTATGTCTCTCTTACGTTGGGCTCCCAACAAAGTTGGCTTCCTATAAAGTTTAGAATTGTACTCAATTCTTACTCAACATGTATGAAGCCCATAATGGTCAAGTTCATTACTTAGTAGCTCTAGTGAAGATATCAATAGTCCCAGAGCAAAGGTTTACCTTTTGTACCCAGGATTTACAAGTCCAGATTTTGAGGCAGAGCTGTTAGCTATCAAGCTTCTCTCATGTGGAACCAAGTCCCATTTTGGGTATGTGATGCTGATACCAGCAAAGGAATTATGGAATTATGAATTATGAGTCGTTGGACTTTTACATTTCTAGCACCGAGGACAATATCTCAGCTTTGATGAGGAGCTTGGCTTCCTTCAAACTGATCCAGTGTCAAAGAAAGAGGAGCACAGACAAAAGTTTTTAGATCGCAAAAGGACAAAATGTTGAACTCAAATCAAGCAGGGAGTTTCTGGTCTGTTTCAGTCTGCTTGGATCGGCCATCAAATAGTTACTCGGCCCACTCACACGCTGAAAACTCTGAATTGTCTCTAACTTTTCAACTCAAGATAAGGCTGATTTAAAAAATTGTCTGAATCAACTTGTTTCTGTAAAGTTACCTGAGTGGAAGGCCAGGGGTGTTCAGACCACACAAGGTGCTTCATCTTTGGGTCGATTCAAATCTGATTATCATCTCTTTTTTTTTTCAGCTAAACTGTTATTTCTCTGTAAAAAACCTCCCCTCGGTATGTTTAAAGTGTAGGCCTCAAACAGTCAAAAATACAAACAAGAGCTGATTGAAAAGTGATCTGAGTTTACGCTCTTACTCAATGAGGGGTGAAGTTCTAACTTTTGGCATGTGGACGTAGCCACCGGGCAGGGCTCTCTCTGCAGTGGATAGGACTCAGCTCGGGCTCAGATGGAAATGAGCCGCTTTCAGAGAGGATTGTGTTACTCATACAAAAGCAAACCGTTGTGCTGCTGCCCGTGCTCCTCCAGCACTCACTCTCTCTCAGAAAAGCCACACTAAAAAAAGGCCTTTCTCCATTTTGGAGCTCAATAAATAACCAAAGCTCTTAATTGCTGTCACTTAGCTGCAGCGCCCACGCTGCTTGAGGAGAGGACAGAAATTAGTTCTGCGGTTTGGGTTTCATCGAATTATCTTGAGTTATGATGTGGTTGAGCTGAGGCGGGACTTTTTTTCGGCACATGAAGGTGTCTGCGGGGGGGGTAGCAGTGTGCGGTAACTGTTCACCAGCAAGGAGACCATGTAATACAGTGACACACATCTTTAAATTCCTCATCAGTAACTTTCCAGATTTAGTTTGCGAAAAAATGTTTTGACTGGCAAAGGAATGCGCCCATGCTCCATATCGTTTGACAGCTTGGGGTAATTACCACAGATCCTTTATTATAAGTCTATTTCGATGTAACTGAACCCCTTGGTTGAATTTGGACAGTGTTTGCTTATAATTACACAGGGCTGGGAGAGGTGGGAGATGCATGCACTCTGGCAAATTTCATGGATTAAATTGAACAAAACCGTTTGGGGGAGCCGACAATTCCTTAAACAATGATGGAATCTGTTTATGTTTTACTTTAGCGAGGGGCAGCAGTGAATGGAAGGAGAAATAAATCCCCAGAGTGGGTGAGAGAATTTACAATTTACTTGCTTGTAATAAGAGTATGATGTGATTGTACTGTGGCCAAAAGCCTATGGGGCTATCATTATCTAAAAATAATAACATTATTACAGATCATATCTCTGGTTGAGCAATAATATGATTATAAGGTTTACCTTGGGGTATCCAAAAATAGAGATTGTACTGCTTTGAATACTGTCTTAAAAACCTCAGTTGTAAATTTAATTCCAACTGTGCATGAAGTTTAAACTATGTAGTAATGATAGTTTACAAACCAAGTACTTTCTGTAAACTCTTCATCTCCTGTCATTCCTGAATGGTAGCAGCATTAATTTTCTATAGTGACACCTACAGTTTACAAGGAGAACTGCGGGAAACTTAGGGCATTTCAAAGTATTAATGGCAACTCCATCATGTTGACGACGCAACTTCCTCGCTCTGTTGCCACTGTGCGACTTGGTAATTGATAAAACAACTTTAAAGTATGCCTTTAATGTCAGAACTCTCATAGATTACGTCAGCAACATCTTTCAAAATAGAGAAGAAGGAAGCAGCGCAAGCTAGAACCCAAATAGAAGGTATCCATCCATCCATCTTCTTCCGCTTATCTGGGGTCGGGTCGCGGGGGTAGTAGCCTAAGCAGGGAGACCCAGACTTCCCTCTCCCCAGCCACTTGGGCCAGCTCCTCCAGGGGAATCCCAAGGCGTTCCCAGGCCAGCCAAGAAACATAGTCCCTCCAGCGTGTCCTGGGTCTTCCTCTGGGCAGAGACGCTATCCTAAGGCCACCAAAACAGATCTTCTCAACACCTTGGCTGCACCTATAAATTCTGTCCATAAACGTTATGAACAGAATCAGTGACAAAGGGCAACCTTGGCGGAGTCCAACTCTCACCGGAAACGAGCCTGACTTACTGCTGGCAATGCGACCAAGCTCTGACTGGTCATATAGGGACCTAACAGCCCATATCAAAGGGCCTGGTACCTCATACTCCCGGAGTACCCCCCACAAGACTTCCCGAGGGACATGGTCGAACGCCTTCTCCAAGCCACAAAGCGCATGTAGACTGGTTGGGCAAACTCCCACGCACCCGCCAGGACCCTGCCTAGGGTGTAGAGCTGGTCCAGTGCTCCACGACCAGGACGAAAACCACACTGCTCTTCCTGAATCCGAGGTTTGACTATCCGATGGACCCTCCTCTCCAGAACCCCCGAATAGACCTTACCAGGGAGGCTTTAGAGTGTGATCCCTCTGTAGTTGGAACACACCCTCCGGTCACCCTTTTTGAATAAGGGGACCACCACCCCGGTCTGCCAATCCAGCGGAACTGCCCCCGATGTCCACGCAATATTGCAGAGTCAAGTTAACCAACACAACCCCACAACATTCAGAGTCTTAAGGAACTCAGGGTGAATCTCATTCACCCCCGGAGCCCTGCCACCAAGGAGTTTTTTAACTACGTCGGTGACCTCAGCACCAGAGATTGGAGAGCAAACTCACCACCAGGTAGTGGTCAGTTGACAGCCCTCTCTTCACCTGAGTGTCCAAGACATGCGGCCGCAGATCAGATGAAACAACAACAAAGTCCATCATTGAACTGCTCCCTAGGGTGTCCTGGTGCCAGGAGCACATATGGACACCCTTATGCTTGAGCATGGTGTTCGTTATGGACAATCCATGACGAGCACAGAAGTCCAGCAACAGAACACCGCTTGGGTTCAGATCAGGGGGGCCGTTCCTCCCAACCACACCCCTCCAGGTCTCACTGTCATTGGCAACGTGAGCATTGAAGTCCCCCAGCAGAACAAGGGAGTCCCCAGGAGGGGCACTCTGCAGTACCCCCTACAAGGACCCCAAAAAGGGTGGGTAATCTGAACTGCTGTAAGCACAAACAACAGTCAGGACCCATCTCCCAAACGTAGGCGGAGGGAGGCTACCCTCTCGTTCACCGGGGTGAACCCCAACTTACAGGCACCAAGATGAATAAAAGGTAGCGTAGGGTAAATTGTTACTGTTGAAGAGAAGCCAGCAAGGCACAAAATGGAGGAACAACCAGAAGCGGAGATGACTGGATATTGTAGAGAGTCTGTGATCGAAGAAGGTGGTGGAAATATAACTCCTGTTTCCCTCTGTGTGCGCTACAAGCCCACTTTCAAATCAAATTTTCAGCTGAAAAGCAAATATGTGCCAATTTCTAAAACAAAAGAAAAGCTTCTTTAGAGGTGACAGGTTAATTCTGTAATGTTACAGTAACATTTCAGATGTTTTATTTGAACCCTTGTCTATTTATCTGTTGTCTAAATCACTTTGCTCCATGATGCAATGGCCATGACTAAATAGTAATTGTCTGTTGCATCTTTAATTTAAGGAAATAAGGTTTATATATACTAGAAACCCTAAAAATGACCTAAATTACACAAGGTAATGAAAACAACATCCCAAACCTTTCTAGACAGACAATAAAACCATATGACATGGTACAAATTGAGAATAGCTTAACGGTATTAGAAAATGGATGCAACCCAATCCTAATCACAAATTGTGCAGAGATTTCATTGAGTCCAAAGGAGGATGGTCTAACAGTTTTGGTTGTCTTAAAATATGTTTTGTGATTCTGGAATATATATATTTGCTCGTATGCACTGCTGCCCCAGTTTTACAAGATTTTTTTATTTGATTTATAGAATGTGAGAAATTGTGAATTATCATTTTATTGCCTCAAAATGACGGCTTTAGATCGCCTGTTCTGTCAAAGAAAATCAGCAAAGCCTTGTGACTAATGATACATTTACAAAAATAAGTCTTTTTTTTTATCTAAGAGGTAGAAGCCATAGACAGGAGACAGATGCTGTATGTTAGGCTCCACATCAGTGGCTCTTATAAAAACACTCAAGAATAGAGAGTCAGCTCCCATAAATCCAGATGCAGATACTCTACATCCTTTTCCTCCAAATGTCAAAGGTCCATACAAGCATTTTTCACAGCTTGTGACTTGCTGTTTTGGCTTCATGTCATGACTCATTTATCTAAATTTCCCCAACGCCGAGTCATCTGAGTTATGTGACAGATTTCCACATCAGGTGAAGGTGGATTTTATTATTTTTCCTTTAATTCAAATGTTTTTTTATTGGAGCATTAACTGAGATTTTGTTCTCATTTAGTAGTGTTAATTTGGTGTCTCAGGCTCAAAATGGGAACTTTAAAAAAACCCAGACTTTTCCACTGTACTGTGTAGGTTTGATTTTTCTAAGTAAAATGCTGCCTTCTTGAAACTTCCTGTTGTTCAGTGTCTGTATGGAACACTGCAAAAATAAAAATACAAATGAACATTGTGAAAGGCATCAAAAGGTGGAAACACTTACATACTTTGTCTCCATGTTCTGTCTTTTAGTCACAAGTCAACAGAGTTGGATTATAAAATGTGGTGTAAGATGTTTTCATTTTGAGGAACAATCCCTGTGAATGTGAGTTAAAAGATGCTGAAAAAAATCAGGCATTGAACACACGAGAAGGAATGTAAAAATAACAAAAATGAAAAAAAAAAGGAGAAATCTCCACTACAAGCTGGCCTGCTGCACACAGCAGAGGATAGGGGTTAACAATACACAACGTCCTGATGTGATGAATGTGTGTTTGCATTCCTGGCCGACAGGAGAATGGGCCCAAAGCCATGGAAGGTGTTAAAGTCACCTTAGGACTATTGCTCCTGAGTAACTGGCGGGGAAAGAGGGTACATTTAAAGATTTGTAGAGAGCTTTGTTATTGATTTGGGCTGGTGTGGAAAATGGAAATGTGCTCGACTGCAACATGAGTGCTGCTCTCTTTGTAAACTTCTATTTTTTTTTTATCACAGAGGCAAATAGAGTTTATGCAAAGGAAAAAAAATTAAGACGACACAGAGAACAGATCATTTTCGTCAGAGTTGGATTAGTCCTGAGTACGGCTGAATAAAACGACTGTGTCATCTAAACTAACATCACATTCTTCACAGTGTTTTATGGATGTTTTACTGTTCAGACACGATGCCTGTCACACTGACTGATGGCTCAGTTTATTTATTTACTTCCTGCTGAGTGATAAAAGAAAACTGAGGCTCAAACTGTCAGCAGGCAGCTAATATTTCCTCAGACTGCCTTCAGAGGTGACTGCTGTGAAACCCTATGTGTGTGTCCGTGCAGAGCTGCGTCTCTCAGCTTGTTTGCACAGGGATTCGGCTCCTGTTATCTTTCCCTGCAGCTACACGGAGAGGTGAGAAAACACGCTCTCTTTCTTTTTATTCCCTCCCTCTGCTCTTCCTCTTCCTCCACCTCTCTGTCTTTGAACCTTATTAGCTACGGTGAGGGCTGATGGCAGGCGATTCATTCAGCGGTGACTTGTGAGCACACCTGCGTCAGGGTGTGTCCCGTCATCCTTCCTCCTCCCATCTTTCATTCCCTCACCGCTCTACCATTCCTGACCTTTTTTTCTTTCTTTCTGTCTTTTCTTGCCTCTCCGTCCCCCAGCCCTTCTACCAGTCCCC
>JAOXNZ010000155.1:2491496-2506428 GCA_028566095.1 Kryptolebias brasiliensis
ATATATCTATATATAGACGCACACACTACAATGTCAACATTTTCAGACAAAAATGTTTCCTGCTTTGTCTTATAAATCTTTGTAAGGCTTCCCACCAAACCACAGCTTCGTCTCGCCAGAAAACATGACAGAAAAGTCACACGTCCCATGATTACACACCAAGAAATAGCAACATGATGCTAGGCTGGAGGACAGCCCACGAGTACTAAAACATATAACTTCTAACCATGTGTTTTTAACATGGAAAACTCAATAAATGCTAATTACAACCCTGAACAAGTACTTGAATATCCTGACTTTACCATTTACTGATGAGGGGTGAATATCTATGCAATCACTTATTTTACATTACATATTTTTACTTTGTCAATAAAGAGGTTTTTTTTCTTTTTTTGGGGGGGGGGGTTTGTCAAAAAGGACAATTTATATTGACCATGATTGATTTACAACAGGTGAATACTTTTTATAGGCACTGTATGTAAGGGTAAACATGCATCATGGCTCGGTAGTACAATGTAGAGATGCCAGACAGTTTGAGCGACAAGCTTTATACTGGATTTACTTTGGAAGATGTCGGACACACATATTATGCAAAGTGCTCCACGTGAGCGTAGCTATACTCCACACTCCTTTGGTTCTGCAATGCCAGCAGATATTGGAGCTGTTTTAAGATGCCAGCAATCCACTTCGTTTTTTTGGCCACACGTGAACTAGCTGTTAGTTCGGTATTTCCATCAGCATTAAATTCCTTTTCTGCAGACTGAGATTGTTCAAAGAACTATCTATAACAGGTAAGTTGTTAAATGTTCATAACCTTTCCATCGAACCTCACTTCAAAAGATCTGGACTACCACTTTATTGCTTGATTCGGGTTCTACACAAAACTATGTTAATGCAGGCCCTTAGAAAGCACAACACTGTGACCATGTTAAGCAGGTGGGAAACCTTTGACCCCCCTCACACACACCCAACATTCCTTTATCCAGTTCCCATCACAAAGCTACCGCTCCTCCAAACTGCACCGTGACTCTCCTCCTCATCCTGCTTCCTCTTTTCCTCTGGGGGAACCAGGCATTCCCCGCTGCACATGTCATTAGTGACAAGTGTCTCTATAAAATTTATAAGCCATGAAAACGCCTTCAGCTGAGCAGTCAAACAGGAGAAGAAATATAAGTTGTTGTAGTGGCAAAGGGGAGTGGAAGACTGGAGAGAAGGAATGTTAAAGAAATAAATCTTATCTACAACCCTTTTTTCATCCTGCTCTCCATTCCTCTCATGGAGTCCAGCTCTCTGCTGCTAAAACTCACAAAGGTTTGAAGCTCGGCTAACTTGGCTAGCTGACCTCCTTTTACAACCTATCAGTTATTAACGCTGATTACTGTGATCAAAGGAGTCCAGGTTTCAGTGACAAGACGGCGGTTGTGGTTTTAAGACGCAACACTTTGCAGGATTTGTTTTTGCAGTCCTGTTGAATGATTGACTTATAAAAGAAGGTGACTAGGATACAACAAATAGCTCTTTGAATAGCTACAGTTGGAAAAAAAAGACGCTCAGCAGGACTGACGAGCTAACAGCTAGTCTGAATACAACCAAGACCAGTGGACCAGTTGGACTCAATATGAAGTCATCCAAAAGGTTATCTGTAACAGGTAAGATATTATTTGTTCATAGGTTTTCCACAAAATCCCTATTATCCTTATTGTCAGTATCTTGAGTCATAAACCCCACTATATGTCTCTTAGTAAAACGAACAGTTATGTGCATTTGTACGCATTACATTTTGTTTATTATTTTGAATTTAGAAAAAAGTCAGACTTAGCAAGAAATCAAATTCCAGCACATTATTGTGTTGTTACATTTCAGTTTCTCAATATAACATTCATCCTTTCTTTTCATACGGTATTTCACTCATTCATTTCTACACAAAATTTAACTATTTTAAACCATTAAAGAAACAGATAGCTGTAGATCAGTCCTCAAAAGACAGATATTTACATCAGTTAAAGACTGCATATAAAGATAGATGACATGTCTTCATCTGTTTCTATTGTACAAAAGTGAAGCCTTTTTATTACTTGTGCTGCTATTTTGCATTCTGAAGCCAGAGTCTGCACACTCGGGATGTGGGGCTAACTGTCTGCACACAATAATGGTGTTTATTTTGGAATCGAATAACTCATTACAACTAAACGTTTTGGAAAAATTTATATTTGAACATATGGCAGCAAGATAAAATTATGTGAATGAAGAGAATTCACACCAGAAAAACATCATTCAGGTGTATTTTTATTTTTTTATCCAGAATATGTCCTGTTTCTTTAAATCAATGTAAACCTTTACTGCAGCCAGCCTACAGGTGGCACTCATTTTGCTTTGGCTTCAACTTCCAGGTTTTGTTCCTACATCAAGTTTAATATACGGTTCATGAAATCAGTGTATAACTGATTCCACATTCTCTGTTTTCCACTCCGTTTAAAGCAGTGTACGCAAGTATTCAGATGAAACGAGAAAACAATTCTTCAAAAGAAGATTGTCCAGATTTGAACAGTGAGGATCATTTAGGAAAGGTATATAAGCCAGGATGCTAACAAACAACGGCCGTCAAAGTGTCCTAACTGTTTCAGCCAAGATAAACCAGAACTTGGAGTTTGTAATCAGAATGTTGAGTAAAGTGAGGCTGAAGTGTGTGCGTGTATGTTTGTGTGAGCGGTGGGAGTGAGCAGGAAGCCACTGAAAGCCAGCTCCTTCACTCCTGTGACACATTTATTGTTGTCAGCTGACATCCATCTTTAAAACGTCACACTCCTAAACTGTTACTTGAATTCCCACCCCCACCCCCACCCCGTCACTGTGTAGCTTAGTGCGCAGGGTGAAATCATTTGCCTTTGTAGCAGCCTGTGTTTTCTTTGCACGTATTCTGGGTTTGGTCTGCAGTGGGTCACAAACGGGCTGTGACGCCAGCAGCCTACATTGCTGTTGCCACAGCTCATGCATTTTTCTTGGAAGAGGTTGAAGAGCATTTGGGCTGAATCTGAGATGAGCTCATGATCAAAACAAAAAGGATTTTGCAAACCTGGAGCATTAAATCTGGAGAAAGCATACAAAACCAATCAGCGTGATAAACCACACAGGACCCGAAGAAGGCTGAATAGATGATGGATGAGAAACAGAAAGAGGGATTAGATGAACTTTGATCTTGTGCTTAATTTGAACATCGGTTTCTAAGAAAACTATGTGTAACTGCATTCAGTTACAATAAATGGACAGGAGCAAGGAGCCCAAATAGTGTTGGATATTTCAGAGAGAAAGACAAGATCAGAGTGTGAGATGAACATGTGTGAACATATGGGTCACTTTTAATGGTACATATTGTCTCTGAGCTCTGAAAATTGATCAAATATGCAGCTCAGCTTTAGTCATATTTCAAGCTCATCTGCAATATGATGGTAGAAATGCAAATAAAGCACTTTTGATACTATCCTTCAGTGCCGCTCACAGTTGTCTGTGACAGAATATAACACTTCTCAGGTGGCAGGATAAAAATAGACCAATATAATAAAACAAAGTACAAAATAAAAGTGCACCTGAAATAGGGAGCCTAAAATGAAATAAGAAAACCCACAACTTCATACCAAAAGGAAGAGAACAAATCAGGACTGTTGTAGATGAACAACAGCTACAGACACCATTACAACAAAAATAGAATTTCTTGAAGGAATGCATATTGCCCACCACCTTATATGCCAACATTTAAACAAAGATCTTGTATGTTTTGTTAGAGCTTGAAGTATGTGTTGGGCGTCTCTGGTTCTGTTTGAGGGCTCTGTGTGGTTTGGACGCGCTGGCTGGCTCAGGTTGTTTCGGGGAGGGATGGTCCCGACTCTTCGGTGGGTTTTGGTTAGATTTAAAGTTTTAGAAAAAAAAAGAAGTATGTGTTGGGGGTGTCTCTCAGCTACTAACACACCTAATTATAGTTCAATATCTGCACAATTTACTGAGTTACAGACAGTTTGTGCTTTTCTAAAGTCAATTAGCAGTGGCAGTCATTTTAAATCAGGTCCAAAAATCCAAAAGTTAATTAGTTAAGATGTAGATTAGTTTCTGAGAGTTTCACTAAAATCAGCTCAAACTGATACAGAGTTACACTATATGGACAAAAGTATTTGGGCACATCTTGTATTTGTTGAATTGTTTCAGTCAGATCTCTGATCTCCAGTGATCAGGGCCAATCAGTGGGCTGTCTTAATGCCTAATGCATGCCAAGACATTTTCAACAACGTCATACTTCCAAGTTTGTGGCAATGCTTTGGGGAAAGCTCTTTTCTAATCCAACATGTGCACAATGTGCATATACTGTATCAAAGACTATAAAGACAGGATTTATTAGTTGGGTGTGGAAGAACTCAACCAGCCCGCATAGAGCCCCGACCTCATCCCAATCAAGCACCTTCAGGATGCAATGTCAGAGAGATCTTCACCCAGACCTTTATGCCCAACCTCATAAATGCTCTATAAAAGGAATGGCCTCAGATTCCCACAGAAACACTCTTAGATGGCTTGCCACAAGATTTTGGTTTGTTTCTGTGGGAATAATAACTCTGATAAATCACCTTCCAAACTAGAGAAATTACTTCATTTAAACAATGCCACTCAAAATTTCCCTTGCATAAATTACCAAAGTCCCCAAAAAATCAATCCTGTGACAAAAACTTGACCTTTTTTATAAAACACTTCAAATAAAAGGAGTACACCGCCATCCTGCAGCGGCTCCATGAAACATGGTTCAGCACATTAAGGTGGTGTGACAGCTGGTTTGGTCCATGCAGATTGTTTCTGACACTGATGGAGCAGAGATATTTTTACTGTCCCGGCTCCAGAACCACAACTCCTGCCCTCCTCTGCTATGGCGCTGTGCCTGCTGCTGAGTGTGAAACAAGCACACACAACCAAGTCGGTGCTCACACAATTCCCTTACACTCACTGCTCTAATTGCAATCTTGGAACGGTAGCCTTTCAAGGTTTCTTTTTTTTTTATTCAGGAAATAAACCTGTAGTATTTCAGTTCTTCTGTAACTAAATGTGACACGACTGACTCAGGCAGGAAAGATACATTTAGGAAGTAGAGATGGAGAGAAAAAGGCCCCTGTGATCCAGAAACACGAAACCTGATTGTAGCTTAGTCAGGCCGTGTTGGACTGGTCTTTGCCAAATCAAGCAAACAAATGATACACATAAAGTCAACTCAACATATTGCAACAAAAGCGCTATTTTACTGAGCTGATAATGTGATGATGAAAACTGAAAGACCAAAAAAAGTTTTTCTAAGTGGAAAAAAGTCAAACAACTGTTTGAATTCTGAAAAGAAAGAATGTGATGCCTGTAAAACAACGAGGGAAGTGTCCTGAGGATTTATTGATACAGCCTCTGAGCCAGAGGACCTGTTCTCACTTCCAGCTCACCACATACTTTTTCTTGACACCTTGACATCACTTTTAACATTTAGGCTGGTTCAATAGACCTCAACAGAAGTCTTTCCATATCTGCAAGTAAAGCCCCTTTCACATTGTATAACATTAATATTAGACTGTGGCAGGATTGCAGCAAGTTTGGCCCAACTTTCTTATACCCTGTCAGTATGCAGCTATGGGTGTCACATCTATGCTCCATTGTTTCCATGACCTTGTCAAGATCACGGTCGTAGCCTATTCATGAGGCTAATGTAGTCAGTCCTGCTTCCACGCCAGTGTGCACACGGGCCCCATGTCATGTTTGGATGCAACAAACAATTTCCTGGTGATCAGAACTGGCTGATTTTTAGATAGACCGGCTCAAATCAGCAACTGACTGATCCAAATAAACTCTTCTTCTTTTTTTTTTTTTGATTTGCAAATGCGCCATTGCCAATCAGCAATCAAAAATCTGATGGTTCTGTGAGCACACCATCTCTCAGTGCTAATGGGAAGTAGCAAAATGTGATCTTCCATGTAGAAATTTTTAATGAGTGACGAAAACTCAGTTTGCTACTTATACCATCTGTATGGTGTTTAAAAAATAAAGTCAGACGATACTATGTATAAAACTAATTGGAACTGGCCAAAATCTATATTGGCAGGTCAGAGCTGCTCAAGAATCAAGGAAATGTATCGGCCCACAAAACTAAAATGGGTACACCACCAAAACCCTGATACGCTGCCAAACCAATAATAAATCACCATGGTCCTGCTACAGACGTTTTGAGCCAGCTCAAAAACAATCTTGAGCTATAACACTTTGTTATGGGTAATGTAGACCCCACATTGTTCCTAATACACACCTGGAGACCTTGCCAATACCCTGAAAAAACATAATAGCGTGATAGCCAGGTCATCATTCAGTGTGAAGGGGTCTAAAAAAATGATGCTGGTTGTCATCACTGGCATGGGATCCCTCAATATGGCAACCATAAAATTGACAAGTTAGTTGCTGCAGAAGAGAGAACTATGTCACAGTCTATGATTCTTTCCAATATCTAACTAAGAGTCAAGTGTAACAAAAGTGGTACAAAAATAATCCAGTAAGGTGACTCCAAATCATGTTTCTTGAATAGAAATCTTTTTTTCTAGATAAAGATTTTCTCAAGTTGAGAGTAAGATTGTGCTAAGCCGGAAAAATACAGGTGATCTCCTCCTTCTGCTTATTTTGGCTTCAGAAAAGTTGTTGCAGAGCAACAACATAAAACACTCATGACATTGTTTGGTCTGGCTTATTTTAAATGACAACGGTGGATAAAAGGGGTGATTATTGACACAATCTGGTGTCAGAATTGAAAAGTGTGCAAAGGGATTAGAGTTTTGAGGAGATCTGACACATAATTTCAACACAAAACGTGAAGAAGATGGCATGTAAAGAAAATGAGAAATTTCGACCACTGAATGATCCAACAATTCACACAATATCATTTTGTAAAATTAAATCAACAATGAAGACAGGATGTATGTATGAAAGCAACACCATTATTGCCCAATGCAAGAAGACAAGCCGGTGATCTTAAAATTGACCCTTTTCCACCGTCTGCATATGCCAAGTATTAGCTTCATTTAACGCTCAACTGGAAGAGGCCGATTTCAGAAAAAGATTAACAAGCTGTCAGTGTAATTACTTTGAGGAAAAGTCATTTCTTCCCCCACAGAGCAATGTAAGTGCTTGTAAAATTTGTGTCAGGTTTAATATTCCCCCCAGTGCGCTGTCGATTTTGTAGGTACTTCTCCTGTATTTGCACTGGCGGGAGGTAGACTTTTAGCTCCACGGTGATTGCGCCGCAGGAAAATTGATGGTAATTATCAAATCGGCCACTTAAACCCAATCTAATGAAAACAGCTTGAGAAAAAAAGCTTTGACCTGTAAGTACATGTTTTTTATGTAACAGTTCACAGTTCGATGTTGAAGCGAAGAACAGGAATCAAAAAAGCTCAGCTCCAATGAACACATCCTAGACTTGCATGTTGTGTTGTGACTAAAACTGCAAAAAATAAAAAAAATTCTCTGTTTTTGTCAAGATAGGTGTCATTTCCTATGAGGTCACTGGCCTTGGTGGCATTGCAAACATTAACTGCTGTTTTTCTTTCCCTTAGATTGAAGCAGCGTGTTTCTTTTTTCTCTATATCTTTGTTTGTGATCTCTTCACTCTTTATTTTCTCACTGACCTTGTTTATTATTAGGACTCTGGGTTAATTTAATTTCCCCCCTCACCACTATGTACGTCCCTCTCGGAAATCTAACACCGCCTTTCTCTCTGAAAGTTTCAACCATAGAGCTCAGGGATTTCTGCAAGCCATGGATGTCACAGGACGGGTGCCATGAACCTCTAAAAAGGAAGAAAAGCCTTTACATTCAGTTCTGAAGAGAAAATTCTGAGTTCAGATACAATGGAAGTCAACGAGAGTTGGATGAGTGCACTCTGAACTCTAGAGGGGTTTGAGAGAAAACTGTAATTTCCAACACAGTGAGAAATGTACTGGAGTAAAGATGGCCAAAATGCCTACTTTGTGATACATAAACTGTATTAGAAGTGTAAAGTTTGTGAAATCAAGAGTTTGCTAAAATTTTGAAAAGGTTTACACAACTCAAAAGTTAGTATGTGACATGATCACACTGTTGACTATTTTAATAAAATTTCCCCCCCAAAAAATCATAAAACCTAAAATGTGATTGTGTAAAAATTCATAACGTCTAACTTCCTGTGACCCACTCAAATGTTGAATAGTGTTTTTACTGTGAAGTATGCCTGATCTGTTCCAAAGAGGGCTGGCTTTTCTCATTTGTTCACCAAAATCCCACTGCAGTTTATGTTGTTCATTTTTGTACAAGCCGTACAATGTACTAATACCAAATACCAAAAATAATTCCCAACTGAGGTGCACATTTTGATGTATTTCTGTGTTTTTTTAAGCTACAGGAAGAACAGTGTACTGAAAGATATGACAAAAATAGCAGAATAGTTAAAAAAAATCTTGACTAGTTGTAATAGAGGTGGTTCAATGCTTATGCTTTGACACTGGATATTGGCACAATGACATTGGAATGGAGCATTGTGCAGTCCCAGCCAAATTTCTTCCTACAGGGACAAAAAAAGTATTTATTTCTCACCAGAAAATACATTGTCTGGAGTGGTCTCTATTGCGTACATGGTACTGTTCTTAATGCAGTTGTATGCTGTGGTGACGCAGTTTGTAATGTGGTCAAAAGAAATTAAGTTTCTTGATTTTTCTCACATTTTGAAGATAGCTTTGGCTTTTGTGTATTGTTTTTGGGTATTGTTAGGTTTTTGTTAAGCTCATTAGGATTTTTGTTTCAGATTCTTCGTTTGTTTCTCTTGGTCTCATCTTAGTTTGTTCGTTCTCACACCTGTCCAGTGTCAGTCATTTACTTCCTCAGTATTCATAGTTCCAGGTGTTAGTTTTTTTTTGTAGATTTTCACCTAATTTCAGTTGTGTGTGTCCTCATGTCAAGTCTTGTTTTCATTTCCTTCCCTGCTCATTCCGTAAGACTGTTTTTTTTTCTTCTGGTTTCCTGCTCGGAGTGTCCTTGATGTGTTTTAATAAAATAAATAATTTTCTTTCACATTCTTGGCTGCCTGCATTTGGATCCTGTGTTGGACAGTTTTCCCTCTTTGTCTTTCTGGTGGTGTCTTAATGGTTAAGGATCTTTTATCATCTCTCATGATGGTCTGGAGAAATGTAAACATGCTAAATCATTTATGACAGCATAACTAGAATTTGTCTGAGAGGGAAAAAAAGAGCCTGGAAAGCAAGGTCTTCTACCGAGACTTTTCAAACCACCTTTAACAAGAGCGAGCAACATTTATTCAGGTGTAATCAGTAGAATAGGCTTTTCTTCCAGTGACTGATGGACTTCAGCTCTACAGAGAGAGTGTATTTCGGCACTTACTGGGTTATTTATTACCATTTTCTGTTATGCTTTGTTTTTAGTTCTCTCTATTGTACTCAACTTCGACCAAACTATGAAAAATAGAGAACTTTGCCTACTGTTACGCTCCTGCTTTTCACAAATCGCTTTATTCTACAAACTCTGTAGTTGGGATTTGGTAGAATAACCTCCACACAATGTCCAATCTGACTTTTGCATTCTCACAAAAACCTCATTTGGGTATTGTATGTTTTTTCTTTTTTGAACTGGTAATTTAAACAACTACCAAAACGGGTTAATTATCTGAATTCAGACAGAGCCTAAAAACCAATGAACCAAAGATGAATACTTGTCAGGGTGTAAAGATTTGAATGTTTTATGAAGATATTTACTAAAGTTTTTTAATTAACTTTCTCAATTTTTTTATTGATTTATTTTATCATAAATAAAATTTGTTTTTTGTTTTAAAAAAATGTGGCCTTTAATCCTAAAGTCAAACTTTATTACAAGTTAACTGATTATATGATTGTTTTCTCAAGTTCAATCTAAGCCGTTTATAGTGGGGTTATTAATATTTTTATTTTTGAACGGTTCCTTTTTGTATTTATCATACATAAACCATTGCTTATATTTAAGACAGATGTTCTGGTTGGACTGCTTGGGGCAGATCTTAGTCATAGGCTCATGCATGTGTTTATCTTTAGATTTAGCCAATCCTAGCCCATCTTTGACCTCTTCCTGTTCCTCCTGCAGGCATACCTTGACACCCTTCTGATGTGCCTGGGATGTGGGATGGACATTACAGTCACAAAGTGATCAGATACCGCAGAGGTATGATTGTCCTTGCCCAATCCCGTCTCTGAACTCAACTGAACTATTTGCATTACCACTGTAGGTATCAAGTATCCATCTGTAGCTATAAATGTAGCTGTGCTGTAGGGTGTTTTAGCTATATTTGTTTGTCACAAAAAAAAAGGTTAAAGGTTATATCACTAGATTAAAAAAACAAAAAACTGGGGTCATAAATGAACACTCAAAAGTTCACATCATTTTTGCAACATCATTTGCCTGATCCATGCAAAAAAAATAATTAAAAAGCATAAACCGATGTGGTACAAGTATACTTACATATTCATGGCAGGACACATTGTTCTGAGAAAAATAACAATGGTAAAGTGTGGTAATGTTTATGTATAAAGAACCAATTCCCTCTCTTCATTTCTTACAGCAGACAGCTCTTCTTCTGGATGCACTTCCTGTTGTTTAGTTATATTATTTTCTTTAGCGACACCTACAGTTTAGGAGAAGAACTGCAGCAGCTCTGGTGTCAACACCAACAAACAATCTGAAAATGTTCTTAAAGCAATGTGAATCAACTAATATTCCAGGAAAAAATGTTAATGTATGTTTTATTCTTCATAATTTATAAAATACATTTTCGCTGCTCAATGCTGCTTTGCTAAAAAATCATTAAATACACCTGCTCCTGGCAGGTTTATTCATTTTGCAAATGCAAGCCTAATTTTTTTGTGTATTATTTATTAATAGTGAGTCAGGTTTTATAAAAGTGTCTTACAATTCTAAAACAAGGTCTGTTTTTGAGTGACCATTTTTATTAGGTAGTAAATAATTAGTCTCAATAATTTATGTAGGACTGTTCCTTTGCTTTGTTCTGCTATATTTCATTAAAACTCAATGTGTTGAATCAAACCTCATAATTAATTGCATAGTATCCTGATTAAAGGCTGAATCTCATCACATCACATATCAGTTGTTACTACCCATGTAGCTTTAATAAATACTGTAAGATCAATGGCAGCATATCAAGATAAATATTGTACAAGCCAGAGACCAGAGATGCACAACCCGCACTATACACATATATCTATTAAGCTGACAGAATTACACAGTTGAGGTAATAAATAACCATGATCTGTTATTTGAGGGTCAAAATCCTAAACCTAAATCTTGCGGGACAAAGAAGACCTAAAACAGTTGTCCTCTTCTTTACAACCACCATCCATAAATCCACTAATAACTATTCTCTTCAAATGATAACTGGTGAAAGTAACAATTGGTATTAAATGAGAAAATGTGCTGAAAAAAGTCTATAAAAACGAGTTCAACCTACAAACACTTAAAGCATTATCCAAGAGTAGAAAATAAGGCAGAGGAAGACCCTTTCCTCATCCATTACTCTGTCCATCTGTCTTTTTCTGTAGCACAGACTTTTTGTCTCTCCTGGGAGACAGGACAATCATCTTCCACTGGCTATTCCTCATTTTCCACCCCAACTTTCATCCCAAGCCAACAACTTGTCCTGGTCGAGCAGAGGAAAATATTAAAAGGAGAGTTTTAAAAAAAACTATGCAAGGCTGGACTGGGGAAAAGGGGGAAAAGTCAAATGTATTATTCAGTTTCTTTTTATCTTAGGTAAAAATCTAAATATCAATACAGATCTGGTATCTAACCATTTTAATGTATGTTTTTGCCTCTAGAGGTAAGAAAGAAGACAGACAGAGTGAAGCTGAGGCCAACTGTTTCTCAATGTCAAACAAGTCCAGGTTTCAGCTTCAGAAAAAAAAAAACACACACAAAAAGACCCCTTTTGGAAATGAATTCTTACCACGTACACTCATCTCATAACAAAAATATTGTCAATAATGACTCCATTTCCTTATAATTTTCTTATCGGCCCCCATAATTAGGCCCATTTGTTTGCTTTGTCACTCTCCAGCGATATGGGCCCTTTGTTATGAAAAGCAGTGAGGGGAATCACACGGGAACCTTATGATTTAGTCAGCTGCAGGAGTG
Source organism: Kryptolebias brasiliensis (assembly GCA_028566095.1). Classification (NCBI taxonomy): domain Eukaryota; kingdom Metazoa; phylum Chordata; class Actinopteri; order Cyprinodontiformes; family Rivulidae; genus Kryptolebias; species Kryptolebias brasiliensis. Next base: position 2,503,716 of record JAOXNZ010000155.1, read on the forward strand.
TGTGTGAGAGAGAGAGGTGGGGTTATCCCCACACCACTGCAACCAGCACACATCCCACATTACTGCTACTCTCATTCTCCAACCACAAAACCCTGCGGCAGAGGAGAGGAAGCCATTCAAACAGCCCTCACTGGGAGCACGCTCAGTCAAGAGCCTCTGTCTGTCTTTATGTCTTTCCTCCTCTGGTTTTCTTTAGGTCACACAAGGTCACCCCTTAAGTAAAGCCTCTCTTTCTCTAAAGTGTCTCCATAATGGCCCTAACACAGGAGCTAAATCAGCTGATGCCAGGGCTTTCTAGGCTTGCCCATGCTCTCAGCTCAGACACTAACTTTAATTAATTGGCTGCATTGTCCCAGAGGCAGCAGGGGTAGAAAAGGGAGAACTCCCAGGCCAGTTTTAGGCAAATTTCTAAGGGTTTGTGCCCTAGTAAATAAACTAGACTGTGTGGTTTAATAAAAATGTTGCAAAGGTTAAATTATGCACACCTGTGAGAAACTGGATCTCCTTACTTCCATACACTTAAAACGTTCAAGCAGCTCACTTTGTGGTCTAATAAAGTTGTGAACTGTGAGTTTCAAGATACTAATGTTCATTTCAAATGTAATATAGAAAATGACAAATGCAGAGGTTGACTACAATTGTTGCACTAGCTTCTGAATCTTCAAAATGTTCACTTTTGAACTTTTGACCACTATTTATGGGCCAGTTTTGAGTTTCAAAGTATACCTTGTTAAAAAGTCCCAGTATGAAAAGCTCAAAGATTGTCCCTTGTACATTACTTGCAATTTAAACACCTTTTATTGAAATGCCAGGAAAAGTTTGGCATTTTCTCCAGTTCTACCCAGCATAGTGCTTCCCCTCTCCTGCCTGTAGCTGGGAGTTGTCTGTCTGCTGTGAATGAGGGGAATACCCGTAAACCTTTTCTCTCACTTAAAAAAGACAAAGTTGACTGCTTGAAAATGTTTCCACGTAGTAAAAAACACAGACGGTCGTGGCTTGGCTAACAGAGAAGAGTGCTCCCATCCCTCTTTTTAAGCTAACACTGTTTTAAATTTAACGTTTACAACAAGCTAGAAGAGTTAGCATTTATATCACTCTAATAAACAGCTGACCACAGTGCATTTATGTTCTGTTCTGTTGTTTTTATTACTTTTTGTGGCTAAAGGGAGCTGATATCACAAGACTGTTAAAGACAAATGCAGAAGAAGAATGAGACTGTACCGTGTTCTGTAATGGTGTCTGGCATAATGGCACACTGTCCTAAAGTTTGTGAGTTCAACAATCATCTCCGTTTTCATTACAACCACCATAGCAAAATTAGCGACGAGGATGATTGCTTCAGTACCAGAGTCCCAGCATCTTTTCTGCATCACCCTGGTGAACCTCCTATACCATTACAACGTGGTGGAAAATATTTGATATATCGGGGAGATGCATGGCCAGATGAAAGACGACGTGGTGTATGTCAAACTGCTTGGGTCCAGAATCTATCCTACACACTACCACAACAAGTTACAACATTTGATGAAGCCATGGCTGCACTTGAAAGACATTTTGTCCCCAAAGTTATTGTATTAGCATGCAGACACACGTTCAGCCAATGTGTGCAACATGCTGATGAAAACGTGAGCCAATATGTTGCCGAGCTCAGAGCTTTAGCTGCACAGTGTTGCTTTGGACTGACAGAAAGTGAACTTATAAAAGATCAGCTCATTGCTAATGCTTATCTCAGTCCTGTGAAAGACAAGTTACTGCTGGATGAGGACCTCACACTGACCAAAGCTCTAACCATTGCCTGTCAAATGGAAGCAGCAGTTAAAAATACTACACTGCTCTCAGCTGCTAGTTCAGTCCCACGTGCACCTGTACAGGCCATAGATGCTGCAAAGATTTTTTTAAGGAAAACGGCTTAAAACATGTAGCCTCATTACAACCGCCATGGCACACAAGTTTGTTACAGAGGCTAATATCCCGGCTAGTTAACAATTTACCATCAACTAGTCAGCCTCCCATGATTATTTTACAAAAAACAGAACAACAGACTACAATAATTTACTTTAGAGCTATAATTAAATTTAGCTGGTACCTATTCTATGTTTTTGTTTAGGACTGCACCTTTGTCTACATCTGTTTTTAAAAAAGTTGTTCAGTTGTTCTTGTTAATACTTGATAATTACTTGAAGGTTCAGAAAAGACAAGGCTCATTGTTAATAGAAAACTATACTTGCCTGTTCCTTACCCTGAATACGTAAGAAAACCTTCCTAAAATCCTGCTACAAATGCTCAGCATGTCAAAAAGATTACAATTCTTTACCAGACTTCATAAAACTTTGTCATAGTTGTAAAAAAGAAGATATTGTGCTGAATAATGTTGGTTAACTTTTTAAGTTAGAGCTTGATATCTAGCAGGCTTTAACAAATCTGCTAAACAGTGACCACTTTTTGTGGTTTAGGTTACCGACATTTATTTATTATTTCAGTCTCTTTTAGCTCCTTCTGATGTTTGTACCATCAGGTTGCATAAAATTATTTTTAAAAAGGACACAAAACAAGACATTTCATTATTTTATCCACACATATATCTTGAGCCTATTGTGCTTTATATAAAATATTTTACATTAATTTTAATCAGTTGCCCCACAGGCATGAATAGACCTCAGCTGTCATATTCCTCAGCTGCGTCTTTTGAGGCCGAAAATAAAGTTGCTCCGAT
>JAOXNZ010000155.1:2508641-2518719 GCA_028566095.1 Kryptolebias brasiliensis
CTATCTGGAAGTACAAAAAAGCAAGCAACGTATAAAATTTTTTATATATTTAAGAGCCAGCCCCAGGCACAGAGCAGGAATTTTTTTTTTTTCTCCTAAAATCACTTCCTTTCTTACTTGTTTCTTGCTTTCTCTCTGGTCTGCATTATATATTTGTTCTGGCTGGAAACACTCGCCCCTCTCTTGGTAACCTGCTGCCACGCAAAGGTGCTGAGGTCATCAGGGCTCAACAGCAATGCTGGACCCGTCCTCCAGATCAGGGCTCACATAAACAGACATTCACAGTGCTTTAACACAGAAAACCTGCCCATGGCTTCACATGCACACTCTCCTTATGACTCTATTACCCTCACTGACAGTGTTTTTCTTCAATAGTCTGCTCCTTTTACTGTACAAGCTTTGTTAACAAGCAGGCCCATTCTGCTCTGTATACAGTGGCAATGAGTCAGCGCTGTTCTTACGAAGTGTTTCGGACGACAGCACAATTCTGTCCGATCCACCTTAAAGGAAAACTTTATTGATTGTATAAATCATGTCTATTTAAAAGATTTTACAAGTTCTACTTAATGTTAAAAACAATAGACATTGGGTGTTGTGAAAAGCTTGTGAAACTGAGTGGCGTCACATGTGCTAGCCTGACTAGTGGTGCGTTCCATTTGTTCTTTGACGTTGGTATTTCCAAGTTTCCAGTAAAAAAAAAAAAAAGAAGAATTGAATCGTCTCCTGAAGTTGGAATTTCGACTTAGAAAGTCGAAGGTCCCTGACAAAACTCCAGCCTCAAAATCCAACGTGGCTGCCCTGCACATATAAAGTAGTGATAGCTGCAGGGATAAACTTTTCATTTTCACTTCTGTCAGTTTGTGTTCAGTTAAATCAGGTTCTCAGATTGTAATAAACTACATCTATTGGGAAACATTTTGTTGCTGGCAAGAGGTGGAATGCACCCTCTGGGTTGGTGGTATAAAGAGTTCAAGTTTCTGGGAATCTTGTTCATGAGTGATGGAGTGGGAGATGGACTGACAGAACATGGCCACGTCTACAGTAATGAGTGAATGAGTCTACAGTCGTGGTGAAGAAGGAGCTGAACTAAAAGGTAAAACTCTCAATTTACTGGTCCTTACAGATGTACATAAGTTTGTTGGTAACCTTCCACATTAACCAAAAAAACAACTGATGTGACTGAAGCCAAAAAGCTCCAGTTTTGTCTCATCAGTCCCAGAAAATTTGGGGGCTTGTCAGCATGTATTTTAATTTTCTGTCTGATGTTTTTGTGTTTTTCTTTCCTGGATCTTCTTTCATGGAGCCCATTTAGGTTCAAAATGTCACAAATGGTGTGATCAGAAAGTGATGTACCTTGACCCTGGAGTTCAACTTGAATGGTTCTGGATGGTTTTCCTGGCTCTTTTTCTATCTGCCTGATCAACCTGGGGTTGCATTTCTTCTTGCGTTCACGTCCTGGGAGGATGGCTACAGTCCAATGAACCTTATAACATGAAGCTGCTTGGAGATGGTCTTGGAGCTTTTAGCTTTAACGTCGATATCTACAATCTTCTTTCTGAGATCCTGAAACAACTCTGCTTTTCCTGCTCCATTTTCAGTGTGATGCACAACGATACCAAACTACCCACCGGCTGTTTGTTCCTTTAACCCTCCTGAAACCCTCAAAAGAAAGAGAGACAGAGAGAGGTAGAGAAGCCCTTGTAACTTCGGCACAATTCGACCAAAGTGGATTACTCCTGTATTAAAACAACTCCAAATTAAAAAATAATAATAATAGAGGTTCATGGAAACACTATTTTCTAAACTTACCATCATATTTCCACTACACTGAAGAGGAAGTGGAAGTTGACCTGCACCCCAGCTACAACTAGCTGCTTTTGCCAATATTTACACTTCTAAATAATTTCAGTTTTATATGTAAATAACCATGTAATGTGAAACTATCCATTAGCATGTCAATCTGCTCAGAATGAGACACTGTTTCTCCAAACCACGGTCGTTCAATACGCTATCTACAACAGGAAAGATAGTAATTGCTCATAACTTTTCCACAGAACCTCACCTGAAAAGATCTGAACTATAGCTTCAATTTTTCAAAGAAGTTTTCTAGGTATAAAGCATCCACAGTGCTATTCTGAATTTTTGCATTTAGTGAAGCAAAAAGTAAAATTGTGCTGGGATAAAAAGGGCAGACGGTGTCTTTCCTGATTAGCCTCTGTCGCCTCTGTGTTAATGGATCTATTTAGTGGTATAACTCACGATACACCGGAGAGACAGCCATGGTGTGATTCATGCAGCTCATGAGCCGTACACTGGAGCGTCTTATGTTTAATGTGTGAACACAAGCTCATTTTGTCTGGTGTGGGTTTTAATTACCCCTAATCATTTGGTTCCCTTGAACTAAACCTTTCCATGTCACATAAACACCCATCACCCTCACTCTTACTCTTTCTCACACACACGCTTGGTTAAACTGCATTTCATGCCAAACCCACAATACACAGAGATCCTCCTTCGGCTAAGATGAGCTTTCACTACAGCATCAAGTCAACAATTAATTCATTAACAGACGCCTCCGCAGGCGTTGAAAAGCTGCTCACATCCTTGACAAAATTACTGTTTGCATAAACACTCATTGGCACACTATGTAGACCAACACACACACACACACTCAAGAACAAGTAAGCTTTGTGACATGAAGCCCAACATGTACTGATTAGCAAATACTAATATATTAACAAGTAATTGTCAGTAAAAGGAGGCAGGTATCAGCAGAGAGGACCATATTGTTTCTATCGCCCCATTTTAATTATGTTAAAAATGAAGCTTTACCCCCTGGAACTTAAATACCCTGAACCTTCAATATTTACTTCTGCCCTGGTCAGTTGGATTTCCACCTAGTTTTGACGAAATAATATACTGACGTGTATCACTCCTACTCAACACTGTGCTGTTGAAGTTCTGTAGCTGCTGGTCAGGACAGCAGATTAGCTCCAGAATGGGGCAGGAAAACAGTAAAAACAGACAAATAAAACATTAACCTCAGTTTTTTTACGATTCAAAACCTACTGTAAGTAAAATCAGCTTTGTGGAGATGTGTAACTGCAACAGATTTTAAATGAATTACGGTGATACAAACTTCCAGACCAATCAGAAATGTTTAGTTCCCACCCACACAAAGGTCCCATTTTTAGAAATCAAGGCAATCAATATCAATATTCAAATGCCATTTTCTGTATGTTAATTTAACAAAAATATAATGTACTTGATTAACTTCAATAAACCTTTGTTTCACAAGACTTAGAAAAACTTGGACACTACAGTATATACACAGTATACACATATATACAATGCAAGAGCAGCTGACCTTAGACTGGAGATCATGTCCAAGTTAGACAAGTATGACCTGCACCTCTTGTCACCAATTAATTCATTGGTCTAGCTCTACTAACTAGCCCTACTGGCACCATCACAGAGACCGTGTCTCCACATCTGTTACCAGTACTGTTCAGCATAGGCCTGAACCCCCTCAGCCAGATCATTTCACAGAGTGGCTATGAATACCGGTTCTAAAGTGGAGATATCAAGCTGTATGCCAAAAATGAGCAAGACATCCACTCACTGATCCACCTCACCAGAACTAGTCACAACTAACTACTTACTAGATCTACCTATGTCCTACCTAAGTCCTAAAAAGCCAGCTGACTGGTAAGAACAATGTAAGCCTATGAACACTTATGCCCTGCCAGTCATTGTGGTGGTTGGCAAGCTACAGAATAAGGCAGTGGCAATAGATGTAATGATCCCAAGCGACTGTAACATCAGGAAGGAGGAGCATGAGAAGCTGGAGAAATACCAACGACTGAAAGAGGAAATAGAGAAGTTGTGGAGAGTCAAGGCCTCAGCGGTACCAGTGGTCATCGGAGCTCTCAGGGATCTAACCCCCAAACTTGGAGAGCAACTTCAGCAGATCCAAGAAACAACCTCAGAGATTGTTCAGAAATCATTAGCTCAAGCATTAAGTGCGCACAGGGATGGCTGATAGCTTATTCTTCAAAAAGTGGCAAATACATTCATTGATGAACCTCTAGTTAAAGGTAGTTTAAGGCTTCCCATATCTGCAGGTAATTTGTTTTGGCCCTAGCTCCTGCAGTCAAAATGGAGGTAAAAAAAAAAAAGAGGAATCTGCAATGAAAATGCACCTTTGGTGTCTGATCCTGGGAGCGAACGTGATAACGGTCTTGTTGAGTACTGAGAACATCTGTTTGTATGGGTGTAAGTTTGTCTCTCTCCTGTTTTTTTAAGCAGATTTTAGCACTTTTCACGATGCTTAGGAATCATCCTGGTTATGTCTAATCACTTGTTTAGGAACTGCTTTGTGCATTTACCTTGTTGCATCTAAGCTGACCTGCCATTTATGGGCTCTCTGCACAGTATAGGAGAACATCTTCCAGAAAAAAATTAAAAATAAAAGCTGACTGAAGCTTTCATTGCTGTTAAAAAACAAAAAAAAATGTCCTTGTGCTAGTAGTTAAAAAAGCATTCTGCCAATGGGTAAAAGTCTTCAGTTCTCTCTTGACAATGTAATTGACAGCATTAAAAACGTGCTGCAGAAGTGTGTGCATGTTAGTAATGATGATGAAAATAATGGCGACCAAGTTGCAGACATGCTTGGATGTTGTAGTAAAGCAGTCATGGTAAATTGGAGCTGCCGTGAGGGTGACAGGAGGAAGTGAGTGCAGGCCAGAAGCCAAAAGAGTAATGCAATATGACTTTCTTTCACAGGCAATATGGCTTCCTACCAAACTGTTTTTCAAAAACAAGACTGAGGCCACATTTGTGATGCGCGCACAAACGTAGGCTTGAAACGCAGGCTCACGCTGCAAGCAGGATCTGTGTTTAATTATGCACCGTAGCCAAAGCAATGAAACAAAACCACAGCCGCAGAACTGCTCACTTTGCCCAAAGGACACTGAGCTGAACAACAGATCCACAAGCTGGGAAACCTCACTGTGGATTTTTGCCTTTTCTGACATCCGAACACATTCCATCACCTCGAGCAGTGCGGCCTGAGCTCTGTCAAGAGCAGAATATAAGGTTGGATTTAAAAAATAATAATAATAATAATCTAATACTGGACATCGTGCAGAAAACTTTGAAAATACTTTGTCACAGATATTCGTGTACGATGGCAGCCTTCCCTGTACTTCTCCAACACAAACACACACAAACATATTCTATCAAAGCTTAATATTATTATTATTATTATTATTTTAATATAAACTAATTCCCCCTCCTTCAAAAGGCCTGTCAGAATTTATTATCTGAACAAAACTGGAATTCAGTCCAAACTGAACGGCTTCTTGAACAGGCTGCATGACAAGCAACAACAAGCTCCAAGATTCCAGCCCAGAGGAGCCGCTGCCAATCTCTGACGGTAATAGTTTCAAGATCTCCCGTACTCTGACAGACTCAACAGGATCTACACTATTTGTCACAGCTAGAGCTTCCATTTGAGGCAAAAATGTCAGCAAGTGGGAAAGATCTCACTCCTGGTGTTTGTGTTGACTCGAGAGAAGCGGTTTAAAGGAATAGTTCATCTTAAAGTGGGGTTCCGTGGAAAGGTTATGAACATAATATCTTACTTGTTGTAGACAGCTATTATATCCAAACTATTCGTCAGATTGAAGAAACAGATTTTAAATGGGACAGGACTGACAAGCTGGTCCAAGAGGGCCCAAGACCATAGTGGATGGCTGCAACTCCAATCTCCAATGTTTTACTGCGGATCATTCACAAACTATTTTTATAACTTTTCAAACTGCCGTCAATCTTGAATTAAATGGTTATTTACACAGAGCTTGACGGTTAGTTGCAAGTGCAAATAGAGGCAGCAGCAGCAGGTTGCAGCACTCCCTGCGGGATTATCGTAATATTTCTGCCAGAATACATGTGTAAAACAAAACTGATGGCAGGGTGAAGGTTTATAAACAGTGTCTGATTTGGGCGATTGTCCACTCTGACAAGCTATAATTAACTCATCCACACAGTCTCAATGGACCCAATTCCAAAGCAGATTTTGCCATCTTAAAAATCTCCAACCTTCAAACTTTCGTAGCGGTTCATATAAATGCTCCTACATACATTTTCACACCACCGTCACTTTTGCTTTACACGGCAGAAATAGTAAGATAATCCTGCAGGAAGTTTCTACACTTCGCTGCTGCTGCTATTTACACTTGCGACTAACCACACAAATAAATGTATCGCGTGAAACTCAGGGTAGTAGAAAAGTCTATGAAACAGCATTTGTCTGAATGGCGTTGTCATTTTTTAGATCAGAGTTGTTTTAAGACATCTGAACTATCTGTCAGAACAAAACTCTATTTCTCCAAACTGAGGTCACTCAAAAAACTATCTACAACAGGTAAGATGCTAATTCACCACCTTTTCACATAACCCCATCACAATGAGAACATGTAATGATATGCTTCTGAGGTGAAAATTTTGCTTAAAGCCAAAAAATAGATCTTTTTCAGTCCTGTATTATTTTTTTATTCAAAACCTCCAGGCTCGCATTTAGGCCGAGGATGTAAATATCTTTTTCACATACAGACACACACATTTCCAGTTGACGGGACTGGCACATGTGTGGGCAATTCAGAGCTCCGCTGCAGGTTTTCGGCATTACAGCCCCTCCGCCACACTGTGTGCACCTCCTCTGGCTGCCTTTTTTAGTGTTTAATTCCAGCACTTGATGTAGCACACAGTCAAGCCTTGCTTACAGCACGAGCTGGCCCGGCAATGCGTTCCTGTCCGTTTGAGAGACACCGCAGGACTCTGAATCTAAAACAGAAGGCCGAGCTTGGTGTTTGGACCATGTGCGACTTGTTTCTGCGCCGGTTTACAAAACCAGTCATAAACACTGATAAGAACTCATGGAAACAGGTTCTCAAAGTGGGAGAGAAGCCAACCCCCACATTTGAAGTGAAAATCTGAAGAGTGTGAGTGTGTGTGTGTGCGAGGAAAGCAGCAAAGGTGAGGTTAGTAAGACGGTGCAAAGTGCACAGCTACTTTAGTCGGTTTATTCCCAGCTTTGTTTGCTGGGAGCGAGTCTAATGACGCAGCCTGCTGCCGCCTTTGAAGATGAAGGATGCCGATTCGTAAAGCAGCACGACGGTGAGCTGTTTAAACTTCAACCAGAGCTTCAGCGTGAACGGCTCCAAACAAACAAACAAAAAAAAACAACAGCAAGGAAACACCTGAGGACAGCTCCTGCAACATCCCTGCTGTCCAACTCATTTAAACAAACGTGAAGCTGCACTTGTGCACGAAGCTGTTTAACATTAGATGTCTGTAAGTGAGACGAAAACAAACACAGACACCAGTAAACAAGATACAGCTGACAGCTTTATTGCATTCTGGTTCATTTAGGTCACAGGTTGTGTGTTATTGTGAAATCGGTGCAGTATTTTATCTGTATGATTGTAGAAAGATATTCCTATTTCTGCTCTCTTTGAACTTTTGAAAAGTCCTTCAACAGTTCACTGCTGAGCTCAGGGGTTTGCAACCTGCTCCTTGCGACTTTGACTAAAAGCAACAGGAAATAGCACTTTTAGCAGTTTACCTGTCCAGACTTTTTGCAATATGTCTTTAAGTAAAAATTCGAAGACATACAAGTTGTGCATTCCATCATTTTAGTACCTGAATTAGCTAAAAGGGGCCAGGTTTTACAAAAATGTGTTTAAAATTCAGTGACCAATTTTCCTGTTATGGTCATAATTTATTTACTTGTTCTGTATTTTGGCTACGCAGCTTTATGACAGTACAGCTGTTAAAATCTGCAAATACAACAACAACAAAAAACAAACTGTATGCAAGTAATTTATTCAGCCAATCAGATAGAGCCGTGCTGTCCTAAATACCTCCATTGGATTAGATGATAGCAGCTGAGATGCTAAAGCATATGGAAACTGTTTCTATAACAGAAAAGGGTGACGTAGGTTTCCTGCAACAGATCGCGATATTCAACACTTTTATCACCGTTGCCAAAACTGAGCGTGTCTCAGCTTCAGCTCGGAGCACACAAACACTTAATAAAACTTGAAACTCAGAGATGACAGATGAACAGAATAAAGCCCCTTTGTTATGCAACATCATTCACTGCCCTGATAGAAGCAGAATTTCTTCTTCTCTTCAACATTTGTTGCAGATGACCTCCGTTTTAATCATTTTGATAAAATTGAAGCGCTTCAATCCACTGCACACACAAACACTTAATAGGACTGAAAACCCAGACCGCAGAGACCAAAATAAACCCCTCTTCTTATGCAATATCATTTACCGTCCTTATAGAAGCAGGATTTTGTCTTCTCTTCTTCTCTTTTTGCTGATGGCCCACACTGATCCTACTTGAATGCTGGTCTAATAAGAAATAAATATTAAGGTCTAATTTCATTTTAAGTACACAGAACATCAAAGGAGCTTCATCAGACACCTTTCTGCTCCTTCGCTGCACAGCTCATCAAATATCAGATTCCAGCAACTATTTGTTCCATTTTTATTTTTTCTTCAACACTTTTCAGTCCAAAGGCTCAAGTAAAATAAACTGACAGCAAGCCATTCCAATTTTCACACAAATGGCCCAAAAGGCAGCGGGATTGTCGAAACGTGACAGCTTCTCTAATCAAGTTTATCACTTCGGTCATCAGTCTGTTTGACACTTCTGCCTTGTTTTTACAAGGTCAGCTCTAAAGTGAGCCTCACATCTTTCTGCTAAAGGAAAAAGAAATTACAGCTGCACAAACTACAGGAATTTTCACTCAGATGATGCAGCTCTCGTGCTCACAGAACCTAAGATCACAGAGATTACATTTTTTACCCGTTTTTGTTTGACATAAAAGTCTTTACTGTGGTGAAACATATTTACAAGCTCCAGCCCTTAAGATTTAGCCTTATTTCACTTTCTCTTGTTTTGCCTGATAAACAGGCGAAGTCAAGGAATTTCGGCACATTATGCTCCAATCTTTATTTCTTCTGAAGCAGAATGCATAAAAAAAAACTTCTTACAACAACAAATATTTTTTATGACCGTTTTATTATAATCATTTTTCTTTTTATATCTACACTTTTGAATCTGTATTATTTGACTTATTTGTATGGTTTTACGTCAAAAATAATAAACAAAAATCATCTCTAAAATAAAACAGCTGCAGTGACTTTTATTTCTACATTAATCAAATAAATTGTGAGGCTTTAAAACCTGCACAGACTCAATTATTATTATTTTTTAAATTATTATTATTATGTAAAATCGGCCTTATAAGGTTGGAGGATCGTATCTCTAAAGTTAATCACATAAACTGATTTTGCACATTTATTGCAACCCTTATTTGCCAGTAGTTTTTTTATTTTGTTTTGTTGTTGTTTTTGTTTATTTTAGTGCAGCAGTGAGTTTATCAAGTCCTGCTGAACAAAATCATACAAATTAAGCCTGGCAGAGCAAATCTACCCTTTAAAGAAAAATGAGATGAAGAAATTTAAAACAAAACGATTTTTAAATGGTTTGAAAACCTCTTTAAAGTTTAAATGTTAACTTTTTCAGTCAAAGCTGTCATTCATTTCAATGCCTTTTCTTGCTGCTGACCCATCTTTAGCTGATACAAGTCAAATTTGTTTTGTTTTTCAGCTCAAATAGACCATTAAAGATTCAAATTAAAACTGTTTTTCAAAGCAGGTGCGTCCTGATGCAGCTGCCATTATTTAACAGTGGTTTATGAGTGTTATCCTGCATTCAAAACAACATGTACTTAAAATGACTCGAAGGCCACTGAGTGCCGTCAGAGCAGCTGTCTGCAGCCGATGATGAGGATGATGGTGAAGATGATGTTCACATCTGCACAAACAGAGCGCTTTAACACACCACACCATAAGCTGTTAGGTGGAAAAAGTTTTATGATTTTACCTGATTTTCAATATACATACACACACATACACACACACTAATGCTTAGGAATACACCACCTCCCACAAGATGAATTCCATTTTTTTTAACTAAATATTTAATTTTTTTGGTTGC